>CM060356.1:5728691-6193718 GCA_030545235.1 Helianthus tuberosus | reverse complement strand
CGCGTGACGCGACCCTCATTTGACCGCCTGAGGACACATGGCACCACGTGGCATGCCTACGTGGTGACTTAGAACACCTAAGCCCTAGCTAGACCCTTCGCGCTACGCGAAGGTGTAATGCAAATTGGGTCGCGCTACGCGACGAGGTTGTTTTCAGCTATAAATTAGACGTAAACTGAGCATTTCAACTTGCTCAAACTCTTTTCTCTCTCACGATACACTGCTATTATACCTGTGTGCTAAACCCTGCCCATAATCAGCGTGCTAACTCGGATCACTGGTACGGTACCCTGTCCGATCGACTGAAACCGATCCAACGGATGTTTAAGTGTTGCCTGAATAAGGCTATACTTTGTCATTCGTTGTGGGTTTTGATCTCGTGATTACTGTTAAAGTTGAATTGTGTTAATACACAAATACTTGTGCATTGTGTGCTTAATTAGGAAACCAAGACTTAAACCAGAAGGCTAGTACTGAAAACTTAAATCTGAAATGTGAGTCATTCTATTTTATCAAATGCTTTCAAAACCTTAAATGTTTTCTAGTTGTATTTACAGTGATTAAGTTTTTGTATTCTAAAATTACAACCGGTATATGGGGTATTGCATACATTACTTGATAAGCTTTACTATAGGACAAAGGGTTAGCCAATAGTAATTTGATCACAGTCACCGAAAGCTTAAGATATATTTTTTGGCAAAAAGAATTGAACATGAGGCAAAGACGATGGATGGAGATTTTAAGTGACTAAGATTGCGATACCCAATATCATGAAGGTAAAGCCAATGTAGTAGCGGATAATTTAAGTCGTAAGTATCATGAGAAGCCGAAACGGGTACGTGCTCTCAGATTAAATCTGCAGATAGATTTAATGGATCAATTGAAGAATAACCAAGAAACAACAATCAAGGATGATGCTGAAAGACTAAAAGGAATAATGAAGGAATTAGAAAAAGGAACTGATGGAATTTGGCGATTCCACAAGAAAAGAATTTGGGTACCTATCCAAGGGAACCTATGAGAGAATTTAGAAGAAGCTCATAAGTCTAGTTATACGATGCATCCTGGTAGTGACAAGATGTATCAAGATTTGAGGAATATTTTTTGGTGGATAGGAATGAAGAAGGATATAGCTAGTTATGTTTCTAAGTGTCTAACTTGTTCACAAGTCAAAGCTGAACATTAGAAGCCTTCAAGTTTACTTCAACAATTAGAAATGCCCATATGGAAATAATAACTGATAACAATGGATTTTATTACTAAATTACCCAAAACAAGGAAAGGTAACGACACAATATGGGTGACTGTGGGATCGACTAACCAAGTCAGCTCATTTTCTACCGATGAAGGAAACCTTTAGTATGGAGAGACTGGTTAAGCTATATGTAGATGAGATAGTTTCATTACATGGAATTCCGTTATCCATTGTGTCTGGTAGAGATAGTCGTTTCACTTCTCACTTTTGGAAAAGTTTCCAAAAAACATGAGAACTCAATTAAATTTAAGTACAACTTATCACCCCCAAACAGATGGACAAAGTGAAAGGATAATCCAAACGTTAGAAGACATGATAAGGACATGTGTAATAGATTTTGGAAGAAGTTGGGATGATCACTTACCATTAATAGAATCTTCCTATAACAATAGTTATCATACAAGCATTAATGTTGCCCAATTTGAAGCACTTTTATGGACGAAAGTGCCGAACTCCAGTTATGTTGGGCAGAAATAGGAGAAAAGCAATTATCAGGTCCTGAAATTGTGTAAGAAACAACTGACAAGATAATTCAAATCAAGGAAAGATTGAAAACAACATGAGGTCGTCAAAAGAGTTATGCAGACAATAGACGTAAACCATTAGAATTTCAAGTTGGAGACAAAGTGCTATTAAAAGTTTCTCCTTGGAAAGGAGTAGTTCGATTCGGTAAGAAAGAAAAGTTAAGCCTGAGGTATGTCGGTGTAACACCCGTCTAATCACTACTTGAAATTTAATAAAAATTCATACGATTTAAACTAAAAAGGCGTCTAGATTTAAAACAAAGTTCTAAGTAACCAAACATTAGTCAACTACCGACTAATTCAAATATTCGTAAGTTGTTTAGCAAAATGTTTACATCCCAAAAAACATTGTCTATCAAAGTTAAGATAACGCGGAAGCTCAAAAGTTTGTGTTCGGTTCTTCAACTACTTGCTTGACCGCCATCCGTAAGATTCCCAACATCACCTAAAGTCAAAACCATCCAAAATGTTAGCTTTGACAATGAATTGAATTATACAAACAAGCCCTAGCATCAAAACATGAAAAACAAATTATAATTTCAAAAGTAAGCCTGCGGCGAGTCGCGGCAGGTTCCTTTCGTTCTGTCGCGTATCGCGGCAATCGTCGCGTGTCGCGGGGGATCTAGAGGATCCTACCGCGTGGCGCGGGGGAAACACTCTTCCAGCAAGTGCAGGTTTTTAACCTGAAAACCTGCACTTGCTGCCAGCTCCGGAAATTCACATTTTTAACTTCATTTGATCATAACTTTCGACTCGTAAGTCCGTTTTAGGTGATTCTTTTTCCTAAACGTCTGTAAATTCATTACCAACGTATCTATTACAATTTTGATACCGAAAATTTAACTTGCGGACCGAAGGACTAAATGTCACTATACATTTATTCGACCCATTCTAACTTCACTTAATTTGCTACCATTTAACTAGTAAGCCTATGGTACCTTATACCCAACATCCGGGGCTTATCATCACCCGCATTTCTTTACGAATCTCATGGCTTAATGCTCTTGTGATTGTCATCGCCATTGCTAGCTCATTAAAAACACTAAGACAACAATTTACACTACTAATCGACCCGTTGGTTCATCTTGTGGAATTCCTCCAATATGATGACTACCAAACGGTTCCTTATCACTCTAAGCCTATTAATTCAAGTAACGATCATGGTCGCTACAATCAACACATAACTATCCTACAATGAGACTTCGCATAATTAACAACAATTCATTTAAAGTAACGGGTCAAGTTACATACCTTTAGTGCACGCCCTTCAAACGCAAATCGCCACCGGCTTGTCCACTCGACGCTCTGGTATCTTTTCCTATAGAGTTCAATCACGATTTGTTTAGAACTCCATTTCAATCTTATATCGCATAATTTGTCAAATCATCATAATCATGCGTTTAACTTTAAATTTCAATTTCGAGCCTTCTTTGGGGCATTTTTACAAACACTTAACGGGCAGAATTTTATATCATTCATATTTAAGCTCATAACTTGCTATTTAGCTAAACTTAACATCAATTAAGCTTTCATATAACATTAAACATCATCATTTCAGAAATCACTTTCTATGACCCATATTACACTAGAATAATCATTCTAAACCCTATTGTTTACTAGTTTCCCACAAAACCCATGAATCACCTTCATTGTGTTCATGAGATTTTCAGGAATTAGCCATGATCTCACATGTTATTGTCTAGGTTTTACTCCTAGACATTATATCATCCCTATTCTATCCAAATAGCAAACATGCAACATCAAATTTCGAATTTCCCAAACTCATGAGAATTTCAAACAGAGAATTAACACTAAATTTTACATACCTTACAACCCCCTTGCAATGGGGATTAATAATCTATGCTCGATTTTCGATTTTAACTTGATTTGAGCCCTCAATTTTGTGAATTATGTGATGAACTAGGGCTTGGTGAGGAGTTCTGGTCGCCCCCCTGCGTCCCATGTACGACCAGACACACTTCTTGTAGCTAACTAGGTTAAAATTTCTAGTTAGTAAATTCTTGTTTATTTAAACTTTATAATTCTAATATAAAGTTTTATATTTTCGGGATGTTATAGTCGGACCATTTAAAGTTATCCAGCGAATAGGACCAGTCGCTCATCAGCTACAACTACCAGAAGACATGGCAGGTGAACATGATGTATTTCATGTATATAATCTAAGGAAATGTTTAGCTAATGAATCTCTAATGCTACCTATTCAAGATATAGAGGTAAATGAGAAACTGAAATATATTGAGAAACCTCTACAAGTTGAAGATAGGAAGATTAAGAATCTCAAACACAAGAGGCTAGTTCTGGTCAAAATGAAGTGGGATTCGAAAAGAGGACCGAAATATACATGGGAGCCAGAATCATAAATGAAACGAAAGCATCCTTACTTATTCCATTAAATCTCGAGGACGAGATTTAAAACAAGGTGGGGAGGATGTAACAACCCTCGCAAAGGCCCTAACTAATCATAACCGAGACTCCAAACACGTACGACGAGAACCAGCACAAAAACGAAAGGAGTCCTTACTTGGCCCAAGTCACGCTACGCGTTGATGATAACATTACGTGGTTGCATGACGCGACCCTCATTTGACCGCCTGAGGACAGATGGCACCACGTGGCATGCCTACGTGGTGACTCAGAAAAATTAAGCCCTTGCTAAACCCTTCGCGCTACACGAAGGTGTAATGCAAATTGGGTCGCGCGACACGAGGAGGTTGTTGTCCAGCTATAAATTGGACGTAAACTGAGCATTTCAACTTGCTCAAACTTTTTTATTTCTCTCGCGATACACTACTATTATACCCGTGTGCTAAACCCTGCCTATAATCAGCGTGCTAACTCGAATCACTTGTACGGTACCCTATCCGATCGACTAAAACCGATCCAACAGATGTTTAAATGCTGCCTGAATAAGGCTATACTTTGTCATTCGTTGTGGGTTTTGATTTTGTGATTATCGTTAAAGTTGAATTGAGTTAATACACTAATACGTGTGCATTGTGTGCTTAATTAGGAAACCAAGACTTAAACCAGAAGGCTAGTTCTGAAAACCTAAATCTGCAATGTGGGTCATTCTATTTTATCAAATGTCACACCCTGACTTTTGCGGAAGCGTGATGATGTGTGACTTGCTTAATATCATTGCATTCAACTATAACAAACAACTATATGATAAAATCCAAGATGATTATCCATTGATAGTTTTAAAACATTACAAGCAACATTGTTTTCAAATCCCAAACGCAGACTTCATGTTTAAAATATAACACCAGCAGGTTTTAAGTTCCATAAGGACTTCTCAAAAGACACTAATGAGAACTAGGCTTTGAAATATGTATCCTATCCAGGATAGGATACACACTCCAAACCATTCGACACCGGATGACATCTTTTATTCCAAACAACACTTGAAAACTTCAACGCCCGCCAGATCCATACTTAGTTTCCTGAAATACATATAGTTTGAAAACATCAACAAAAGTTGAGTGAGTTCATGTGTTTAGTGTGTGAGCTCGAATAAACTTTGTAATCATCATAAATAAGTATGTATGTATTTGTAACCCAGTATGAAAGCAACAAGGAAAACAGATCATTAATGGTTTGCAAGGCCATTAATATGTGTGACGTGATGCAGGAAGGCTCAAACCTAGCAAATTTTGTCTCCGGTTGTAAGACATGGTCACCTCATGGGCCAAACCCCGGTCCACATGGGTGTGGGCTCGCTACACCCAAATAGATCTATCACTCATGTCCCTCGGTCCTACTACGAGGATTAATGGTCTTAAGCGTTGTACCCACCACTCAAATGATCTAGCAGTACCCTTCCTTAGCTAACCATACTAAATGTAATCGTATGTAAACAATCTGTAGCATGTACTTTACCCCGGAAGTTATAAAACCGAAAACAGTTAAAAGAAAAGTGGGACATGAACTCACAGTTTTGCGTTCTTCAATCCGGCGTAACTCAAGCTGCTACTAGTGTACACGACTACCTACAACGTACTACGGTCTATTAGACGAGCGGGTCGTGCCTTGACTTATTATTAATCACTTTTAAAGAAATTAGTCCTTTACAACTTGTAAATCATTTTTCTAAAAATGTTTCTTCTTGAGTTTTTCTTGTTACATATATATTTCTATACTTGTTTAACCACTAAAAATGTGGTTAATTCCTTTAAGAACCAAGATTAAGTAAACTTTGTATCTTTAACTTGATTTCTTGAAAAATCATTCTTGAAATCATAGATTTACAAGACTTTATTTTTACTTTGATCATCACTTAACAAGAAAAACAACTTATACTTTCAAGTTCATGATTTACATGAGGATGATCTATTGATCTTTAACATAATCATCCTCTCATCTTACTAGATTATGTCTTTAGTCACTGTCTAGAAAGATCACATGATGATCCACATCAATAACATGAGCAATCAACAATCATAACAATACTTAAACAACTTGTTTTCTTATGTTTTTAGTCTTATGTTCAAGTTTCATGCTCTTGATTCATTGTGTTTTTTATGATTAATAACTTGTATCTTCTTTTAACCACCAAAACAAGATGTAAAATGAAGAGTAGAATGATCTTACTACTAGCTCAAGGCTAGGGATGATCACTAGATGAAAATGGAGTGGATAAAAGCTTGTGTGAGTGGTCCTTCAACTTCCGAAAGCTCCAAGCTTCCTTATACACCTTCTAACACCTTTGTATATATGTAGAATGGATGGAAGATGATTGATGATAATGATGGTGGGTGTGGGTGTCTTCGGCTGTGAGTAGAAGAGGGAGAGGGAGAGAGCTTCAAGTGTGGTGTGTTTTGAGAAAATGATGGTTATGGTCTTGGAGTTTCTCTTATAATCCACCAACACATAATTTCCATTGGTTTTTATGTTTTTAAAATTGAAACATAATCTAATAAAATAACAAAAGAAAATCACATGTGGGGACCACAAGGGAGCCGTGAATAGGTGGGGGGTCTTAGGCTAGGTTGTAACTAAATAGTTAGATTATGGTTAGATTTCAAGTGTTTAGTTAGGTTATTTAGTTACTAGATGTTTATATAGTGTGTTATGATGTTCGGGGACCATAACCAGCTTGGTAATGTTAAAACAGTGCTTCTAGTGAAAAATTGGTGTTTCGGGTAGTGTCCGGTTGTTCGGTTGGTTACCGGTTCGTTAAGGTGCTAAACTATGCAGTTTAGTGTGCTTTATGTTACCTTTTGTGACAGTTTTGATTCCCGACACTTAGGAAAGCATTCGGGACCATTTAACCATATTTCTGCATGATATTAGAGTGTTTAAATGCTTAATTTTGCTGATTTCTGCAGAATTATGCAGTTTATGTAAGTTTTAGGTACTTTCTGGCACTTAAACTATCACTAGGAAGGCAGTTTTGTGATCCTTACTTCCCTACACACTATACTAGTGTAACTCTTGGTTTCTGGCTCATTTTGTGTCTCAATACCATGTCTGTTTATGTACTGAACCCCGTCAGCATTTTTCTGATTTGTCTGATAACTGTGCTACCTTTGTTTCGTGCATCATTTGAATCAATAAAGTGTTGCACGCAATAATGATATGACATTTGCAATGTATGATGCACATGTATATATGATATCAATAATCAGAAAGCATTTCAAGTCATTAATGTTAATTCAGCACAGTCATTAAGCACTAATCATTGTCTAATTATTGTACAGATACCTGCAAATTTGACAATTGTCACATTCTCCCCATGTTAAGAAAATTCCGCCCTCGAAATTTAAACTACATTAACTCCTTAGGGTTAGGTTATGCGTGTATGGATATGAATAATACCAAAGTGATTAATCCACGAAACCGGAACAAGACTTATTCGAATCAGGTGAATCTAGGGACATATTACAACATCAAGAACTTAACGGTTAAAAGGGTATGTGTTTCAGAATTTGATGTCAAAGGATATAAGATGTATAGATGTATAACCTAGTGTAACTTAGTTATCAGGGGTTCAACAAAAGAGGAGTTTTAACCGATAGAATTCCAAATGACTGGTTTACAATATGCAAATGAGTTCTAGAAATAACATCCGCTAGATGAACTCAGAATCAGCAAGCTCAAATGTCACAGCCCCTCGTCCCGGTTTGACCCGGTCCAGGAGTCGCGGGACAGAAACCCATGGTATTTATTATATGAGTTGACAGCAGAAGATTTTAGCAGGATCTTTTAAACTTGAAATGCCCGATTATTTTATTTCATAATTCGGGATAAACCCCGTACTTTACAATAGATGATTTTTTCTAGGAAATTCCCTGTTTTACAAAACATGTTTATTTGTTTAACTGAGCCACTACTTCAAGCTTTATTAGTGCTCCATAGCACTGTTCCTTGGTTCACAGTAGTTACCTGAAACATGTTTTAAAAATATTTTTGTCAGCGGGGAAATACTGGTGAATCGTTCCTTTTGATAAAACGACACATAGTTATAAATTACAGCATAAGAGCGAATACAATGGCTTCTATCTTATTTTTATCTGGCGTCGTGTCACCTCCTGGTGACGATGGTCATGCCACTATTGGGTCCTTTCACCCAAGTAGTGACGATTATCACTATTAGGATTTATTAGCCTAACCGTGAGAAATTAGTAATGTGCACAATACCCCACTAGCCAGTGATTCAAGATAACACGACTTAATCCCTATAATTATAACCTTTGAAAATAATTGGAGTATTGTAAAACAATTTTTGATAAAAAGAGAATGACTCACATTGCAGATTTAACGGGTAGAGTTTAGCCTACTGATAAGCCTGATAACCTAATTTAAACAACAATGCACACGAACTAGGTCAGTAACTAATACAGCATTTACGATAACTCATGAGATTAAAACCCTCACGACGAACGACGAATGACAAAGTGCAATACTTGAACATCCATCGAATTTACGACGAATGACAAAGTATAACCCTAATTTGAGCAGCACTTAAACATTCATCAGATAGTTTCAATCGATCGGACATTGAATCGTAGCAGCGATCAAGTTAATACCCTGTATCGTAGCAGCGCCTCGCTATATTAATTTTCGATTTTGAGCAGTGAGAATTCATTTTTGGGTTTTGGTTTCGACATCAGTGAACTGCTCCTGATCCAAGCTATTTATAGGTGAAAAATGAGTCTGTCGCGGCCCGCGTAAGCCATAGGCCAAACCTTACGCGGCCCGCGTGGCCACCTAGTCTACGTGTAGGTTTGTTGGGTCACGAGTAGGGTTGCCAGGTGGATGCCACGTGGATCTAGACGCTTATCCGGTCAAACTTAGAGTTGACGCGGCCCGCGTGACCTCCAGCATATCCCTTACGCGGCCCGCCTGAGGATTAAAAATCTGATTTTCTTGATTTTTGATAAGAGTTAGGGTTTCGGGGGTCCGGGTTTTTACTTACGGGTCGTTTAGGGACATTTTTGGCAAGTCCTTACATTCTCCCCACCTTATTTAAAATCTCGTCCTCGAGATTTACTGGAATAAGTGAGGATACTTTCGCTTCATTTCCGATTCCAGCTCCCAAGTGTATTCGGGTCCTCTTTTCGACTCCCACTTGACCTTAACTAGTACCAATCTTTTGTGCTTGAGAAACTTGACCTTTCTGTCTTCTATTTGAAGTGGTTTCTCTACGAACTTCAACTTTACGTTTACCTCTATGTCTTGAAGAGGTACTACCAGCGATTCGTCCGATAAACATTTCTTGAGATTGGATACATGAAATACGTCATGTACTCCTGCTAACTCTTCTGGTAGTTGTAAACGATAGGCAACTGGTCCTATACGTTGGATCACTGGAAATGGTCCTACGTATCTTGGGCTCAACTTTCCTTTCTTACCGAACCGAACTACTCCTTTCCAAGGAGAAACTTTTAAGAGTACCTTATCTCCAACTTGAAATTCTAGTAGCTTGCGTCGAATATCAGCATAACTCTTCTGGCGATCTCGAGCCGTTTTCAGTCCTTCCTTGATCTGAGTGATCTTGTCGGTAGTTTCTTGCACGATTTCAGGACCTGATAATTGACTTTCCCCTATTTCTGCCCAGCAAACTGGAGTTCTGCATTTTCGCCCATACAGTGCTTCGAATGGGGCAGCTTCGATGCTTGCATGATAACTATTGTTATAGGAGAATTCAATTAAAGGTAGGTGATCATCCCAGTTTCCACCAAAATCTATCACACATGCTCGGAGCATGTCTTCCAGGGTTTGTATCGTCCTTTCACTTTGTCCGTCTGTTTGAGGATGATATGCAGTACTTAAATTTAGTCGGGTTCCCATAGCTTCCTGGAAACTTGTCCTGAAATGGGAAGTGAAACGACTACCCCTATCCGATACAATGGAGAGTGGAACTCCATGTAAAGATACTACTTCGTCGACGTACAACTTTGCTAACCTTTCCATGCTAAAGGTTTCTTTCATGGGTAGAAAATGAGCTGATTTGGTTAATCGATCCACAATTACCCAAATTGCATCATTACCTTTTCTGGTTTTGGGCAACTTAGTAACAAAGTCCATTGTTATGAGCTCCCATTTCCATACAGGCATTTCTAATTGTTGAAGTAGACCCAAAGGTTTCTGGTGTTCTGCCTTAACTTGTGAACAAGTAAGACACTTAGAAACATATCTAGCTATGTCCTTTTTCATACCTATCCACCATAAATTATTCCTTAGATCTTGTTACATTTTATTGTTACCAGGATGCATGGTATACCTAGATTTATGGGCTTCTTCTAAAATTTTACCTCTTAATTCTCCTTGCTTAGGTACCCAAATCCTTTTCTTATGGAATCTCCAAATTCCATCACTTCCTTGCTCTAATTCCTCTACTCTTCCTTTCATTCCTTCAGCATCATCCTTGATTGCTGTTTCCTGAACATTCTTCAGTTTTTCCATTAAATCAATCTGTAGATTTAATCTAAGAGCACGAACTCGTCATTGTTTCTCATGATACTTATGACTTAAGGCATCTGCAACTACGTTTGCTTTTCCTTCGTGATATTGGATATCACAGTCGTAGTCACTTAGGATTTCCATCCATCTTCTTTGTCTCATGTTTAATTCTTTTTGCCCAAATATGTATTTTAAACTTTTGTGATTTGTATAGACAGTAAACTTACTTCCATACAGATAATGTCTCCAAATCTTAAGGGTAAAAATTATGGCTCCTAACTCTAAGTCATGAGTTGTATAGTTTTCCTCGTGCTTTTTCAATTGCCTTGAGGCGTACGCAGTTACCTTTTTGCGTTGCATTAGCACACATCCTAATCCTAGCTTAGAAGCATCACAGTATACTTCAAAATCTTTTGTTCCCTCTGGCAAAGCTAGAATTGGGGCGTTTGTTAACTTTTGCTTTAAAACCTTAAAGGCTTCTTCCTGTCTAGGTCCCCATTCAAACTTAACTGCTTTACAGGTTAGCTTAGTCAGCGGTACAGCTATCTTAGAAAAATCCTTAATAAAGCGCCTATAGTATCCGGCTAACCCTAAAAAGCTTCTAATTTCCATAGCTGATTGCGGAACCTTCCATTTGGTGATCGCTTCTATTTTAGCAGGATCTACGTGAATACCTTCGTGATTCACCATGTGACCTAAAAATTGCACCTCTTGTAGCCAAAATTCACAATTCGAGAATTTGGCGTAAAGCTTTTCCTTTCTTAACAAAGTTAAGAGTGCATGCAGGTGTTGACAATGCTCGTCCTGACTTTTGGAATAAATAAGTATATAGTCGATGAAGACAATTACAAATTTATCCAAGTACGGTTTACAGATTCTATTCATCATGTCCATAAATGCTGCAGGTGCATTCGTTAGTCCAAAGGGCATGACTGTAAACTCGTAATGACCATACCTAGTTCTGAAAGCAGTTTTAGGTATGTCTTCTTCTTGTACCTTCAACTGATGATATCCAGAGCGTAAATCGATCTTAGAAAAGCAGCTAGCTCCTTGGAGTTGATCAAAGAGATCATCGATCCTAGGTAAGGGGTATCGATTCTTAATTGTAACCTTATTCAATTCCCTATAATCGATACACATTCGCATCGATCCATCTTTCTTTTTCGCAAACAATACTGGAGCTGTTAGGATCTGAGGCTCTCATGATTGTGTTTGTTTGTAATAAATGAACAATCAATAAATACGAATTGATGTAAAGTGCAGCGGAAGATGAGTACAAAATTTGTAAACACAATCAAAGAAGAAAATTGTTTTGATAAATACATGCTTTTCATTGAGTCGAATGATTACAATACAAATCAAAAGATTACTAGGCATGCTTACAAACTAAACTCCCCCTCAGCCTGATACTGCCTGGTTGATCGTACAAGATGAAAGGAGATGAGCAAAAAGTTCGAAACTCAAATAGAACAGTACAGGTACTGCTCTATTTATAGTACAGATCAAACCACTGAGAATCAAAGATGACGTCACCATGAAAGTGACATCTAACAACCTAACAAACTCTAACCACTGATCTATTAACCACTGACAATACAAAAACTGATTATATTCTAACCACTGAGATATAAACACTGATTCTTCATACCAATGTTGTGGTCTAAGCACTGATGTTGATCATCAGTACTTTCTTCAAAGGGTGATCAGACCTTGAATGGGCAGTGCTTTGATCTTCAACAGTGCTTGGAACCCATCAGTAGTTTGAGCTTCAATCTTTATGCTTCATCAGTGTTTTGACTTAACAGTAGTTTACAAGATCGGCAGTTGTTGAGCAGGGCAGTACTTGGAGCATATCAGATGTTGGAGCCACTGTCAAGGGGAAAGTTTAGTGCAAACCGATGCTTATGATGAATCCACTGTTCTGAACCAGTTTTGGCTTTACATCATCTGTTCCTCTGTAGGGTTCAATCCCAACAATCTCCCCCTGGAACAGATGATGCCAAAACACTTCATTATTCAGGATCTTTATTGTCTCATCAATAATTCCCTAACTTGTCCTTTGAATTGTAATTCAAAGTTCATGGAATCTGTGTCATCCTCATCCCTGCACAGTGTAAGCTCAATAAGATCTTGCAAATCTTCAACACCCAGGTCAAGTGTTGTTTCCCTTGATATATGCTTCACTTCACCATTGGACCTGAGCAAAGTCAATACGTGGGTCTTTTGATCAGACATCCACTTAAGTACTTTTGAATCCAATGGGTTTCTTGGGAGAGATTTATTTGAAGAGTTTGGAGATTGAGGCCTGGTAATGACAACTTTGAGCAGTGTCTTGAGATTTTGCTGTTTCTTGTAGTTCTACTCTAAGTGTCTGAAGAACCATCTTCATGATATATTCTTCTGAAGCTTGATCTTCTTTTGGTATTTCTACATCCATCTGCTTTGTTTCCTTCTTTGATAAAGGATGGCAGCAAGTGGTGTTTGTGGTGGTGGTGATGTTTTAGATGTGGCAGTGGTTGATTTAGTGGGGATGGCAGTGGTTGTTGTGTGTGTTGATGTGGTATTGGTGGCAGTTGTTTGGGTGACAGATGTTGTTAATGGTGGAGGTGTAAGTGATTTTGTGGGAACAGAAGTTGTGGTTGAAGTAGTAACTGGCTTAGTTTTAGAAGCTGTGGTGGTTGATTGCCTTTTTTTTTAACAAGACTCTTCTTTAATGAAGTACCAACCTCTTCTTTTTCTTTTTGCAGAACTATCCTTTTCTCAACCAAAGCTCTGCTCTCATCCCTTACCCTTTTAATATCAGCAGTGGTTTTGAGACCAGCTGAATTGACTTGACTTTGAACGATCCTCATTTGTGTATCTTCATCATCTGCTTTGAATTTTCAGGGTTTCATCACCTCCCTTTTCCTTTTCTTTGACAGATGTTTCAGCAGAAGTTACTGAAAGATTTTCCTCAGAGTCATTTTTCTCCCCCTTTTTGGCATCATCAACTCTTTCGAAGATAGGTGCAGGGGTTGAAACAAATTCCACAGCTCATCTGGAGTAGGAGCAGATGATGGAGTAGCTGTTGGAGGTGGTGCAGTAGTGGATGGTACCCTTTGTGCTTTCAACAACTGTTGCAGCATGTCTTTGATTTCTACAACAGATGTATCTAGTTTATCAATTCTAGCCGTCAATTCTTGGTACATTAAACCATCACCCAACTTAATGGGGTCATCTGATTTCCCAATAGCAGTGGTTGTAACAGTGGTTGATTGAGGAAGTGTATCCCGAGAATCATCCACTGTTGCCCCTTTTTCTTGGTACTGGGGACTTCTTTCTTCATAACGAGAAACGCTTTTTAGTGAACCAGTGAAGACTGGATACACAAGAGTTCCCAGTGAAGAAATTGCCTTCAAGGAAGTCTTATTGATGAAACTACCGTCCAAGTGCAAACCAGTGGGTTCAGCACTTGTAGTAGCTGCTTCACTTAAACTACCACCAAGAGTTACTTGTAACTCAAGGGGTGTAACCTCCTCAGTTGTTGCTGGGATAGCAGATGTATAAGCATCAGACTCAGTCACTTGTTGGAGTATACTCTCAGTGATAGGTGGTTTAGAGGAACTGATTTATGTCTGAGTTATATCCAAAGCATGCAACAAGGTCATTATTAATGGTGGTATTTGTGAAGTGATGATGGGAGTTGAAAGTGAATTTGCCCCGGGCAGTGGGCTGTGGATGATGGAATCAAGTGATTCCAGAGCATCATAATTTGTTGTCCCTGTTCTTACAACCTGTTCCTTTTGAGAAGAAGCAGGAGGAGTTTGAGGCATGGGTTGAGACCTTTCTACCATCTGCTGTGAGGAAGTAGCAGCAGTGGTTTCTAGTGACTTTTGTGTTGTCACTGGCAGTTGCTCTGGGATCTCATCTTCCAGAGTTGCCTTTATTGTAGGTTTAGGGGGCTTTTGAATTTTCTTTTGTTTTGGTCTTTTGGTGGATTTAGGTGTGGGTTTCACAGCAGTTGTGTTACTGCTGTGATCACCTTGAGCAGTGGGCTCAGCAGCAAGTGCCTGAGGAGCAGTGGTAGCTGCTAAAGTCTGCTCAGGAACCTCTGCTTTTGTTTTGGAAATTTTTGATAGCCTTGTAAATGTTTCAGATGTAAGGCCATTTATTTGAAAAAGTGATCATGGCATCTGATGCACATAACTGTTGAATAACATCTGTCCACGTGTAACCTCTGTTGTAAATCAGTGTTTTGCACAAACAGAGTATACACTTTGGCAGTGGATAGATTTTACTATTTAACAGAGTTTTAATGCCATCAGTGCTTTGAACAGACTTTGAGGATTTATTGAAAAATTCAATTTTAAACTATTTTTAAGGTTATTTTTTGATTTTTCTAAAAACATTTTTATGCTATTTACACATGGAACACAAGAAAGCTTGCTTTAATCCATGTTTAGCATTCCAATCATAGTGATCAAGTTTGTTCATCTACCAACTGATCTTTAGGATGGACATGTTAAAGATGAAATCAAACCTTTTTATTGCAATCCCTCACAAAGTGATGTCTGATGGTGAATAAATGAGATACTGAATTTTTGATGATTTATTTCAGCTACTTGACTGTCCTGCATAAAAACAATCTTTTGAGCAACTATACCAAAATTCAATAACATATTTTGAAGTTACAAATAGTTGGACTATTCAGCTTGCAGCAGCATCATAATTTCTTCAATCAGTGGTTATAAAAACATCTGCTTGCTTTTTGCCTAGTCAAAACACTTTGATATTTGTATTTGTTTGAGTATGATAAATCTTGACAATCATGCTCCTAGCATATGTAATGTTCTTTGAGGACCCACTTTTCGCCAAATAGATTCTCATCCTTTGGCTGTGGCACAAGATTTTCAAACTTGTTGTCACTGAACTGCTGAAGCTCCTCTTAAATGACAGCTACCCAACTTTCTGTCTTTCAGTGCCATAAGGCACATGACTTGTTGATGGAATGGTAGAAAGCCATCAAGAGAACAAGTGTTTCAGGATTGACTTTTTGAAAGAATCCTTTTTCATTGACGTTGTCAAGTGTGTGGAGACATGGTTGAGTTTTAATGAAGATTTGATGGTTAAAAGGTGAAGCTGCAGATGTGAATCATCTGAGCTAACATCTGTTGGTGACTTTAAAGATCCAACATCTGTTTGAAATGAAGGTGAAAAGATTTAAAAGATGGATTTGACCCACTGATAATTTTTATCCATTTTTTATGGATATTTATCAACAGTGGTTTGGGGTGAAGTAGTGGTAGAAGTTTAGAAGGTTATTTTGGTCAAACACTGTTTGTACATCAGTGGATGAGCTTTAACAGCTGTTTTGTACATCTGCTGCTCTGATGATGGAAATGATTTTAGTATCATGTCCAACATCTGTTGAAGGTGATTGTGAGTTACCTGCAAAACCAACTTCTTGACAAACACATTTTTAGATGCAAGTTTATCAGAATTAATCATAACAACAGGTTTTACAGGGATTTTAATGCAGAGAATTCACAAGTTTTTTGCATTCAAGGTTTTATCACACATTTACTTAATGTTTTAAAAATTCCATATATTTTGACAGTGATTGGATATCCCAGATGATTATCACATTTTACTTTGACTCCACATTTTGTGTTTTAATCTTTTGAAAATTTAGACTAAAACATGAGCAGCCAAATGTATGACATTTGTTAACAATCATCTTTTAATACAGATTTAGACTTGAGTTTATGAATGAAATGACCCAGACTTTAACACCATCTCCTTTTGATCAATTATCAATGAGTATATTACCTTCGATAAGGATAAAAAGGTTCTATATCCTGACAGGTAATTGAAACTTTTACTATATAAAAAACAAGTAGAAGTTTAAAATATATCATTCTCATAAAAACGAAGAACAATATATCCTGTTTTATTTGAAAGACCTGTACCAAAAAAAATAAAGGTTTTCTAATAACAAAACAAACTGGGTCAGGTGAATTTCCAAAATCAAAATAATTTTGAAAAGGGTCAGAGTCAATTCACTTCTCAGGCTTAGGATAATG
This sequence comes from Helianthus tuberosus, assembly GCA_030545235.1. NCBI lineage: Eukaryota > Viridiplantae > Streptophyta > Magnoliopsida > Asterales > Asteraceae > Helianthus > Helianthus tuberosus. The sequence goes on along the minus strand of CM060356.1, from coordinate 6,176,952 downwards.
GTCAGTGGTTTGAACCAAAATTTTGTAACCACTGTTTTGACACCATTTCCTTGTTAAATGATTGTAACTATAAGGTTGCCTGTTCACAAAGATTTTGAAGGTTCTTTGTAAACCTTATTACCTTGTGAAGAATTTCTGAAAATTTTGGTCAAATCCTCTTTATTAATAATCAAACTGGTGATACCTTTGTTACCTGAACTCCCTGATACAGTGATTGTACATGGTTGATGAATGACAAATGTTTGACCAAGTATGTAGATCTCCTGTGGACTCTTAAGTGTTTTGGATTTATACTCTTTTCTTTTGATTTCAAAAGTTTTGAGATAAACACACTTTTGAGTTTTTGTAATTTTTCTTCTTTCCCTTTTTACCCTTTCCATAGAAAAGTATTGAAACTTTTACTAGAAGGTTTTCAAGGAAAGAATACTCAATCCAAAATCATTTTCAGCAATGTTTTGAGAGATTTGGACATTTTTGCTACTTCTTATGCCAAATTTCACATTACTCATGATTTGGTTTTCTCAACATCAACATATAACCTTTGTAGGATTTCACCCTTTTTCTCACAAGAGACCTGGGCTAATTTCAAACTCTTTACAACACTGATATTTTACTATCATGGTTTTGAGTAAATCCATGGTTATATCTGATGCATATTTTTGAGACTACTGATTTTCATCTTAATGTTTAGACAATTTTGTTTTAACTTTTGAGGGTTTTTCAAAATTGTTGTTCACACATAAAATTATGTTCCTAAGGTTTTATTCATCTCTTCTATGTTACCAATAGCATGGATGCCATTTTTCTGAACATAGGTCTTTAATGACATGAGATAAACCCTTAGCAGCAGTCAATCATGGAACCAAACATAGTTTACATCACAAACACTCATAGATCTATGGAAAACTATATCCACACCGAGATTATCAAATTTTACCAACTTTAACAATCAACTGTAGTTTATATCAGATTATCAGTGTTAAGTGAATTCTATGTGATAGATGACATCTTGGTTGTTTTACAAAAGTTTTTCGAATAACCAACTTTTAAACGTGATTATCCTTTACTTTTGTTTTTCAACAAAACGATCAACCTTAGTATCAATAAATTTTGAGCTGAACTGTTATGTCAAATTGACTGTTAGATCGAATTTGACTGTCCAAGCTCTGATACCAATTGTTAGGATCTGAGGCTCTCATGATTGTGTTTGTTTGTAATAAATGAACAATCAATAAATACGAATTGATGTAAAGTGCAGCGAAAGATGAGTACAAACTTTGTAAACACAATCAAAGAAGAAAATTGTTTTGATAAATACATGCTTTTCATTGAGTCGAATGATTACAATACAAATCAAAAGATTACTAGGCATGCTTACAAACTAAACTCCCCCTCAGCCTGATACTGCCTGGTTGATCGTACAAGATGAAAGGAGATGAGCAAAAAGTTCGAAGCTCAAATAGAACAGTACAGGTACTGCTCTATTTATAGTACAGATCAAACCACTGAGAATCAAAGATGACGTCACCATGAAAGTGACATCTAACAACCTAACAAACTCTAACCACTGATCTATTAACCACTGACAATACAAACACTGATTACATTCTAACCACTGGGATATAAACACTGATTCTTCATACCACTGTTGTGGTCTAAGCACTGATGTTGATCATCAGTACTTTCTTCAAAGGGTGATCAGACCTTGAATGGGCAGTGCTTTGATCTTCAACAGTGCTTGGAACCCATCAGTAGTTTGAGCTTCAATCTTTATGCTTCATCAGTGTTTTGACTTAACAATAGTTTACAAGATCGGCAGTTGTTGAGAAGGGCAGTACTTGGAGCATATCGGATGTTGGAGCCACTGTCAAGGGGAAAGTTTAGTGCAAACCGCTGCTTATGATGAATCCACTGTTCTGAACCAGTTTTGGCTTTACATCATCTGTTCCTCTGTAGGGTTCAATCCCAACAGGAGCTCCCCACGGGGATGAACTAGGTTGTATGAACCTTTTACTTAACAATTCATCTAATTGTTTCTTTAGTTCTAACATTTCGGTGGGTGCTAACCGATAAGGTGCTTTGGCTATCGGTGTAGTTCCAGGAATTAGATGAATCCTAAACTCTACCTCCCTATTGGGTGGTAATCCCGGAAGTTCTTCTGGGAATACATCTGGATATTCTGCTATTACTGGAATTTCCTTAAGTTCCTAACTTTTCGTGTTAATGATTACTGAAATCATATACACTACTTCTTGTTTTCTTAAATAACTGGCCAACTTCATTACTGAAATAAATTTCAGTGGCTTTCGTGGTTTATCTCTTGCAATTGAAATTACCTCTCCTGTAGGTGTATGTATTTCTATGGTATTTTTATCACAAAGAATTCGAGCATGGTTGGCTACTAACCAATCCATTCCTAACACAACATCGAATCCAGCTAAATTCATAGGTAACATGTTTGCAGAAAATTTATGGCCTAAGAGTTCTATCTTTCCTTCTCGCACAACCTTATCTATGTTAACAGAATTCCCATCTGCCGTTTCGACGGTAAAAATCTGCCTAAGGTTGGTTAAGGGTAAATTAAGAGATTGGCAGAATGAAGTATTTATAAAACTTGGGTTTGCACCAGAGTCAAATAATACTTTTGCATAAACGTTGTGAACTAGGAACGTACCAGCTATCACATCAGGAATCAATTCAGCTTCCTGCGTAGTTAACTGGAAGACTCTTACGTTTTTCTTGGTAGTTCCGTCTGCAGGTTTAGCTTTATTGTCAGCTGGTTTGATTAATTTTGGGCAGTCTGGCCTAAAATGTCCAGTTTCTCCACAATTGTAGCAGACCGTTGCTTTCTTCTTCCTGCAATCTTCCTCTTGATGTCCTGGAATTTTGCAGAAATTGCAATACCCTTTGCATCTTCCAAAATGCTTTCTTTTACAGGTATTACAAAATGGAACAGTGGAAGTTTGCCCAGTTCCTCTTTTCTTGAAATTACCACTGTTACCCACACGGAATCCTTGGGTAATCTTTTGGGCTACTTCCTTCTTCCGGTTTTCTTCTCTTGTACGTACCAGCCCGTCAGTTAGGGTGTTAGCTAATTCCACTGCATCGTCAATTGTGCGAGGTCTCGCAGCTTTAACGATATCACGGATTTCGCCAATCAATCCCCAAATATAACGAGAAATAAGTACCGGTTCTGGCGAAGCCAGCGTTGGTACCACTCTAGCATATTCGAAGAATGTCGAAGTATACCCTTGACGGTCTACACCCACCATTCGGTGGTTCAGGAATTTGTTTGCCATTTGTTCCTTTTCATATTCGGGACAGAATTTTTGTTCCACTAGCCGCTTAAATTCTTCCCAACTCATGGCATAGGCCACATCGCTTCCCTTGGCTTGTAGTACCGTATTCCACCATTCTAGCGCCCCCTCTTTAAAAAGATTCGACGCGTACATGGCCTTGTCTTCCTTGGCACATTTACTTATTTTAATGAATGCCTCGGTTTTCTCCAACCAACGCAGTGTCGCAGTCGCCCCTTCATTGCCTGCGAACTCAACAGGTTTACAGGCAAGGAACTCCTTGTAAGTGCAACCAGGCGTTGCAGCTTTCATTCTTTTGAGAATTAGGGCTTGCCGAATATTATCATTGTTAGTATGATTACCGCCTCCATTTACGCTATTACTGAAGTTATCTTCATGAGTACATTTGCTAGGAATAATTTGTTGAGGTTCAACTGGGTTTCGAGCAGCAGCCAGGATTGCTGGGATAGCATTGGCTATTCCTTGAGCAACGATATTCTCGATATCTTGCCTATTAAGAAATTGATCTTCCTGGTGTTGCTCAGATTGGTTAACCTCGTTAACTGGTTCATTACTAGCGTGTTCCATCTGGTGATTAATATATATATATATATATATATATATATAAATTATTAGCATAGAATAAATAACAATGATATGCAAAATAGTCACGTAATTTTCACAACACATGTATAACCAAAATTATCAATTTCTCAACTTCCATTTATATATATTATATTATGCTTCCGTACACACTTGTTATCTTACAAAAGTTTTATTTTTGGGTCATTTTACAGAGTTATATTTTTATTACTATTATTATTATATAACCACACTATCCCTCGTCAGCTGGCACCTTAGAAGCGACGTTCCCTCTCGTCGTACTTCCAGGAGATCTGTTCTCCCACCTCCCGGATCCTATTCCCTGCATCTATCAGCTCCTCGCCAAAATGGCGGAGTTCAGCTAAATTTTCATTACTCATTGGTGGGTTTGGTGCAGGTTCTGGGTCGAATTGAGGGAAAAAGGTATAAGGATTATTTAGGAGGTTCTGAAACTGCCAGTCGTTGGTCCACCACTCGTCCATTTCTCCTAGAGGTTGGGTGTGGATCAGAGGGTCTGGGATGGCCGGTTCCAAGTTTACTGGAAGTTGCATCTAATTTATCTTCCCACGGTGGGTTATTACCTATTTCCTGAGTTTCCTTAGGAATCATCATTTCTTTTAGTTGTGATTTCTTTATTTTCTCTTGACTTTTCCTAATAATCCACCCTCTTTTCTTAGTGGTAAGTGGTTTCTTATTAGTTGACCACGCCCCCGTGTCCGCTGAGCACGACCCCGTGTGCAGAAGAATCTTTGTACTATGAAGATTTACCTAGATTGTGCGAATCTTATAGTTGACCACGGCCCCGTTTCCGCTGAGCACGGCCCCGTGGTGGGCAATAGAAGCTTCTACCACTTTGTCTTTTCAGCTGACACTTGGGCACGCCCCCGTGCTGGCTGAGCACGGGGCGTGTTCAGTCTTCTGTTATCTTGTTTTGCTTGGGAAGATGCTGTCGTGGGGTCGGGCATGTCACGTCTTGTTCCTTTTCTTGTATTTATGTTAGATTTTGATGTCTTTTTGCTTCTTTTGTTAATTTGAGCTCATTTAATCCAGAAAATACAAAAGGAAGACAAAAGCACACTTTTTCCAACATTAGTACTAAAAAGGGGTTAGTTTTATGCCACAACTGATGTAATTTATATGTTGCATTTTGCACACATCACGCGGCCCGCGTAAGCCATAGGCCAAACCTTACGCGGCCCGCGTGGCCACCTAGTCTACATGTAGGTTTGCTGGGTCACGAGTAGGGTTGCCAGGTGGATGCCACGTGGATCTGGACGCTTATCCGGTCAAACTTAGAGTTGACCCGGCCCGCGTGACCTCCAGCATATCCCTTACGCGGCCCGCCTGAAGATTAAAAATCTGATTTTCTTGATTTTTGATAAGAGTTAGGGTTTTGGGGGTCCGGGTTTTTACTTACGGGTCGTTTAGGGACATTTTTGGCAAGTCCTTACATCAAATGTAATAGTAACATGAAAAATGATATGTCGACTTCCGAACAAATAAATGAATAAAATTAGTGTGTTGACATTATCGAATTGCAAGAATACACCGAAATGAAATACAACCGAATCTGGTGTATCATTGTCTTAATTCGTAGTTGCATTAAGAATGTTTAAATGACAAGTCAAACAAAAGTACGTGTAGTTTTGTATGAACGGTTGACCATGACTAGCACAAGCTACAAGTTTATACCGACACCACAAGGTGTCGTAATGACATAATTCAATAATAGCGGTGACCGAACAAGTTCACCGTGTTTGAAATCAAGTGAAAATGTAATGAAGAAAACCGAAAAACTTGATTCAAATGGCATCGTATGATTTTTTTTCAATTGAATATAGAGCACCAAAGAACTACTGTTTCCGATCGAAGATGAAAAGCAATGAATACTGCAAGGCATTCGATCGATAATGAAAGAACCGTTAGGAGGTACACTGGAATGTAAAATGAATTTATGTACCACTGTCTTAACACACAATTGCGTTAAGACTGCTTTAATCATGAGAAAACAGAGAGGATTTAGAGCAAGCCAATGACTAAATAATTAAATCCGTGCATGAGATGCGCAACGAGATTAGCGCAAGCTTCAATTTAGTGAAAGCATCACCACAAGGTGTCGAAATCAACGAATGATTTAATGGAGTCGTAGACCAAACGAGTTTGCTATGACTCGGAACAAATGAAACACTCGCTAAAATGAATTTAAATATGATGCTCTCAATACATCATATGGTGTCTTGAATTGAATATGCAAAATGGACAAGTTCAAGTAATTGAACTTGGTTTCAGCGCAATTTGACAATAAATACATGTATCGACCAGAAAATTTTCGGCAACGTTACAAAGATGAACCATGTATGTAACTCGAAGGAAAAGAAATCTCAAGAAGGTTTTGTTGACTCAATATCAAGGGGTCGATACTTGCAATAATGCAGATTATCCGAGACAAAAGACAATAACTGGATACAGCGAAATGATATTTGTAACTTTGATGAAAACGATCATTAGAAGGGAAGCCACATGCGTAACAAACGATTGCATGTGTATCATATGAAATGATCAAGTACCAAAGAAAATGAGTGTTCGCTCTAATGAAGGAAATTGTCGTGATGCAACTACCATTAAGAGGAGTAGATATGTAAAAATCTACATGCTAGATGCAAAAGTAGAAATTTCAGTATAAGGATTTTGAGTACTACACCTATTCGATTAACTAAAATATCGTATATGACAGAATAACGGTGTTTGCCCGAGTTAATAGACGTGATTCCTAAGTGATAACCTTTAATGAGCTTTGACATAAGTTCCCGAAGGTCCTAAGTACATGTCTCCTAGATTCTCAAAGTTTTGTATTCTATGTGTAACCATTTTGTGCACCGTGTATAAAACACAACGCTAGCGTATGTCTAAAAAAACAAATTGTTGACTCACTGTTCTTCGGTATGCTTTCTTCCTGAATCCGCCGCTGGGGATAACCTGATCGAAGATCGTTCCTGGAGTGGTAGTTGGATCCTTGCAGTTGGTCGAGTAAATCATTAATCCTCGGCAAGGGATACCGATTCCTTGATGGTTAGCTTGTTCAGCTCCCGGTAGTCAGTACACATTCGAAAACTACCGCCCTTCTTCTTGACGAACAGAACTGGAGCTCCCCAAGGCGAGAAGCTTGGTCTAATAAATCCCTTATCTAGCAGCGCCTGAAGCTGCGTTGACAACTCTTGCATATCTGAAGGCGCAAGTCGATAAGGTGCCTTGGCTACAGGCGCAGCGCCTGGAACCAAGTTGTAACACCCCAAAACCCGAATGTTTATATTCGACAAATGTTCTGATATGGTACATCAAGAAATAAATAACTAGGCTACTTAACCTAGTTAAGAATATAGTAGAAACAATTAAAGGATGAAAGTTGTTCCAAGTATAATTTAGTGGCAAAATTGAGGGGCTAAAATGGGGTAAAATGAAAGTTGAATTTATTTATGAAATACACACACAAACACACACACGTACGTGTGTTCTGGAAGGAGCCAGGAACTCCATGAGAGCTCAAGAACCCTAATCAAGAAATCATCAAATTGAAAGGTTAAATGAAGCTTAAATTCATAACTGAGCATGGATTAATGATCACCTTCACAAGGGGATCGCAAGGTATGTCTTAAAAGTTAGATTGGTGATTATGTATGAAGTGGGTTATGTTGTAAATCGCGAATTTGTATGAAATTGAGTATGAGTATGTGTTAGAATCATCATTTGGAACATGGATTATGCATGGTTTGGATTAATTTGATGTTTATAGGTGAAACCCGTTGGTTATGGTGATGATGACAACTTGAATGATCACCCATGTCCAATTCTTGCTTAATATTGATGTATTTTGATATGTATGATAGATTCTTGTTAGAGGAATTGAAAGAAATGTGATACTAGTATGTTTGATGCTTACGTATGAATGATTCATGTTGATTAAAAGGAGGAATTTGATGAATTATGTATGAGGTTAGAAGAATATGCATGAATTAGTTGTACATTATGCTTAGGAGGTAGTATACACACCAAATGTATGATGAAATTATGAGGAATTTGAGATTAGATCACTTGTAAGTGATTAACAAAGTAGTTATGAAGTGGGTTTTGGATAATATGACGAAAATGATGATTTGCTTATGTTAATGATGTTTGAAATGATATATGTGTGTGAATGTTTAAAGAATTTGGCTAAGATCTGATAGATTAGCATGTTATGAGGTCGAATGATGATTTCAATATAAGATCCGTGTGATGAAAGGGTCGTGATGAATGATGAATGATGAATAAGCTAACTATCTTGAGAATGATATATGATAGTTTGATGCTTGATAAGCGGCCTGGAAGCTTGGGAAAGAAGCGGGTCAAACGAGACTTATGCGCACGGGAAGCATATTCGGATGTAATGTAAGTAAAGCTTACACCCCTTTTTGTAGAATATCTATTCATCGTATAGATAAAGAATATGATAAGTTAATATATGGAATATGATGTTCCAACAAGTTTTGATACGGGTCGGAACCTGTGTTTATGATAAGAAACTAAGTTTGATGGTTAAAAAGGGTAAAAAAGGTATTATGGTAATTTTGGTTACGAGTTAACGAAGTAATACGTTACATGGATGTGATAATGAATAAATAAAATCCCACAAGGATAAAATGGACATTTAGATTTAACGGGTTGAATGTGAAAATATCACCCTTTGGCGATATCTACTAATGAATTGTTTTGTCAAGTATTATGAATTCACAGAATGATTAGCGAAAGGATTTGCGTTGCTATTAACGAGCAATTTAGCAGATGGATTATTATAACAGGTCATAGCTTTGATCTGAGCCAGGTATGTGCGATTAGAGTTGTAGTTAAGTCGCGGGATTGGTTAAATACGCAAGGAAGTCCGTTGTCGTAAAGGGCTGAACAAAGTTGACCAAAACGCCCTTGATGGGTATATCGGGCAAATAATCGTAAAAGTTGTTTAAAAACAAGTTATTTGATTAAGTGAAATGTTTTGGACAAGTATGAAAGCGAGGAGTATGGTTTTTGTAAGTCATAGACTTTAAAATGTGCAAATACCCTTAACGGGTCAAAATAAGTCTTTGAGCGGAAATGAGTTAAGAGGATGCAAAAGATCCGGTAATTTAATCTTTTATGATAGACGACATTGAAATTATTAAGTTCATATGAAGTTAAGGTCAAACAAACAGGTTATGTTGATAGATGCATGAACGGGTCAAAATTTGGTAAAAGGGTAATAAGCTGAAGGCTTAAAAGTACCAAATTTTGGCAGTTCGAATATCGGATTTTAACTCCATGTGATGGAGAATTAAATTACGATCACGTAGGAAGAAACGTGACTTAAATCGGATAAAAAATGAGCAAGTTATGCTCGTTTCCGTAAAATTTGGTGATGCTGGGAATATGCAGCAACAACTGCAAACATTCTGGACATTTAAGGGGGTCGCGCCACGCGACAGCGTAGTCAAGGGGCCGTCGAGCGACTCGATGGGCTCCGAAATCCTGAAAAATGTTTATTTTAATGATTTATGCTATGTGAACCCATTTAGACCGTTTTTTAAACGCTTATAAGCTAAGAATGACTAATTTATTCCTTGTTTTAGGAAATGTAGATACGCATGAAGGTATGTATGTGTGTATGTATGTATGTATGAATGAATGTATGTTTGTATGTATGCAATTAGGTATATATGAGCGTATGCACGTATGTAGGCATGCGTGAAGATATGAATGTATGTATGTATGTAGGTGTGTATGTAGGTAGTATGTGTATGTATATGTATGCAAGTGAGTATGTACGAAGGTATGCACGTATGTAGGTTTGTGTGAAGGCATGTAATAGGTATGTATGTATGTAGGCATGTATGTATGTATGTATGTAGGTATGCACGTATGTAGGCACGTACGTATGTATGTAGGTACGTATGTATGTAAGTAGTTATGTGTGAACGTATGCATATATATAAGTATGTACGCATGTATTCAATGAAATTGAGTATTGACGATAATAATAGCGTGCCTTGTGAACGAAGTGTAACGCAGGTTCAATAAGGAAGTCTCACCACAGATTGTATAATCAGATGGAAAGCTGGAATGTAAAGAGATAATGAAATGAAAGGTCAACAAGGAGGAATCTTATTTATGTTTATAATGTGTGCTAACGTTATGAATGTATGTGGTGAGCGCAGGTTGATCGGGTCACGGAGGATCATCAAGGAATAGAGATCGAGGACCGAGTCACAAGATAGATTGTACGGGAACGTTGGTGTATGTAATATAGTAAACCTATGTTATGTTTTTATTTAGTAAATGAGTCGATTGATGACTTTATGTGAGAGGGTTATGTTAAAATGAACTTTTAAGTAAGTCAAGGTATTTATAAGGAAAGAAATTTTATGGCATGAACTTCCACTGCGACTTTTTGTCAAATACGTGTTAGGGTCTTACACAAGTCAATGTGGAATTCGACTTGTCTTTGAGGAGGTAATCCTGACAAGTCTTCGGGGAAGACTTCAGGATATTCCTTTACCATAGGGATATCTTCGAGCTTCAGTTCTTCGGCCTTTTTGTCCACGACATGAGCCAAGAAGGCAACACATCCTTTACGCAAAAACTTACGTGCCTTCAAACAACTAGTAATCTGTAGAAGCGTATCCTGCTTCTCCCTATGAATCACGATCGTCTCTTCATTCGCCATCAGGATACGGATAATCTTCCCATGGCATACAATCTTTGCATGATTACTCGACAACCAGTCCATCCCAACCACTACGTCGAAGCTTCCCAATTCCACTGGCAGAAGATCTAACGAAAACTCACGCTCTCCAAGCTTTATAGCACAGCCTCTAATCACTTCATTGGCTTCCACTAGCTTCCCATTAGCTAGTTCTATAGAGTACAGGATATCTAACTTACTAGTTACTAAACCAAGTATATTCTTAAACTCTAGAGATACGAAGCTATAGTCGGCACCGGTATCAAATAACATAGATGCAAAGTGTTGATTAGTAAGGAACGTACCAGTGACTACGTTCGGATCCTGGCGTGCTTCACGAGCTCCAATGTTGGGCACTATTCCATGAGCTTGGTTATTCTGAGGGCAATCTTTCCTAAAGTGCCCCACGTCCCCACATTTGAAGCAACCTGGAACTCTACCATTATCGTTTCCGTCATCATTTCCTCCTTATCTGGGATACTTCGCCCAACAGGCATCCTTGTTGTGTCCTTCCTTTCCGCACTTATCGCACCAAGGCCTCAGACATTGACCTTCATGGTGAAACTTGCACTCATCACATCTTGGCTTAGTCCCCAAGTAAACCTTCTTGAAATGCCCTATGCCACCATAGTTAAAACAACCTTGACCTTGTTCTTGATCATTACTGTTTCCGCCTTGATAGTCGTTGTTATTGTTTCCTCCGCGATTCCCGCTACCATCCTGACCTTCATTTCCAGGTCTAGTACCGTACCAACACGTCTCCTTGGCATGCCCCATTTTGCCACAGTTATCACATTTTCCATACCTGCATGGCCCAACATGATGAAGTAGGCAGTTGTCGCACTTAGGCAGGGTACCCATATATCTTTTTCCCTTTTTGGCATTGTTGTTGTTTGTAACACCTCATATTTCCGTATTACTATGCTTTTAGAAAACTCGTGTTCGTTTTATATTTTTAGAACCACAGTCAAAATCAGATCGAAAAGCGGATAAAAAAATGACAAACGACGCGCGTACGCGCTTTTCACGCAACCGACAAACGAACGCGACCAAAATCGACTTTCAACATACATTTTACGTATTTTCAACTTTAAATAAAATATTACGCCATTTTATGAAGTTCAGTGCGAAGACGGGCCGTAGAAACGTATTTGGGCCACGCAAGAGACTGAACACACTAACGGGCTTTAGGCCCAACTCACACTTAACCTAACTATATAATCTTCTTATTCCCTCATATCTCACAACAAAAACCCTAGCCCCCCCCCCCCCCCCTCACACTCCCCCTGCTCTCTCAAGACTTGAAGGAATTCACATCTTCTACTTTCTTATGCGCACAGAATGGAATCTCTTTAAAAAAACGAATTTGCCGCTCAAAACAGAACCAACAACTCACAGCACAGCTTCCTTTTCCCTATTGATTGCCATGATGATTTGTCGGGATTGACGAAGGATTACGCGTTTTCTATATTAGTATCAATCATGAACGTGGTCCTTTTCTCGAACCAAATACAATGACCGTGTCCGATTTCGGAAACTTCGAACGAGATTTGGGGTGTATATAACTTGGATTTATACCCTTCTATTACATAACACTCACACACACACCACAACGCCTTTCGAACACCGATGCACCCTGCCGGAGCTTCAACCAATCGCCGGAACAAACTGCCCGCCACCGGAGTTCAGAGCATTCGCCGGAAAACATCAAGTGGCCACGGCTAAACGTGTCGGTATACCTTATTTCTTAAAGTTCAGTCTAGTTCTTATCACTTTTTATATTAGATGGCTAATCGATAAAAACTATGACTTTTGTTTCATGAGATGTCGTTTCGCCTTGATTCGAAGTTCGTCGGAGAACCAGTCGCGGCCGGAAACCTCACCGGAAACCCACGACATTCTTTATTTCGTTCGGTATACTTCCTTGTCCATTTTGATTTCCGTCTAATCGCCCGTTAGTACGTAGCAAATTCTGGTCTTATACCATGTTCAATCACATAAACTTACATTTCACAGTTTGCCTTTGGTTATGAAAATGAAGAAGAAACATGTTGGTTAGTTTAAAAGTAACGAAAATTTTATCTAAACACCAACTTTTAATAAGTATTTAATCAATCTAATAAGAAAATTCATAGTTAACATATAGAACATGCGATGTACGTACCCTCGTAATGGGTTTGGTTTATGTCCCTCTAGGTAGGGCTATTGAACGTGCCTTTTGCAAAATGTAATACTGTTATGTGGCTTGTCCTTTTGACATTAAGTGAGTGTGTCAAGGGATTTTGAAACATGTGGTTTCTCCTAGTTGAATTAATAAAACAAAACAATATTTTATTAATAATCAGCCTATTCTAATTACTTACTACAATTAGTTATCACTATTAAAACTTACTAATTAATTATATATATATTTAATTATGTAATAAAATCTGACAACTAAAACTTTTGTAAAGTTTTACCAAACAATTATTCATCATATTCCACACTTTAGCTAATTGGTAAAACGTTCACAACGGTACAACGTCGGAATAACTCCTAACCTTCTAAGTGGTGTTGTTCATAAATCTCACCCAGATCCTCCGGATCTAGGATACCATAGTGACACAAGGCGCATTTTACGATTAATATATATTTAAAATAATTAAACCTTATTATTCATTGTGGTCTTGTATTCATTAAGTTTAGTATTTCTATTTTATTACTCTAGGATGTGACCGTTACGTTCGTTCTTTTGAATTCTCTCAATCTTTACTCGTGCGATAATTCAAGGAATTCTTATACGCACCCAATGTGAGCATACTCGATCCCTTTTTTTACGCTTTATTACCTTTGGGATGCAATACATGTACTTTGATTCAAATACACCAACATGCTAGAATTTTTTTATACAAATAATCTCTATATTTGTTCATATATGTTATACTTGCAATCATGCGTGTTATACTTGCAATCTTACGTGTTTAAATTCATATGCTTGTACATTTTTATACTTATACTCAAACTTGTATGCTCGCCAATACTTTTTTGTGTTGAACTATGCTTTAACATGTATTGCAGGTTTTGAAGATGCAAGGAATCTAGTAGGATTGCCTAGAAACGCATATAAATTTTAATACTTGTGGCATTGTAATCTACTTTCAAACCTGTTGTATTTTGTTTCCAATCTTGTAATAAACCATTATCATGAAATGAAATTTAATTACTTGAATACTTGTTGTATATATTATTTATTTCAAACTTGTGGTATTTCTAGTTCAAACAATGTAAAAAGTAATTATTAAATACTTGACACAAATAGCGTTATGAAGTCTCTTGCAATCTAGTTTTCATCTCACTCCGATGTTTCCGCCATCGGTTGGGGTGTGACATTGTTATTCGCCCGAGCTCTCTTTTGGAAATCAGTGAGCTTCCTTTTGTTCTTCCCAGATGACTCCACATGAGTCTCCTTCTTCTCTTCAGAGGTTGAAAATTTTTCCAATCTAATAGCCTCTTTAGTGAGCGCCACATTTAAGTCAATCGCATCGATACTTGTTGGAGGCTTTGATGCAATCATTAAGCTCAGAATCTGTGGCGCCAATCCCCAGACGAATCGTTCTATCCTCTTAAACTCTGGTTCCACCAGAAATGGAACAACTCGCGACAAATCGTGAAGTCTCTGCACATATTCCACCACCTTTGGGCCTTCCATCTTCAGGTTCCAGAATTCAATTTCCACCTTCTAGATTTTCTCCTGAGAACAATACTTCCTACGCATCAATTCTTTCAGCTCGTTCCATGTTAAAGCATACGCAGCAGCCTCGCCCAACATCTGAATCTGAAGGTTCCACCATGACAGAGCCCCATCTTGAAACAATCCAGAAATGTACGTGACTTGTTGCTCTGGAGTACATTTGCTCATTCGCAAAACAGAATCCGTATTCTCGACCCATCTCACAAAAGCTACGGCACCTCCAGTGCCGTCGAAGTTCAAAGGCTTGCAGTCCAAAAACTGCTTGTAGGTACAGCCTGCAACCCAAGCAGCATCATTCACAGAAAGCATTAACAAAGCACACTCAGAAATGTCCAAACGTATTGTAATGTGTCTTAGGTGACTTAAACATTACCGTTAGGTGGGTTATTCCCTGAGGTACCTCCGCTATGTCTGTAGCGAAGAACCTCGTGCTGTGCGATGGCCTGTGTGATGCGCGCTTGTAATTCTGCCTCGGTCATGGGCAGCTGAATGTCCCTTCGAGGAGGCATTCTTTTTCTAATAAGAAGATCAGATTGGTCAGGTCTTATTTGTTACGTACATAAGTAATTGTCTAGAGGTCGTATGTACACACATATATATATAAACAATCATCGTATCAAACAATCATGCAATGACACAATCATGGCATAAACAAGTAATTCAACAATGTGTTTAGTGAGAACATGACGATTGAGCTTTCATTAATTATCGACCACAGTTACATTGTTTACAAAGTGTATCACATCAAAAGGGACACATGGTCACACTACCCTTGTCCAATAAGTCTGTCAATATACAAAATCATACGATCAAAAGGTGGTCTCCAAAAGGCTTCACAATCTCGGCTCAATAGTAGTGCTCTCACCGAAAGTAATGCAATCTGCATAAGACCAAAAACCTACTGTACTGATGGCGAAGGTGGAGGAGGGAGGAAAAGCAAACCGAGAACATGTGCGAGTTCCTCCTCGAGCTTGCACACATGACGAAGCAAGTAACTGATCTGCTGCTCGACAGTAAGGAATCAAGCATCAAGCTCTGGAAAAGGAGTAAGAGGTGCAAGTGGATGAGCAAAAGGAGACGGTGATGAACGAGGGGGAACAAAAGCAGGATGACAAGGACACGGTAGGGGACGCGGAGTCAGCTCTAGCTCCAAGACTCTGCGACTCATAACCTCAAATCGAAGCTGAAGCGAATAAAGTAACTCATCTTGTGTATAGCCAACAAAATGAGAGGGATGGTAGGGATCTGAAATCGGCATAGAATACGGTGGGAACCATCGGAATGGCTCATCAAGTGGTGAAGAAGTGAAAGTAGCAAAAGGTGCAGACTGAGGGATCTGTGGAAAAGCTGCTGAAACAAAAAGATCATCATGCGGGTGCTGGCCTGAAGTACCTTCTCCTGGACGGGGTGCGGGTATGTCCGAAAAGAAAACGATAGGCAAATCAGTGCGATGGACATAGGACTCCACAGGGAGAAAAGGAGCAACATCAGCGGGTGCGGGTGGAGGAATGAATGGCTCAGCAAAAGGAGGGTCAACAGGTGCAGGAGCTGGATCAGGGATAAGGGGTGCAATGTCGGGTAAACCAAAAGGAATAGGGTCATGATCAGGCATGGGCTCAGGATCAGCAGGTGCAACATCAGGCTGATCAAGAGGAACAAAATCTAGCTTAGGATCAAGCTAGGGGTCGTGTGGAGGGGATGGCGCAACTGACATGGCCGTATCATCATCAGAATCAGTGGCATAGCGCTGTAATCTGACCGCTCGTAAAGCTGAAGACGTCACAGACTCAAAGGAGTCTAAAACGGAGTGCAAACTGGAATCAGAGTATATCTCAATGACAGGAATCTCAGGAGGTGGAATAGCAACAACGTCCTCATCTATCTCTCCATTACCCTGGGCGTCAACAGTAGGACCATCAACAAACAAATCAACGTCATCATCAAACAGATCTTCAAAAGGCCAATCCTCGGGAGGAATGACCACGAGGGGAACAGGAGCGAGGATCGGAGCCACGATATGCTCACCATCGGGATGACTAATGATGAGATGATCATGGACTGGAATGGGAACAACAAAAGGATTCTCGTCTGGAATACCATCAGCAAGGGGTAAGTCGTCTCCAAAGTCAGGCAACGCGAACGGCTGAAATTCGTCCTCATCGCCTGATAGCATGTCTGGGTCGCTCTCAGTATCTGATGTAAAGATCTCCAGCTCTGGTGCGATCTCGTCATCGGAGACAATAGCCATAGGGTCATCGGTGTCGGACAATCCGCTCTCGGATGAAGACATAATACCTGTAACATAACAATCATGACATATGCACATATATCAACCACTACTATTTAGCATGCAATCAAAGACAGTGTATGAAATCATGTATCCTCGTTACTCCTCACGAATCCTTTCTATCCTTCCTAGTCTATCCCAGACTAAACCACAAATGTAAACCTTGCATTGTGTTTCGTGTCTTTCCTTTTGTAAAAACGTTTGTTCCCTGGATCTGGGCGTTTCGTGTATGCAATGAAAACATGTTGTAAAAATATTTTCGTGAGAGCCCTAATGATTGTAGTCTAGACTCGAGAAGGAATCCTATTTCGCTACAATCGAAGCTCTGATACCAAACTGTCACACCCTGACTTTTGCGGAAGCGTGATTATGTGTGAGTTGCTTAATATCATTGCATTCAACCATAACAAACAACTATATGATAAAATCCTAGATGATCATCCATTGATAGTTTTAAAACATTATAAGCAACATTGTTTTTTCATGTTTAAAATACAACACCAACAGGTTTTAAGTTCCATAAGGACTTCTCAAATGATACTAATGAGAACTAGGCTTTGAAATATGTATCCTATCCAGGATAGGATACACACTCCAAACCATTCGACACCGGATGACATCTTTTATTCCAAACAACACTTGAAACCTTCAACGCCCGCCAGATCCATACTTAGTTTCCTGAAATACATGTAGTTTGAAAACATCAACAAAAGTTGAGCGAGTTCATGTGTTTAGTGTGTGAGCTCGAATAAACTTTGTAATCATCATAAATAAGTATGTATGTATTTGTAACCCGGTATGAAAGCAACAAGGAAAACAAATCATTAATGGTTTGCAAGACCATTAATATGTGTGACGTGATGCAGGAAGGCTCAAACCTAGCAAATTTTGTCTCTGGCTGTAAGACATAGTCACCTCATGGGCCAAACCCCGATCCACATGGGTGTGGGCTCGCTACACCCAAATAGATCTATCACTCATATCCCTCGGTCCTACTACGAGGATTAATGGTCTTAAGCGTTGTACCCACCACTCACATGATCTAGCAGTACCCTTCCTTAGCTAACCATACTAAATGTAATCGTATGTAAACAATCTGTAACATGTACTTCACCCCTCGAAGTTATAAAACCGAAAACAGTTAAAAGAAAAGGGGGACATGAACTCACAGTTTTGCGTTCTTCAATCCGACGTAACTCAAGCTGCTACTAGTGTACACGACTACCTACAACGTACTATGGTCTATTAGACGAGCGGGTCGTGCCTTGACTTAGTATTAATTAGTGTCTTTGAGTTACGTTTCCTTGTGTCTTTAATATTATTCCAAGTTATATAATTATTTGTTAAAATAATAAATATTTTAACTAAAATTATATTTATGAATTTTGGAATATTAGTTAAAACAATATATTTTAACTTGACATGTTTATGTACTTGTACATGCATAACTTCCCAAGGATGGGTGTATTTTTACTCATATTCTTATCCTTGTATATTTTTGCCAAGTATCGATGGCGTATGCCTGTGTATATTTTTACGTACGAGAATACGTATTTTATTGTGTTTATTAAGTATCCTTATACTTAATTTTCATATTAACTTTTCCGGAATAATATTTCTAATAAAATACCTTAATATATATTTCCAAAATATATATTTTAAAAATATTAAATAGAAATATTACTTAAAATTTTCCCCTTGGCAAAAATATTTATAAATTTCATATAAGTCTCAAAAATAA
The DNA here is from genome assembly GCA_030545235.1 of Helianthus tuberosus. NCBI lineage: Eukaryota > Viridiplantae > Streptophyta > Magnoliopsida > Asterales > Asteraceae > Helianthus > Helianthus tuberosus. The sequence goes on along the minus strand of CM060356.1, from coordinate 6,158,547 downwards.
TATATTTTCAAGGTTAACTTGAAAAATATATATAAACTTATTTTTCACCCAAAAATAATGTATTTCATGTTTATTCAAGAAAATATATATTTTCTCCCAAAAATAATATATCTACTAATAATCTCCAAGGAAATATATATTTTTACTTACAAAAAATAATGTATTTTCTCCTTGTAAAAAATATGATATATTTTGGGATAATTATAAAAATCATATTTTTGTTTTCTTAGTGTCCAAAATACTAATTACCAAAATACACTTATGAATTAATTTTCCGGAATATTTTTGTAAGTTATATTCCTTGTTCGGTTTCACCAATATTTTGGGTATGATTTATATATTCATTCTCTTAGAATTTCGGTAATATTTTGGGTTGTTATTTCTTGGTATTTTGGTGTGTTATATTATTTCAAGTCCTAAAATAATATAACTAATACACATAATATACAAATAATCACACACAAGGTGACATCTAAATATATATTTCATAAATACATATTTAGTCACTTTTATTTACAAAAACCAACCTCCAATGTTTATAATTTTTGTAACAAAAATTATGGCAAACTTTATATGAAAATTCATGGTTTAAAATATACTTGTAAATATTTGTTTAAAAATATTTTCCTAAAGTATTTAATTTCTAGAAAAATTTTGCCATAGTTTCCCCTAAAAATGGAGGTTTCCATGCTTTCAAAGCATATCATTTTCTTTTATAAATCAACACAATCAACAACAAATCAATCTACACTTGCCAATTTGCCAAAATCAAGCATAAACTACTAACTCATGAACTTGAAAATTTACACAAATGTGTAGTAACTTACTAGTGTGTTTAGTAAGTCTAGTTACCCTTTAAAGTGTGATTGTTTAATTAAAAATATCACTCTTAAAGAAATTAGTCCTTTACAACTTGTAAATCATTTTTCTAAAAATGTTTCTTCTTGAGTTTTTCTTGTTACATATATATTTCTATACTTGTTTAACCACTAAAAATGTGGTTAATTTCTTTAAGAACCAAGATTAAGTAAACTTTGTATCTTTAACTTGATTTCTTGAAAAATCATTCTTGAAATCATATATTTACAAGACTTTATTTTTACTTTGATCATCACTTAACAAGAAAAACAACTTATACTTTCAAGTTCATGATTTACATGAGGATGATCTATTGATCTTTAACATAATCATCCTCTCGTCTTGCTAGATTATGTCTTTAGTCACTATCTAGCAAGATCACATGATGATCTACATCAATAACATGAGCAATCAACAATCATAACAATACTTAAACAACTTGTTTTCTTATGTTTTTAGTCTTATGTTCAAGTTTCATGCTCTTGATTCATTGTGTTCTTTATGATTAACAACTTGTATCTTCTTTTAACCACCAAAACAAGATGTAAAATGAAGAGTGGAATGATCTTACTACTAGCTCAAGGCTAGGGATGATCACTAGATGAAAATGGAGTGGACAAAAGCTTGTGTGAGTGGTCCGTCAACTTCCGAAAGCTCCATGCTTCCTTATACACCTTCTAACACCTTTGTATATATGTAGAATGGATGGAAGATGATTGATGATAATGATGGTGGGTGTGGGTGTCTTCGGCCGTGAGTAGAAGAGGGAGAGGGAGAGAGCTTCAAGTGTGGTGTGTTTTGAGAAAATGATGGTTATGGTCTTGGAGTTTCTCTTATAATTCACCAACACATAATTTCCATTGGTTTTTATGTTTTTAAAAGTGAAACATAATCTAATAAAATAACAAAAGAAAATCACATGTGGGGACCACAAAGGAGCCGTGAATAGGTGGGGGGGTCTTAGGCTAGGTCGTAACTAAATAGTTAGATTATGGTTAGATTTCAAGTGTTTAGTTAGGTTATTTAGTTACTAGATGTTTATATAGTGTGTTATGATGTTCGGGGACCATAACTAGCTTGGTAATGTTAAAACAGTGCTTCTAGCAAAAATTTGGTGTTTCAGGTAGTGTCCGGTTGTTTGGTTGGTTACCGGTTCGTTAAGGTGCTAAAATATGCAGTTTAGTGTGCATTATGTTACCTTTTGAAACAGTTTTGATTCCTGACACTTAGGAAAGCATTCAGGACCATTTAACCATATTTCTGCATGATATTAGAGTGTTTAAATGCTGAATTTTGCTGATTTCTGTAGAATTCTGCAGTTTATGTAAGTTTTAGTCACTTTCCGGCACTTAAACTATCACTAGGAAGGCAGTTTTGTGATCCTTACTTCCCTACACACTATACTAGTACTCTTGGTTTCTGGCTCATTCTGTGTCTCAATACCATGTCTGTTTATGTACTGAACTCCGTCAGCATTTTTCTGATTTGTCTGATAACTGTGCTACCTTTGTTTCGTGCATCATTTGAATCAATAAAGTGTTGCATGCAATAATGATATGACATTTGCAATGTATGGTGCACATGTATATATGATATCAATAATCAGAAAGCATTTCAAGTCATTAATGTTAATTCAGCACAGTCATTAAGCACTAATCATTGTCTAATTATTGTACGGATACCTGCAAATTTGACAATTGTCACTCAAATGCTTTCAAAACCCTAAATGTTTTCTAGTTATATTTACAGTTATTAAGTTTTTTGTATTCTGAAATTACAACAGGTATGTGGGGTATTGTATACATTACTTGATAAGCTTTACTATTGGACAAAGGGTTAGCCAATAGTAATATGATCACAGTTACCGAAATGGGCGAGTGACAAGTATTGTGGGTAATTGAAAGATATAAATAAATGTAAAAACTCTTAGTGTTGTAAATTATAACAATGTGTTTTGTACAACTGAATGAACTCACCAGTATTTTTCGCTGATCAAATATTTTTAAAACGCGTTTCAGGTGATTTACTGTGAAGAGAAGAAAAAGTGCAATGAGACACTCAAGCTTAAATAAGTGGCTATGTAAACCTGAATAAAACGTGTTTTGTAATAAAGGATTTATCCCTGTGAAAGTCCTTTATATAAATACGGGTTTTATCCCACAACTTATGAAATGAAACTTTTGATGTTTTGAAAACTCTGATATTTTCCTGACACCGGTCCTGATAAGTTTTCCGCAACGATAATTCTAATAAACACTGGTACCACTTGTATCTGCTCATGCCTCCCACCCAGGGTAGGGTCGGGGGTTGTGACACTTACATACCTGCACTTTCATTTCATTCTCAAAGACAAATCAGTTAGTATCATCAGTACTCGTATATATTAACACCATACATACCTTCATACAAATCTCATTCATTCGAAAACATTTGGTTTATTAACACGCATGCATCTTATCTAACCCAATTCCTTAAAAGATAATAATCCTACTTAATACGTGCATACCTCCCTACCCAAACTCTTACATACAAATTACATGCTTACATATTCATTATAACAATCTTAACCACAAACATCTATGCACATGTATAAGTCTCGAACACACTAGTCTACGCACATACTTATTTCTATTCATGTTTACCCATGGTTTCTGTTTACTAAAATGTAATTAAATCCATACTTACAAGGCTTACATACTTATTTTATCTCCACACGTACTTGTATGCACGTTCCCTTTTTACTCGCACCGCATAAACACTCTTTAATGAGTTTGGTGTGCAATTCGGAAACTTTAAAAATGAGTTCTATACTCACTCGTACCTCACAAAACTCTATAGTAGGCTTGGGGTACTTTTGGGAAGTTTATCGGGACCTTGGGAGCAAGGAAAAGTGAGAAAAACACGAAAAACGGGTTTCTGACGTCGGACCCGCGTAGACAGCAAGATAAGGCATCAGATGCAACAGGGCAAGGCGTCGTTGACGCCTAACCTGGCCGTCGCCGACGCCCCCTCTGCAGCTCAGACACCGATTTTCGCATTTTTGTACTTTCTACTCACTAACCGTGTGTCCCGAGAGTTCTAATACGTGAAATAATCATTATTCAACTTCTCAATTCATTCCATACCTTTCCTAACCCAATCCCCATGTTTCTTTGGCTAAATCTTTACCAAAATTTTTGACCCATTTGCCTCTACGATAAGGTTTCACCGGGTTGACATCGAACGACCATTACGACCATTCTCATCCTAGCAAATTCCATTATTTGCACATCCTTACTTGATACTTATTCAAATATAGATAACTTCATCTAAACAAAATAAGAAGTGAGATCGATAGTCACTTACCTTAAGCATTCGCGCTCATGCTTGCTTCCTTGTCTTCTTTTGACTCATTAGCCTTCCGCGCTTGAGTCCATGCTAGTGAAATTCCTATCCTTTCATGCCATAATGTCCACAACCTTGTTAGTATGCATGTTCACCCATATCAACATACATTTCAAATTATTAATTATGTTGACTCTCATTAGTCAGTCAGTCATTAACATGCATAAGACGTGGATTGACAACCACATTGTTCAACATTCACGAAATCCAATCCATCATCATACATTATACATAGATAGGTCTAACACATATCCCATGATCTTCCTAACATTGTATTGTGTTAATATTCCTAACTTTATAATTTCCCACATTCGTTGACTTTTCAGAAGTCAACTATCAAGTGTTCTAACTTTTCAATTAGACACGCACACATATTCATCTTGACACACTGGAGCATAACCACCATACCATATACTTCACACTCATGTAGTATGATCCTTCCAACCGCGTGACAAACTAGTCACACACATAAACATTAATATGCAAATTCCTCACATCCAAGTATACTCATGATTATGAAATTTGACAACATCATTCAAGATCCGCTAATACAACATAATCCCAACATGAATCCTTATTAGTAAGCTCATATGCTTTACCTTTAGCACACATTCACTTCTTAATCGCAAATTAAGTAATTAATAGAACACATGACGAGCATCACCCATTCAAGCATAATGTACAAGCCCCTAATGCATAATCTTGACCAAAACATACATTCAACCCGAATTCTTGTACGAGTTCCATCTAAAGCACATTCATCAAGTTAGTTTACTACTAATCACATCATTATCATATTCCATTTATATATGTCAAGTCATTTCATACAATCTCACATCCTAACTTCACTTAGACGTTTCATCATACACTTGGTGTGCATACTACTTTCTAAGCACATAGTATAAGTATCTTATGCTCGTTTTCCATCTTCTTGTTTTCATTAATCAAATACAACTAAAATCAATTAAGTTTTGCAAATCTGCCCAACAATATCATCATACCTAACCAATTCATGCAACAATTTGGGGTTTCTCACCATATGATCATAAACCCATTTCATATTTTTCATGAACAATCATCCATACATAACATATGTTCATTATTTCATAAAATCAAAGATTCTACAAAGCAATAACACTTCCATTGTTACTTAAATCACTATTTTCTCAAGTTTCACACATCAATTCATCATCTCATAGATTTTCTTCAATTAGAAAACTTCACCAAATATAAAATTTTAACATACCTTGTGATCCTCATGCTTAGGGGATCATTAATTTCAATTCATGCATTCGATTCCAGCATCCATAGCCTTTGAATTTGAAGATTATGAAGAGTTAGGGCAAGATGAGTTCTTCCATCCTTTTTCTTGCTCCTGGTCAATGCACACACATACAAGTGTGTGTGTATTGTGTTTTATTTTTGACTATATAATATAATTAATTTTAAAATTGTTCTCATTTAGTCCCCCAACTATAGTTTTACTATAAGAAGCCACTAATTCATGTTTTTTATCAATTACTCATGATTAATAAACTAGGTTAATTAATCCTAGTTATCACTTTTATTCCATAATACATGAAAACCGTACTAGTGGGTTAAAATTCCAGTTTTGGGGTGTTACAAGTAATAAGTATCATCCAACTTTTTTTAAAATAAAATTATCCAAATATTACATATTTAAAAACTATTAAGGGTTGAAGACAAGTATGATATTAAGTGATATCCGTTCAATTACTCGAACACATTATCCACATCAAAACATGAATGGATCACTGTGATTTATAATCCTTATACACAATAAATAACATGTTGAAGCTGTTAGATAGTCCAAATAATCAAAATAATTGAATTCTTAGAAGTGTACTTAGGTATTTGATACTAAAAGTCGAAACTCAAAGTAAGTTTAAGACCGAGTTTCGAATAATGAGCATCCTAACATGTAAAGTTTAACCTAACATCTGATATACCCAATACAAGGTAAAGTTTAACCTAACATCTAACATACCCAATACAACAAGTCAACAATACCCACAAATCTGATATGTAGGGTATGTTTGGCAAAAGTAGCTGGTAGCTTTTTAGATATATTTGGTGTTTAGCAGAGTAGCTGAAGCTTTTAAGAAAATGTATAAAATGACCAAAATTGACATAACTAAAAATTTAAAAAGTTTGTGCACTAAAACGTTCATTATCTTTAGAGGTTAATAAGTTGTTTCAAAAAGCTTAGCTAAACATGCCCTAAGTAACCCAACCCGTTTTACATTCTGATACCCGGCCCATTATCATCCTTAACATTAACTCACCCATTTCCGATCCAACTTTATTTAATACAAAAAAAACCTAGTAACAAAATGAGTTAAAAAGAAAAGCAAAAGAAAAGGGTAAAGAAAACCACAAGTGTTTAGGGAAATCTCACTTTCAAGTACACAGAGGGTTGAGTTTCCCCAAATTCATCCACTTCTAACTCAAGAATCACAGATTTCAACACAGAATCTGGTCATCATCAGGTCAATTCTCAATTACTCTCTTCTTATTGCTCATTATTACATGTACACACTCGCTCGTTAACTTCCAATTTCATGAAACCCTAACACCAAATTGCTTGCAATTGTTGTTTAAATTTACAGCAGGATTTTGATTTTGTGTACTGAAGCGTTAAATCTCCTTCACGTGGATTTGAATTTGGTACGAAGGTGCAAGATCCTTGTGGTTTCAGGTAGTTCGGTTAAACCCTAATTTTGAAATGATTTGTGGGTTCAAATTGACGTGATTTGGGGGTGTTATTTGAGTTTGTTTATGAGGGGTTTTGATTTTGACGTTGAGTTAGCTACATTTTACTTATTATAACTTATATGTAACATGTAATTCATGTGTATGTAGAGTTTTTTTTTTTTTTTTTTTTTTTTTTTTTTTTTGTGAAATTAGGGTTGTTTGGTAGAAACCCTAACTTTTAATTACACAAATTCATGTCTAATTTGACGTAGAAATTTAGTTTTTTTTTCACATTTCTTTGAAAAATGTCATGAATTTCATTATATGTAGCACGTAATTCATGTGCATACAGAATCTTTGTGAAACTAGGGTTGTTTTGGTAGAAACTTTAATCACACAAATTAGGGTTGCAAAATGCCATAAGTTCATTACTCATGGTACAACATCACTGAATTTAATTATATGTCTATTGTGATATTCTGTTTTTAGGATTTTTATAACGGTGTATCTAAATTTGTTATATATTCTTTCTGAGAGATGAATGGTTTAATGTATAGTAGGGTTCCTATCCTTATCTTAAAGTTTGGTTTTTGTTTTGTTACAATATGGTTTATGTGCATTGTATGGTGAAATTCTCATTGTTGCACGTGTGCGTTCTTTCTTATTACCGGTCTTGCCCTAAAGGTTTCAGCAAGATTTAAATTAAGTTAAAAGCTATGCAGTTAATATCGGTGATATATCTGTCATATCGGTCCCTTAGTAAAATATCGGTGTCAAATATCGGTCAAAATATCGGTACCGATATTATCGGCAATATTGACCGATATTTGACCGATATACCCGATATATCACCAATATTTGACCGATATAACCGATATAACACCGATATTTGACCGATATAACCGATATATCACTGAATTATTGGTGTTAAATTGCTATATATATAAATTCTGCATTATATTAAAATTACCGATATCCCACCGATATCTCACCGAGATAACCTATATTTCAAATATCGGTCCTTGACCGATATCCGATATTTTACCGCATTAACTGCATAGGTTAAAGGGATTGTGCATTATCTTTACCATTTGAGGCTAGTTGTGGACGCAGTTTAGGATTTTATTGTATCTAGCTACCCGTGTGTCTCTTTTCAGAAAGCACCAATGTGTGGTGTGCACATAGGCACGCCGCTTTATTGTACGCTTCTATTAATAATATCCTCAAAGTTTGATCTCAATCATAAAAATACGAGTTTGATAAGAGGTTTGTAGACTTTCTGGCACATCAGCATCTAACTATTTTCTTTTGATATATGCGATTATGCGTTAGGGTTTTGTTATTACATCGTACCATTTAAGGATCCTTTTTCATTTTACCTTTTAGGGGTAGTATGTTAGTTTGTATAAATGTGCTGTCTTATAATATTCTTTTGAAATAGACACAACAGTAACTAGTGGTTACCGTATCCACCTTATATTTTTTATGATCAATTAGTGACAATGAATATGTTGGTTATGTTGCAGAAAATGAGTAGTTTAGTTGAAAGACTTCGTGTTAGATCCGATTCAAGGCCTCGCTATAGCTTGGATGAATCTGACGAGGAGTCAGACCTCCTGTTCGGTAAATCTAAAAAATCCGAAGATTTCGAGAAAATTGTCAGAGACGACGCGGTACTTTCATTTCCATCTTTATAAACTCAATAACGTCTTAGATTCTGAACAAAAGTATATTTATTGCACTAGTTGTTAAAACAATCATTTGGTTATAAATTTCCAGAAAGAGGATTCATGTAACGCCTGTGGTGAATCTGGGAACCTACTCGTTTGTGAAACGTGCACGTATGAATACCACCCCAAGTGTTTAACGCCACCTCTGAAAGCTCCTCTTCCCACCGCCTGGAGATGTCCAAAATGCGTATGTTATAAAAAAAAACTATATTAATTATATGCATTTCGCACTTATCATTCTATACTGTACCTGCAGGTTAATCCTCTAAACGATATAGAAAAGATTCTGGACTGCGAAATGAGGCCTACGGTTGCTGATGACGGTGATGCTTCGAAACTTGGTTCAAAACAGATATTTGTGAAACAATATCTCGTTAAATGGAAAGGATTATCTTATCTTCATTGCACATGGTATATTCTGTTAAAAACTAAATTTATTTTAAGATTTTTTTTTGGGTAATTCAGATTTCTTTTTTAAATATTAGGGTGCCGGAAAAGGAGTTTATAAAAGCTTACAAGGAACTGCCTCGTTTGAGGACAAAAGTAAACAACTTTCGCAAGCAAATGCCTGTCGGCAACAGCTCAGAAGATGATTTTGTCCCGATTAGGCCCGAATATACGATGGTTGATCGAATTCTTGCATGCAGGTGATTATTCGAAAAAAAAAAACCGTTGTTTATTATGGTTGACTTATATTTAATATTTTAATATTTAACATTTAATACTTATATTAATCGAATGAATCAGGCAAGATGATGAGGAAAAGGAATATCTAGTAAAATGGGTAGGACTTAACTACGACGAATGTTATTGGGAATCGGAATCGGATATCGCATCATTTCAGCAACAAATCGAGAATTTTAATAGACTGCAGTCTCGATATCGAAAACTAAGGAAACAAAAAAGCAACGTTCGTGATGGGTTTGACTCGAAAAACAAGTCAAAAGAGTTTCAGCAGTTTGAAAAAAGTCCCGAGTTTCTTCCCGGAGGTATTAAAACATTTATTTTTGATATTGTGGTTCGTTCTGTTTTGATGCGGAATAATATATTAAATAATTTTAATTTGGTGTAATTATAGGCGAGCTCCATCCGTACCAGCTTGAAGGGTTGAATTTCTTGCGTTTCTCATGGTCTAAACAAACACATGTGATACTTGCAGACGAAATGGGTCTTGGTATGTTTTTCTTTTTTTAAATCTTTTTTTTTATATGTTAGGAGTAAAATGCCATTTTCGTCTATGAGGTTTGGCCAGTTTTGCGACTTTCGTACAAAGGTTTGTTTTTTTCGCATTTGGATTCAAAAGGTTTGAAATCTTGCCATTTTCATCCGGCTCGTTAACTCCATCCATTTTTTTCTGTTAAGTGGTATTTTCGTCATTTTTGTTAACTTAAACGACAATTCGGTAAGCATTTAAGTGAAAAAGAGCGAAGTGCCCTTTAAGTTAACAAAAAAGATGAAAATACCTATTTAACAGAGAAAAATAGATGGAGTTAACGAGCCAGATGAAAATGGCAAGATCGACAAACCTTTTGGGCGAAAAAACAAACCTTTGGACGAAATTCGCAAAACTGGCCAAACCTCAGGGACAAAAATGGCATTTTACTCTATATATTAGAGCATTTACATTGGAGCCTCTATATGTGGACATTCTATATAATATAGAGGAAAAGGTAGAAGAAACAACAAAAAAACCACTACATTGGAACCTCTATAATAGAGAAAATTTTAAAGAGAATAAACTACATCTCTATATTTAGAGGGTTATATTCAACTCTCTATAATTTTTATGAGTGTGTAGGAAAGAGAAAATAATAATAAAATAAGTTAATGTGAGTAAGATAGAGGGTAGGATGTGAGAGGGTTTTTAGGAATTAACAAAATTTAAAGAAAAATATACTTTTTCATTTAAAAATATAGATGGAGATAGAGTGTCCAATGTGAATGCTCTTAAAACTTAACTTCTTACCTTTATATGTTCAAATTCAGGAAAAACAATACAGAGTATTGCTTTTTTGGCATCTTTATACGAAGAGAACGTCTCCCCTCATTTAGTAGTAGCACCGCTTTCGACATTAAGGAATTGGGAACGTGAATTTGCCACATGGGCTCCACATATGAATGTTGTAAGTTGCAAAATCTCTTGAATTTTAATATTTTTGTAAGATTTAAGTTTATTTTCCAGTATATTAAGGTAACCACTGCAGGTTATGTATGTTGGAACGGCTGCTGCTCGTAATGTTATAAAAGAATACGAATTTTATTTCCCAAAGTCTCAGAAAAAGGACAAAAAGAAAAAGTCAACTCATGAAAGTAAGCAAGAAAGGATAAAGTTTGATGTCTTGTTGACTTCTTATGAAATGATTAACATAGATAACGGGTCGTTGAAGGCAATAAACTGGGAGACAATGGTACCTTTTTTGACTTTTTTTAGACTTATTATTATTATCTTATACCATGTACATGCTCTTTATGACTTTTTTTTTTAATTTGTGTAGATTGTGGACGAAGGGCATCGTCTTAAAAATAAAGATTCGAAATTGTTTTCTTCGTTAAAGCAGTTTAACACCCGACATCGTACATTATTGACTGGAACCCCTCTTCAGGTTTGTTCTTACAATATCTTTTTTCTGTATAAAGATTGTTACTTTATATTTATGTTACAGTTTTCATATTTTTTTTGTGAATTTCAAATGCTTTTTCAGAACAATTTGGATGAGCTTTTCATGCTTATGCACTTTCTTGATGCTGGAAAGGTAAATATTACAGTTTTACCGCAACTTTTTTGCGCTAACTGTTATTACATAGATGTAAACAACTGTATGACATCTTATTTTACTACAAATGTTTGCAGTTTGCAAGCTTGGAGGAATTTCAAGAAGAATTTAAGGATATCAATCAAGAAGAGCAGGTTTCAAGGCTACATAAGATGTTGGCCCCACATCTTCTAAGAAGTACGAAAAAGAAATCTATGTTTTTTTTTTATTTTAATTAAGGTTTATAAGAATACAATCTTTTGGTGTATACTAATACGATCTTTTGGTGTATATGAATGGCAGGAGTGAAGAAAGATGTGATGAAGAAACTACCACCCAAAAAGGAGCTCATTTTGCGTGTGGAGTTAAGTAGCAAACAGAAAGAGTATTACAAAGCAATTTTAACTCGTAACTATCAGTTATTAACTCGCCGAGGTGGCGCTCAGGTGAGTTTTCTAGCTTTTCAATGCCTAAAAAGTTAAACCTATGCTTTCAAATTATATTTTGAATTAAAAAAATTAAATTTTGATATTTTTTTTGCTATATATTCAGATATCTCTTATTAATGTGGTTATGGAACTGCGTAAGCTCTGTTGTCACCCTTTCATGCTGGAGGGAGTTGAACCAGAAGACACCAATGAGTTTTACAGGTAATATATTTTCTTACCTCTTTTTAGATCATAGTTATCGATAGCGAAGATAGCGTTTGCTATCGTGCGTTTCATAGCCTATCGCACATACCTCGCAATATGTTAATTAGCGACTCCATAGCGTGATTATAGCTGGATTCCGACGACGATTCCGGCTCCGGTGCTGCAAGTTCTGCCGGAAACCAGGAAGAAGAAGAGCGGCTGCGCTTTTTTTTTGCGTTTTAGCCTTTTATGTATATTTAACATTTAACCCCTCCATCTTTCACTAGTTTACATCTAGTCCCTAAAAGCTGTAAAAACTTACATAAAAAGTGTAAAATTAGTTTGTGTATTTTCACTAGTTTAATTTTGGTGCTTAAACTTATAAATTTATACATAAAAAATATAAAAAACGTTATATATATATATCGAGAGAGAGAGGAGCCGGTTAACGTACAGGATCTCCTTATCATGAGTTGCATACACGAGTACACGACCACCAATATAACGTGCGTAATTAGGATTAACCCAACCCATGCGTAATTATGCAAATAACGTGTGAAATTATGCAAAGTTAATTACTATTATACCACCGCATTCAATTGAAGGCCTAGATTAGATCAGATGTACGGTTGAGATGCGCGCGTACGCATCACATGATAAGGTGGTCTTGTGTTTTAAACTCCCTCTCTCTCTCTATGTGTGTGTGTGTGTGTGTGTGTGTGTGTGTGTGTGTGTGTGTGTGTGTGTGTGTATGTAATATAATTATAAATAGCGGGCGCTATTTCGTCACTATCGCTGCATAGCATATAGGTACCTTGTTGCTATTCGCTATCGATAACTATGTTTTAGATATTTATTTATCATTAGTGATTGCTCATAATGTCAATTTCCATCTGTCAGTCAACTATGTGAAGCTTCCGGGAAATTGCAGCTTTTGGACAAAATGATGGTGAAGCTGAAAGAGCAAGGACACAGGGTTCTAATATATACGCAGTTTCAACACATGTTAGATTTGCTCGAAGATTATTGCAATAACAAGGTAGGAGTGAATGGTCTACTGGTTTTGACTTTTTGTTTTGACTTTTGATATTGATCTGCCTTTTTATATGCTCTTCAGAAATGGTTATACGAACGGATTGATGGAAAAGTCAGCGGTGGTGAAAGACAAGTTCGAATAGATAGGTTTAATGCCGCCGGTTCTTCTAGATTTTGCTTTTTATTGTCTACTAGAGCTGGGGGTCTTGGTATAAACCTAGCCACTGCAGACACGGTTATTATTTATGACAGTGATTGGAATCCACATGCGGATTTACAAGCTATGGCCCGTGCTCATCGTCTTGGGCAGAAAAATAAGGTTAGATGTCGTTAAAATGGGTTCGGTTGAAATGTGTCATATTTAGTATGTCTGTATGTGCTGAAATGGGTCGGGTCGGGTCAGGTTTAGTCATAGACTTCAGGTGACTCTCAGGTTTAGGGGTGCTAAACGGGTTGTGTTCGCGGGTTGGCGCGTTCAACCCGGCCAGAACCCGAAAATTTAGATGAACTCGAACCCCAAACGAATCATACATATGAACCTGAACACGACCCGAATATTCGCGGGCTGATCTCGGCCCCTTCAAACCCGATTTCTTTTCCGCAAATTAATATGTCGAAATTTAAAGTTACTTAAAAAACACAAATATAGAATACAATTACATTTAAATTAGAAAATCTTATGTCAATTTCTCTTTTTAAGTTATAATAATTATGGCATATTGGCATAAAATACACACCCAATTTGATTTATGACAAACATATTGTAAATATTAATATAATATAAATGGGTTAAACTGGTCAACCCGCCAACCTGTCTGGGTTGACCTGAACTCGACCCGTTTAGCTAAACGGGTACGCGGGCTCAACCTGAAATTGGCCCGAACCTGTTTAGACTAAACCTAAAACCACGTATTTCGTGTTAGGTTCGTGTTGTGTTTTCAGGTCGTGTCAGAAATTAACACCCCTATTTTTTGGTATGTGCTGAAATGGGTCGGGTCAGGTTTAGTCATAGACTTCAGGTGACTCTCACGTTTCAACCCTTTTGACCGATTCCCTTTCAGCCTTTTTATTTATTTTTTTTTTAATTTCAATCTAGCCTATCTGAGATAAAACACAATCTTAATTGGCGGTCAAATTTGCCATTTCTAGTGTGTTTTTATACGAATATTGTTATCTACAATATTGCAGGTGATGATATTTAGACTCATAACGCGAGGAACAATTGAAGAACGGATGATGGAGATGACCAAAAAGAAGATGGTTTTAGAGCATTTGGTTGTCGGCAAGCTCAAAAATCAAAACATCAACCAGGTACATTTTACAGCTGGAAACCATTTTTAAATAACATATTACATTGATAAAAAAATGATGTGTATTATGTTGTGATTTTTTCACAATGTAGGAAGAGCTCGATGACATCATAAGATATGGCTCAAAGGAATTATTTGCTGATGAGAATGATGAGGCGATGAAATCAAGACAAATTCATTATGATGATGCTGCAATAGATAGGTGAGTAATTTTATAATGCAGGTTATATGTTCATGAAAAATATGCTGATATCTAATGAAAAAAACCCTATATTCATTTATGATTTCTAAATGTAAGTCGGTATTTTTTTCATCTTGTAATTTCGATCACATATTCCTATATACCTTAAAACAAATGGTCGGTGGACAAAAATACAAAAAAGACCCGTTCAACTTTCAAGAATAACAAAATAGCCCCTAGACTAGAAATTGGCATTTCCACCCCTTACACTTTCTTAAACTTTATAAAATGTCATTTTCAACCCCTTGAGTTCTAAATTTTCAAATTTACCCTTGTATTTTCATTCTTTAGCTGAAAAAACTATTTTCTCATGTGGTTATTATTATGTATGTGTCGGTATAAATTCACGTTTCGACATAATTTTTTTTTTTGGAAATGAGTGGGGTCAAATATTATGCGTTTTCATGCTTATTTTTATGTACGTTTTCGATTGGTCTACGTTTTGACATTTTAATGTACGTGTCGGTATAAATTCACATTTCAACGTAAACGATATAAATTCACGTTTCGATATAATTTTTTTCGGAAACGGGTATGGTCAAATATAATAAGTTTTCTTGCTTATTTTTGTGTACGTTTTCGGTTGGTCTACGTTTTGACGTAAAGCATGTTTAGAAACGAGTAGCGTCAAATATATTTCGTTTTCATTCGATGATATAAATTCGAGTTATTGTATGTTTTGACGCTGCTAAATCTTGTTACAAAGATAAGGGAAGCAACCCAGGTTCGATTCCGTTTCTTTTGTAACTGCGATGCTTGATATCGAATACAGCGAAACACACGTTTTCTTATGGTTAACGCATCACATAACGTGCCGCCAGCTATAAACAACTAAGACGTCGCCGCCGCGACGCTCGTCTATGGCAACAATCTAGTACTTAATGGTTTCTTAACTTTTACAATTTGGATAGATTGCTTAACCGTGATTACACTGAAGAAGAAAATGCTGCAATGGATGATGCAGAAGAAGACGGCTTTTTGAAAGCATTTAAGGTTTGTTGAGTGTCTCGTATCGCTTTTAGATAGGAATATATGTATCCAAATTAAATATATTTTAAGTTCTTTTTGTATATATTTAGGTGGCAAATTTTGAGTACATTGATGAAGCAGAATCAAGAATGGAAGAGGAAATACAAGAGCCATTGGCGGAGAATAAAAGTGCAGCTATAGAAAGATCGAGTTATTGGGAGGATTTGCTAAAAAACCGATATGAAGTGCACAAAGTTGAAGAATTTAATTCTATGGGCAAGGGAAAAAGAAGCCGTAAGCAGGTATTTATATATAAAATAATAATTGAAGATAATTAGCATACACTTATCAAGCAATTATGAGGGTATGAAGCATAGTTGTCAATAGCGATCGTAGCGATTGCTACAACGCGCTACGTAGCGTATAGGTCTAGTGTCGCTATTAGGGTTGTAGCGATGGATAGCGAGAATAGCGACACTTTATTTTTATTTTTTTTTATTTTATTAATATAAATAGCAATTAAATATAGCTATAACATAGCTGGATTTATCGTTTTTTCTTAAATAAACATGTAAAATGGCATATATACCAGGTTATTTTGATATACTATACATATAAAAAATTTTAAAGTTCTTTTCTAGTACATCGCTATTTATAAAATAGCCGCCCGCTATTTATTGCTATTCACTATGTAGCATATAGGTGCCTTATCGCTATTCGCCATTAACAACTATGGTATGAAGTAATATTTGGTCCTATGCAGTTAATATTGGTGATCAGTCCCCATGTAAAATATCGGTGTCAAATATCGGTACCGATATTATCGGCGATATTGACCGATATTGCCGCTATTAGTGTTTCAAGTCTTAATTTATGTTGGCGGTTTAAGTCCTAATCTGTTCCTACTTGCTACAATTGTTGGTGTTTTGCCGGTTGCAAAAGGTTAATTTGTCAATGGTAGGAGAGTATACTGAATTGTTGGTGTTAAATTGCTATATTTATAAATTCTGCATGGTATTTAAATTACCGATATCCCACCGCGATAACCTATGTCTCAAATATCGGTCCTTGACCGATATCCGATATTTTACCATATTAACTGCTTAGATTTGGTCATGACACGTGTTTACCATTTTCTGTATTTTACACTATTAAAAAGTTTTTTGCACTGTACTTCTTTAATTTAGACTTTGGACTTTCAAATATTGGTTTCTCACAACTTACTGGATTTTACTTACAAGTTTTACCAAGTTACATACGCTCCCTCTTGGTTATACTAGATACGTTTTTAGAACTTTTAGCAGATGTTTTAACATGTATATTGTGACGAGTGTGCATGGTAGTTTTAAATGTTATACTTTTAATTAGAGTTTTAACATGTATATTATGAAGTTTTCGATTATTGTAATCAGGCATTTGGTAGAAGCTTTATATCTGAGGACGAATTCGACATTTATTTATTTTAGTCTTATTTTCTTATTAATATGTGGAGTGAGTGTGCATGGTGGTTTTAAATGTTATACTTTTAATAAGAGTTTTAACATGTATATTATGAAGTTTTCGATTATTGTAATCAGGCATTTGGTAGAAGCTTTATATCTGAGGACGAATTCGACATTTATTTATTTTAGTATTATTTTCTTATTAATATGTTTATTTGATATTGGTAATTTTCAAGATGGTATCTGTTGAAGATGACGATCTTGCTGGATTGGAAGATGTAAGTTCTGATGCTGACGATAACTATGAAGCGGAGTTATCCGATGGCGAAAATTCTGCTGGATTAGCACCCGCGAAAAAGCCTTACAGGAAGAAAACACGTGGTAAATATCTCAATTACATATATTCGTATTATATAAGTTGTTACCTTTTACAAGTTTATAACATGTTGATGTTTTTCAATCGTACAGTTGATAACGCTGAGCTACTTCCTCTTATGGAAGGTGAAGGGAGAGCCTTTAGAGTACTTGGTTTTAATCAAAGTCAACGAGCCCAGTTTGTTCAAATCTTGATGAGGTCGAGTCTTGTATATGTTACTTATTTTGTTGAATAAAAGATAATTTATTAGGGGCAATTTCACACACACACATATAGATAGATAAGTACGACAATGCTTCGTTTTTTAAGAGATATAATGCGTTGACTATTTTACTGTTTTGTGTAGTACTAAATATGTAATATATATTGCAGATTTGGGGTTGGAGACTTTGATTGGGCAGAATTTACGTCACGCTTGAAGCAGAAGAGTTATGAAGAAATTAAAGTGTAAGTTAGAATTCTATTACTATCTTCAATAACTCAATATATAATATTATTATAATATCTGACTTCGAGTGGTAAATGTGTTACTTTTCCCTTAAAACTGTAATAAAAATTCTTCTAGCTATTAAAGTTAATGCACATTGGTTAACAATTAATATTGAAAATTGATGAGAAGCCATTGGTTAAATATTTTTTTTATTGAGATATTGAAAATGTTTTCGGTTTAATCGTGACCTGCAGTTATGGAACTCTCTTCTTGTCCCACATTTCAGAAGATATTACAGATGCTGTAACCTTTTCAGGTGACTTTTTTATGTAGTTTAGTTAATTATTTTGACTTTTTTATGTCGTTTATAAGCTTTTGTACGAATATATATATACATGTATATAATTATTTTGAATACAGACGGTGTTCCAAAGGAAGGGCTAAGAATAGAGGATGTACTTGTCAGGATTGCAGTCTTGCTTCTTGTAAGAGAAAAAGTAAGTGCCAGTCTTCAAGTAAAAAGACCGTCTTTTGATTTTATTTAATTAATTACTTTGTCTAATTTTTTATTATCTTAATTTTTTAGGTGAAAAATCCTTCAGAAAATCAATCCGCTCCTCTTTTTACAGACGACATAATATATCGATATCCAGGATTACGAGGTTTAAAATTCTGGAAGGAAGAACACGATCGCACCCTACTCCGTGCTGTGTTAAAGTAACTTTTTTTTTAAATTACTCAACAAATAAGTTATAATTTCTCTTTAGAGTAAAATGCCATTTTCGTCCCTGAGGTTTGGCCAGTTTTGTGACTTTCGTCCAAAGGTTTGTTTTCCGCATCCAGATTCAAAAGTTTTGAAATCTTACCATTTTCATCCGGCTTGCTAACTCCATACATTTTTCACCGTTAAGTCAGGGGTATTTTTGTCTTTTTTTGTCAATAAGGGCACTTCAGTTTTTTTCAGGGGTAATTGGTCTTTTTACATAAAGTGAAAAAGACCGAATTGCCCTTTAAGTTAAAAAAGACGAAAATACCCTTGACTTAACAGGAAAAAATGGATGGAGTTAATGAGCCGGATGAAAATAGCAAGATTTCAAACCATTTGCATCCAGATGTGGAAAAACAACTTTTTTACGAAATTCACAAACTGGCCAAACCTCAGGGACGAAAATGACATTTTACTCCTAAGTTATAATTTCTCTTTATTAGAATACGTGGATTTACATTTTCATTTAATTATAAAGGCATGGGTATGGAAGATGGCAAGCTATTGTTGATGACAAGGATTTACGGATTCAGGAAGTCATCTGTCAAGAATTGAATCTCCCGAGTGCGAATTTAGGTGTTCCAGGAGCTTCTCAGCCTCAGTTTACCGCCCCTGCTGGCGGCAGTGTTGACGGTCAAACAGCAGCTTCTGGTGGTCAAACTCAAGCACAAGATATCGCTGCTTCAAATAATGCATTATATCACTTTAGAGAAATGCAGAGAAGAGTGGTTGAGTTTGTCAAAAAACGTGTCATATTGCTTGAAAAAGGACTTAACGCTGAATACCAAAAAGAATACTTCGTAAGTCACGGTTTACATATTTTATTTTTTATATACTCTTAATCTTAATTATAACAGTAAACTATTATCTATTTTTGGTAATTGTAAATACATGTATACAGGGTGATGAAAAACCAAATGTGATTCGAAGTGATAATATGGAGACTGAAAAAAAGGTTGTAGACAGAGTGCCACCCGCAAGCCAGAACGAAACTTTGACTCAGTTGATTGGTCAACTGCCTAAACTTGAACAACTTTGTAAGTATCTAAATATAGTATTTTAAGATAAATTGTCATATCATGACTTATTTGTGTCTTTGTACAGCTGCAGAAGAAATATCAGCAGCTGCTTGTAATGATAAACCAAATCGTTTGGCAGTGGGCCGCCTTTATAACGATGTAAGTACTAAATTTTAATATTTTTTATTGTTATATACTTATAAAAAAAATTTGCATATTTAGAGTAAATTACGTTTTTGGCCCCTGTGGTTATATCACTTTTACTACGTTAGCCCAAAATAAGAATTTTTAACATATCTGCCCCCATGGTTTCTATAACTAACCATTTTGGCCCCCATGGTCTCTATAACTAACCATTTTGGCCCCGGGCCGGGCCAAAATGGTTAGTTATAGAGACCACGGGGGCAGATATGTTAAAAATTCTTATTTTGGGCTAATATAGTAAAAGTGATATAACCACAAGGGCCAAAAACGTAATTTACTCTTTAGTTTAATAATAGTTTTTGCAATCATTTTTAAATTTTTTGGAATTAAACCTGTGATCGCAGATGTGCAAGATAATCGAGGAAAACACTGTTGATTCAGTAGAAACATATATAGCCAACAAACCCGCAAGTTTCAAGCTGAAAAAGAACCTTCAACCACTAGAATCAATACATCAAGAAATCATCAAAACCATCTTACCCGTAATTAAAACCGAGAAGAGCAATGGTGACGTCACGAGTTCAAGTCCACATCAGCATGAACCGGGTCCAGTCAACGGGACTGCAAATGCTGATGTGAAAATGGAAGATGTGTTGCCTGCTGATGTGAAAATGGAAGATGTGTTGCCTGATGTGAAAATGGAAGATGGTCAAGATAAGTCAAAACCGGAAACACAAGGGTCGGGTGTCATTATTTTGGAGTAGAGACGTCGAACATCCTAATTGTTGACCTTTTATTATACGAAAAGTGGTGGTGCTAGATCTTTGTGCAATGATTATAGTTTACTAATCAAGGTTTCCTAAGGAGAAACAAATGTTGTTTAGTTTAATAGTTGACTTTGTTTTTGACCATAGGAACTAAAACATTTTTAGGATCTATTATTGTTATATTGGAGTTTGTTATAAACATACAACTCTCAAGTTGAGGTTTTTGTTTGTTTTTAGGTTCATTTTAAAAGTAGTGCTTAATTGAACTAAGTTTTAACTTATGTTATCATTCGTAATAGAAGTATTTGTCTTGTTCATGTGTGTGTGTGTGTGTGCCCAAATGAAATGGAAATCATCAACTTATCTATTTAATAGTTTTCAAAAGAATAAGAAGAATCTTTTCTAAAGTTGGTTAATGAATAGATCTGACCAACTATTAATATGTTATGAAGTGTAAATGAAGCAAGTGTTGTTTACAATGTTGTTATTTTAGTGCTTGTGGGGACATACACATTATTTATTGTTTAGTTTAAGAAAATGGTTATGATGTGCTTGGCAACAGTTTTCAAAGTTCATTAGCTTTTTTTTTTTTTTTTTTTGAAAGATGTGAATTATTCGTGAATGTCGGGAGGTATAGTGTACGTTGTCTTAATTTAGTCCGCGCTAGAGATCCCCCTCGTACAATACATCCCCAATTGAAACCCTTCAATAAGAAATCTCTATCACCCAGACTCGAACTTGAGACCTGAAAGAGAAAAACTCACCCGGGCCCGTCATAGGTGAAACTTAAATGCCCGTGGCCACCACTAGAGCACTGTAAATAAAAATTGTTTGGCAAATAGCTTTTCGGAGTTTATAAAAGCTCAACAATGAACAGCTCATAAACTAGCCTTAGAAAAAAAAGTAAATGGTCTCATTTTCGAGCAATATGCCAAGTTTGATTAGAATCATCAATTTAATGACTCATCAAATGTTTAAAGATCGCATCTTTTCAAGTGTTTAAATATGTTGGTTTTTGGCTACTCCTACGTATCATCAAGAGTTCCTCCACAATTATTTAATGGTGCATCATAAGTGCTTGCATATCCGGTGTCCCATCAGTCGAGAGTTTGGATCACTCGTCTGATGAGTCATGACAAAATGAAACCGAGTTGTAATCAATGAATTTTGAAAGTTTGACGCTCTGTTTGTATAGTAATTAAAAGTATGTTTGAAATCGGCGCAATCGGTAAGTTATAGATATAACCCGTTATAATATAAAAACACGTTTTTTAAGTTAAAAGAGATAATAAGCAAAATATTTATTTTAAAACAACTTATTTTTATAAATTCTATTTAAAAGTTAAAAGAGATATAATAACCAAAAGAGTTAAATTCCATTTTAGTCCCTATGGTTTGGAACATTTTGGCAGTTTAGTCCAAAGGTTTATTTCTTCGTCTGTGGGTCCAAAAAGATTTCACCGTTGCCATTTTAGTCCACTGGATTAACTTCATTTTATATGCAATTCATCTATTTTTTCTTTTAACGAGAAGTGCAATTCAGTCATTTTATATGTAATTCTGTAAACTAGAAGAGCAATTTGGACATATAAAATGACCGAATTGCCTTTCTCGTTAACATAAATAATGGATGAAGTTAACCCAGTGGACTATAATGGCAACGGTGAAACCTTTTTGGACCCACATGCGAAAAATGAAATCTTTAGACTAAACTGGCAAAATAGCCCAAACCACAGGGACTAAAATGACATTTAACTTTAAGCAAAATATTTATTTTAAAAGAACTAATTATTATAAATTCTAGATACAGAAAAGTGTCAATGAGGTAGTGGTGGAGTGATTGTGGAAAGACTTGGTGTTCCTTGTGACCCAAGTTCGACTCCCACTCTCCCCATTATTTTCTGTGGCATCCAGGTAAAGGGTGAATAGGGTGGCGTTGGTTCGTCTTAGATGGGAGGCGAGGTTTTACCGATTATTCCACTGTTTCTGCGCATCTGGGAGAGCCAAAGGAGTCGCGATGATCGAGTAGTCGACCTTGACCATAGCGGTGCCACAGTGGTTGGCACGTGATTCTTGCCGTTAAAAAAATACAGAAAAGTATTTTTATAAAGAGTATATAGTCAAAGAGGTTTTATTTTACTTGTTCATGTGTATA
Organism: Helianthus tuberosus; assembly: GCA_030545235.1. Lineage (NCBI taxonomy): Eukaryota > Viridiplantae > Streptophyta > Magnoliopsida > Asterales > Asteraceae > Helianthus > Helianthus tuberosus. Next base: position 6,135,821 of record CM060356.1, on the reverse strand, counting down.
TGTATATAAAAGGGTTTTATTATATTTGTTGAAATAGTTTCGTGTATAATCAATCATCTGTCGGTCCATCACATTTTCAACCAATTCCTCTTTCCAAATCATCAATTCAATTCAGTTCTCCCCCTGCTCCTCCTCATGGATCCACCAACCTCTTGGGACTCCTTGCGAAATCAGGTATTTTTTCTCTTTTTCGCACTACATTTCATCTCAATTATCTGTTTTTATTTCTTAAAATCAGTATATATGTTGTTATATCATACATTCATCTCACCTTTACTTGAAAAAAATGCTCAATTTAAGATTTCCACAAATTTTATCCAACAGTTAAGTGGTTCTAGGGTTAGTTAGGGTTTATATTTTATAAAACAATCATAATTTGATTGGTTCTATGATTAATTAGGGTTTATATTTGATTAAACAATCATAATTTGATCTAGATCTAGATGAATTTGATTGTGTTTGCTGGATTACTGTGCTAGTTAGGTTTACAACTATTGTTACTAGAATAATCAGCATGATTTTTGGGATTTTGGATGATTTGATTTTTATTTTTATTTTTTTTATTTTTTTATTTTTTTATTTTTTTTATTTTTTGGGGTTTAGGCAAGGAAGCTTGAAGCACAGTTGGATGATCAAATGCATTTGTATCGAAAGTTAGTATCGACAAAAGTTGATGATGGTAATGAGAATAATCTTGGATCAAGAATAGAACAACTACTCAAAGAGCTACATCATGTGATTTCACAAATGCAAGCGTGGGTATCGTCGGGAGGATCGGAGATATTTTCTCATACGTTGACCCGTCATCATGAAATTCATCATGATCTTAGTCAGGTAATTACATTATTATGTTACTTCATTGCTCTTTTCATTTATAAGAGGATAGAAATTTATACCATATTTTTTCGGATTTTTAGGTGTATCCTATTTAAAGCTTGTTTGAATCACGTATGGATGTAATTTTTTTGTTGATTTAGATATTTTGTTTTTCTCCAAGGTTAAGTCTTGCAATAATAATGATTTTTCTTGTTGGGTTGAGTTTTTTTAGATGTTCTTATCATCCTTTGCTTTTAGGAAAAGAAATGAGAAATAGATTCAAATGCGGAAACGGCGTAATTCATGTATTTTTCTTTACGAGCTTTGTTCTTTTCTTTTTGGAATAATGGATTTTAATAATCCCAACTATTAGTCGTTGGCCGGCAACGGTCCCAACTTCAAAAATAACCAGTGGTGGTCCCACCTTTTCACATATTGTAAACCAATGGACCTTTTCTAAGAGAAAAGGAAAATGGGACAAAAAGAAATTAAGGTTCATCTGTTAGTAAAGGTCCATTGGTTTACAATATGTGAAAAGGTGGGATCACTAGTGGTTATTTTTGAAGTTGGGACCATTGCCAGCCAACGGCTAATAGTTGGGATTATTAAAATCCATTATTCCTTTCTTTTTTAGCATTATGCCAATATCTTTTAAGATCTGAACCACGTAACTTTTCTTATGATATATGGTTATATGTTCAAAATGATTGAAACTCGTACAAAAAGTTGATTAGTTTGGTTTTTACTAATGCTAGTTAATTTAGAGGTCATAATACACAGGCTGGATAGCTGGTAAAAACAGTCCATTTTTGTATAATTGTATGGGTCAAAGGTTGAGTTGACCAGGATCACTTTTTGCCCAAAAGTTATATTTTTTTTATTCATAAATATTTCATATGTTAAATTATATTATTTATATATAATAACCTATATTTTTAATAAAATCATTATTTGGTTTTATGCTTTTAAAATACACTTTCAGCACCTTTCAATCCTTTTGGTCTCTTTCCTTTTAAGCCAAACATCTTCATTTTCGTGTTTTAAAACCATGTTAGAGATAAAAGAAATATAACCCGAATGGACTAAGGCATTAATAAACTGGTTGAAATTGTTCAATGACTACATTGACTATGAATGAACTTTGAATGCCACGCCACTACTTGTGCTTATATTTTTATAATCGCAGGAATTTAACCGGCTTCGATCTAGCCTTAGAGCAAAGAGAGAGCATGCATCATTGCTTGAGGATTTCAGGGAGTTTGACAGAACACGATTAGATCTTGAAGAAGGTGGTGGGTCCCAAGAGCAATCTCTTCTTAAGGAGCGTGCTACTCTCATGAGAAGTACGGGCCAGGTGTGTTTTTTTTAGATTACGAGTATTTTATTCTGCAAGATTTCTTATTTAAACCCCCAAAGAAACATCAGATTACAAGTATTTTATTCTGCAAGATTTCTTATTTAAACCCCAAAGAGACATCATTACAAATGAGTTATTTGAGAAAAGAACTTTTGATTCTTGAAATATATGCTCTACCAAGATTGAAAAAAGTTATATTTCAGCTTGTCGAAAATAGCGGGTGATTTCGAATATATTTTAATGAAGTTTAAGCGTTCGTATATTCTAATTTCACAGTTTTCTTATTTATTCTTTTAAAACACTAAAAATATTGCATTTACCCATTTCATATTATAACAAACAAAAATGGAATCACTACTATTTAACGTTCTGTTTTATTGTTTAAACAGAGAGAACATTATGTGTTGAGATGATTCACAGTGATAAAGTTGTTTTTCTATTTGAAATACACTGTTAGACCATGCGTAGTGGTAAGGGTGAATAATGCCCCCCACCCTTCACCCTTGGGCGTTTTCCGCCATGTGTCGGTACAGTCAGCAAGGGGCATTATTGGGCGTTTTTTTCTAAAATGGGTGTAGTGGGGATGTGGGCATTATGTTAAAGGGTGTAAAGAATTAAATAAAAATAAAAAAACCAACAAAAAAAGCTATTGGACTAAAAAAAGGAAGATTAAATGCTATTGGCCAAGTTTTCTCCTTCAAAGCGTGATTCAAAACACGCCAGGGAGGTTTTGTTCCGAAAAAACGCCGGATCACGCCCAGGGGGGTGGGGATTTGGCGTTTTCGGGCGTGATTGAGGGGAAAAAACGCTGGGATCATGCCCACTACGCATGGTCTTATAAGTAGTTGATTTGATTTTATTTATCACAAAAGGGGTATTGTATGTTTATTTTTATTTTATTTATTTATTATTATTATTTTTTTTGAATGGGTGAACACGATATTATGAAATTTACAACATAGATGAAATTAAACTTTTAAAATGATGCATATATTAGTCTTTAATTAGTACGAAGAAATAGATGTGTGATTGTGGTCCCATTTACTAAAGATATGGCCTTAACAATGAATATGATTGGTGATAGATGGTATAAGTGAATTGAGTGTTTATGAAATATTGATTGCAGATAGACGGTGTGATATCACAAGCACAAGAAACCTTTGGTACCCTCATGTTTCAACGGTCAACATTTGGCGGCATCAATTCGAAGCTTACCAATGTTAGCAGTCGTCTCCCAACTGTAAGTAAACTATTATAAAGTAATTCAATTTTACTAAAACTAATGGAATAAACAAAGTATATTATAAGGATATCGTATAAGGAAACCATCTAACTGTTCAACTTTTTTCATTAATGCCACTCAACCAAATTATTGAAATTATTTTATAGAATCAAACCAGACCCTTATAAGACAAAAAATACGTCGAGCAATGAATTTTTTATTTAAAAAGCATTACATGTTTTTTATTGGTTTTGCAGGTGAATAACATTCTGTCGGCAATAAAGAAGAAAAAATCTATGGACACAATTATTCTTTCATTAGTTGCTTCGGTTTGCACGTTTTTAATCTTGATTTACTGGTTGACAAAGTAGCAAGGCATCATTTGAAATTCGGTGGCGGTTGTTTGTATAATCCAACTACCCAGGTAGTTGTTATAAAGGTATAATCTGTATGTGTATTTCAATGGACATTTTTGCAATTATATAATCAATGTCTTCGACAACTTTGTTTCTGAAAGATTAGAATTTTTTATGGTTTTTTTTTATAAAATTTGAACTGAAAATAACTGAAAGACCATAATGTCAAGTACAGTTTGTTGAGTGTTTTTTATTTGATGTCATAAACCCTAAAGAAAATAATATGACCCTGGGCCGGGCTATCCAAGTGGGTTCTTAGGTAGACCTGTAGCGGGTAAAATGGATCGGGCCGGGCTGGGTAACGGGTTTGGGTAAAAAATGTTCTAAAAGTGGTCATTTTAGTTTGGGGTCAGGACGGGCTTGACTAAAAAATGGTCGTTTGTTTCAAACGGATCTCTAACTAAAATGAGAGTCAGGTATGTCTTTAAACATTCGAAGGGTGCATAATGGTTAAAGCATTGCAGATCAAAACAGATAATATCATCTAGAGGTGCACAACCAAACCGGACTCAGATCCAGAAACCGTTTTGGGTGAAAATGTACCCAAACTGGTTTCTGGATCCGGTCCAATATGCCGATGTACGAGTTTGAAGAATTTGCAGCCCATCTTGCTCAAAGTTAGAGCAGCAAGGGTCTGTTTGGTATGGGGTAATGGAATGGACGAGGGAATGGAATGGACGAGGTAATGGAATGGACAAGGGAATGCAATGGATCATTACCATTCCATGTCTCGTTTGGTTACCATGTGAGAATGGAATGAATTTATTATCGTGTATTGTTTGGTAGGCAAGAAAATTAAGGAATAAAATCAGCGATGAGTGGTGGTGGTCGGTGGTGGTGATTGTAGGCGGTGGCGGCGACGATGATGGGTGGGGGTGACGGGGGTGGCGGCGGCGGCCGTCGATGGTGGTTGGTAGCGGCAGTGGTTGGTGGCGGCGGCGGGGGCGACGGTGGTTGGCGGCGAGCGGCGTTGGCGACGACGGTGGTTGTTGGCGGCGACGGTGGTTGGTGGTGGCGATGGTTGGTGACGACGGTGGTGGTTGTTGGTGGCGGTGGTTGGTGGCGGCGGTGGCGGGTGGGTGGCGGCGGCTATAGGCGTCGGTGGTGGTGGTAGTGGTAGTGAGTGGTGGCGAAGGTGATGGGTTGTGGTGTTGTTAGTGAAGGGTGCAAGGGAGGATGGAATGAAAAAAAAGATGGGGAAGTGGATGGAATGATTTTGAGGGAATGGAATGCCTTATGGAATGGGTGATTCCATTCCCTTGACCAACCAAACACCCTTTTCTTCATTCCCTCGTAATGACCCATTCCATTCCGCCTCTCATTCCTGCATAACAAACACTACCCAAGTGAATTGGTAACTAGCCACCAGAATCATAGCTAACCTACATACTAATATGTAATCATAAGTGTAAGCCCAATTGACATCAGCAACAAAAATAATTAGGGTTGTAAATGAACTAAACGAATACGAAGTCGAACAAGGCGTTGTGTTCGTTCGTTAAGGATGTAACGTGCTCATGAACAGTTCATGACCACTTACCGAACGAGATTTTTTTGTTTGTGGTCCTTCATTAAGGAAATGAACTTGTTCATGAAGGATTCGCGAACACAGATAAAATCGGCGAAGTTTAGATAAATAAGGTGCATAAACAAGGTGGAGGTAGAGTTTCCTACTTTATTTGTTTGGGTAATTAGATAAATAAGAATTAAGGAGTATAAAAGTTTAGATAAAATAAATAAACGCTAAAAAACTATTTAATAAACAACATAAACAAACGAACATGAGTGACTATTAATGAACACATTACCGAACATTCACGAACGCAATTGAACAAACGAGGCATTTTGTAATGACCGTAATACACACACACATATATATGTATAATTATTAATAATAGAGTAAAATAGACGGATAGTCCCTGTGGTTTTGCAAAGTTTCAGCAATAGTCCCCAGATTTTGGAAATTACACTCATAGTCCCTGTGGTTTGACAGTTTGTTTCGCTGATAGTCCCTGGAGTGGATGTGGGTTAGTTTTCTCAGTTAAGTCCATGTGAAATTACAAAATTACCCTTGCTTTTATTATATTCATCAACATCATCATCATCATCATTCATCAGTTCTACTCTCTCTGTCTCTCTCACTAAAAACCACCACCACCGTCACCTCCCCTGCCGCCATCACCACTCCACACCACCGCCATCCCCTTACACCACCACACCTCCGCCTCCTAAACCCATACCCGCCTCCACCATCAACCACCCATCCCCAAATCAACCACCCCTATCAATCAACATATATAAACCTATGAATCTCATTGATATATATTTGTAATTTGTAAATCTCCAGCCCTAGCAGCAATTTACTTCAAATTCACATATAAACAGAGTCCTTGTAATAAAAAAAATCCTTTGCCATCAAATATACACATAGAAACCTATGAATCTAATTGACTACAAATCTGCAAATCCTCATCAGTAGCAGCAACTTACATCAAATTTACAAAGAAACAAACTCCTTGTAATCAGATAGAAATGGTTTACCAACGACAAATGAATGAACAATGGTTTTTAACATCCATTCCGCCATTGTTGCCGACGATTCGAGAGTGAAGGAAAGGAGTTCGGAGACGTACGATTGTTGAAAACGGAGGCTAACAGCAGCAATTCCGCCATTGTTGCCAACGATTTGTCGGCGAATGGAGCTCTGATTGGCAGCAATTCCGCCATTGTTGCCGGAATTTCATCGGTGGATGGAGTTCCGATCTCGATGTTTGCTGATTTAGATCCGATTTGAAGCAGGAAGAGTTCCGATTTGAAACAGGAAGAGTTCCGATTTGAAGCAGGAAGAGTTCCGATGTTTGCTGATTTGGATGGAGTTCCGATCTCGATGTTTGCTGGTTGATTTGGGGATGGGTGGTTGATGGTGGAGGCGGGTATGGGTTTAGGAGGCGGAGGTGTGGTGGTGTAAGGGGATGGCGGTGGTGGGGAGTGGTGATGGCGGCAGGGGAGGTGACGGTGGTGGTGGTTTTTAGTGAGAGAGAGAGAGAGTAGAACTGATGAATGATGATGATGATGATGATGATGATGTTGATGAATATAATAAAAGCAAGGGTAATTTTGTAATTTCACATGGACTTAACTGAGAAAACTAACCCACATCCACTCCAGGGACTATCAGCGAAACAAACTGTCAAACCACAGGGACTATGAGTGTAATTTCCAAAATCTGGGGACTATTGCTGAAACTTTGCAAAACCACAGGGACTATCCGTGCATTTTACTCTTAATAATAAAATAAATAAATATTAGCGATATAAATAAAGAATATAATAATAAAAAAAATTTCGATCATCTTACGATATATATAATAAGTAATAATATCAATGTGACATTTGGCACCAAATTATTGTGAAAGAATACAAATAGGTTTATTAAATATATGTATACAATAAGATATTTATAAGGTTAGTAATAAAAATAAAGAGTTAATTGCCATTTTCGCCCCTGAGGTTTGGGCACATTTGCCATTTTCGTCCAAATCTCTAACCTAGTTAAAAATCTCTAACCTAGTTGGACCCTAGTTGGACGAAAATGGCAAATGTGCCCAAACATCAGGGGCGAAAATGACAATTAACTCTTTTTTTAATTTAATTTTTTATATTTACTCTATAAAATACAATTGTTTAATTTAATTTTTTAAAAAGTTCTCTAACATAACTGTTTATTATATGGGGAAAGTGAATATGAGGCTGTTACACATCTAAGTTTATATGCGAAACCTATCAAAACTACGTAGTTTTGATTAAAAGCCAACTAAAACCAATTAAATCTCGTATTTTATTGGCATCCGTTTTCAACTCTCCAATAATTTCTCCGGTTGGTTTTGCCAATTCTCCTATCAACTGATCTGAAACTTAGCCTACGAAATGATCAACAACAAAGTTTTTTTCATTTTATTTGGTCTACAAATCTTAGTTATTCTATTCTTTTTTCCTCTTCCCTTGATCGTGAGTGACAGCCTCCAACAACCCTTTAGTCTACGAAATTAACAACAGCTACAATTTTTTTTTCAATTTTAAATTTATTGAACTGAAAATATTCCAATCAAATTTTGTATATTGACAGACCGGAGAAAATTAAAACCAAAAATATTGCCTTGTCAAAATTCAGTAATTCACCATTTCGATGGAAAAATTGAATATAGATGTATGGAATAAGAAGATTTTTGGTTTGTTGTTCATTCCTTTATTAGCCGAATAAAGAGATTTAATTGGTTTCTTAATAGGGATGAGCAAAATGGACCCGGTACCGGTACCGAACCGGTACCGGTACCGAATTTACCGAACCGGGTACCTTTTCGGTACCGATTCCGGTACGGTACCGGTTCGGTACCGGTATTTTGCTCGTTTTTACCCTCAAATACCGGTACCGGTACCGAACCGTACCGAACCGGGTATATTCGGTACCGGTACCCATTTTTAAGGATTTTCTGTACCGGTTCGGTACCGAACCGGACCGAGCTATTTCTTAATGCTGTTCTTTCAAGAGGCAATAAATTATAGATTTAATTGATGGAGAATTAAAAAGTTGACCGGAGAATTTAATGAAAAATTGGAAAAAGATGAAATTAAGTGACAGAAATAAGGAGATTTAATTGGTTTTTAATCAAAACTACGTAGTTTTGATAGGTTTCGCATATAAGCTTATATGTGTAACAGCCTCATATTCACTTTCCCCTTATTATATTTTATAGAGTAAATATAAAAAATTAAAGAGTTAATTACCGTTTCGACCCGTACCGTTTCGAGCCGAACCGTTTCGACGCGAACCGTTTCGACCCGTACCGTTTCGACGCGAACCGTTTCGACGCGAACCGTTTCGACCCGTACCGTTTCGAGCCGAACCGTTTCGACGCGAACCGCCGTTTCGAGCCGAACCGTTTCGACCCGTACCGTTTCGACGCGAACCGTTTCGACGCGAACCGTTTCGACCCGTACCGTTTCGCCCCGTACCGTTTCGACGCGAACCGTTTCGACCCGTACCGTTTCGCCCCGTACCGTTTCGACGCGAACCGTTTCGACCCGTACCGTTTCGCCCCGTACCGTTTTGAGCCGAACCGTTTCGACGCGAACCGCCGTTTCGAGCCGAACCGTTTCGACGCGAACCGCCGTTTCGAACCGAACCGTTTCGACCCGTACCGTATCGAAACGGTACGGTTCAGTTCGCGTCGAAACGGTACGGGGCGAAACGGTACGGGTCGAAACGGTTCGCGTCGAAACGGTACGGGTCGAAACGGTTCGTGTCGAAACGGTACGGGGCGAAACGGTACGGGTCGAAACGGTTCGCGTCGAAACGGTACGGGTCGAAACGGTTCGCGTCGAAACGGTACGAGTCGAAACGGTTCGGCTCGAAACGGCGGTTCGCGTCGAAACGGTTCGGGTCGAAACGGTACGGGTCGAAACGGTTCGCGTCGAAACGGTACGGGTCGAAACGGTTCGCGTCGAAACGGTTCGGCTCGAAACGGTACGGGTCGAAACGGTAATTAACTCTTTAATTTTTTATATTTACTCTATAAAATATAATAAACAATTATGTTAGAGAACTTTTTAAAAACATAAATTAAACAATTGTATTTTATAGAGTAAATATAAAAAATTAAATTAAAAAAAGAGTTAATTGCCATTTTCGCCCCTGAGGTTTGGGCACATTTGCCATTTTCGTCTAACTAGGGTCCAACTAGGTTAGAGATTTTTAACTAGGTTAGAGATTTGGATGAAAATGGCAAAAATGGCCAAACGTGAGGGGCAAAATGGTACCAAACTGTCATTTTGGACCAAAATGGCAAATGTGCCCAAACCTCAGGGGCGAAAATGGCGATTAACTCAAAAATAAAAATAGTAAATAATAATTGAAGATAATAACGAAGATATCTTGAGCACCAAGATTCAACCCTATCTACGTGTAAGCATTATAAGGGGCTGTTTGGCAAGTGCTGAACCAGTAAGTGCTGAACCAGTAAGAGGTCTGAATGGGTAAGAGGCTCTGAACCAGTAAGTGCTGAACCATTAAGAGCTGTTTGGTTGTATCTCTGAATGACTGTGCAGAATGACTATTTTACCCCTCTGAACTATTATGTGCTGAATGAAATGTATCTGTTTGGCAAGAGCTCTGAATAGTGTACAGATTGATGAAAAATTGTAAAAGAAAAATACAAAACGTCATAGAAAATCCAAATTACACATCAATCCTTTAAATTCCATGGAAACATACGAAAATCCAAATACAAACTAACACAACATACGAAATCCAAATACAAAAAACACAACTCTGCATACAATTTTAATTTGAATCATTTGGAAGCAACTGATTAGCAATCTGGTTACGTAAAGAAGTCATATAGTCAATACCTTGTGAACCCCACTCTATGTCTTGAACTAACAGGCCATCATTTTCCCCACTTTGCATTTCATGAAACATCGTGTTCTCATCATAGTCCATAAATAACTGATCATAAATATTGCATTTCCTTATAAAATTATGGATGGCGAAACAAGCAATCACTATGTCTCTTTGTATTGGAAAAGAAAAGGGAGCCATTTGCTTTAGGATTGGGAATCTCGCCTTTAGAACACCATATAAGAGTTCCATCTAAGGCACCTATTGCTCCAGGAAATATTTCTTTTTCAACATACAACATAACCACAATCAACATACAACATAAAGAAAAATGTATATTTACAACATAACCATTTACAATCATACCATTCTACATATAACATCAATGAACATAACCATTCTACATATAACATCAATGAACATAACCATTCTACATATAACATCTATGAACATAACCATTCTACATATAACATCTATGAATTTTCAACATACAACATAACCATTCTACATATAACATCAATGAACATAATAATGAGTAAAATATTGAAAAAAATATCAGAAAAAACTAATAAAAAAATTCAGAAAAATAAACAAATCCATAAAAAAAACCTAATCAAAAACCTAAACAAATCCAGAAAAATAAACATCATAATAATCAAAAACCTAAACAAATCCAGAAAATTAAATGAAAAATCTGTTTAATAAAAAAAAAAAACAAGAAACGAACCTGGGTGGGATGGAGGAGGAGGAGGCGGCGACCGAGAGTGGAGGAGGAGGGAAGGAGGCGGCGACCGAGAGTGGAGGAGGAGGGATGGAGGCGGCGGCGACCGTGAGGAGGAGGAGGAGGGAGGGCGGCGAGAAGAATGACAAGGAACCCTAGCTGTTGTTGTGTTGTTGCTGCAGAGAAGAATGAGGAAAAGGGTCCATTTGGTCTTTTTTTTTCTTTCAGCATGTTTAAGAAGCTGGATGGTTCAGCACTTAATAAAACCATTAAGAGGTTGGTATTTTGGCAACCAAACACCCAAGCTCTGTCCGAATAAGAGGCCAGCCTCTTAATGAATCATTAAGAGGCTTGCCAAACAGCCCCTAAGAAAACAGGGGTGAGTCACAACTTCCTTAATTGCAAAGAAAATACAATAAAAAAAATAGAAAAAAAAATAACAATCACATTATAAACAGTCCTAGTCTTGAAACCTCTCATACTCCAACAAATTAGTTTCTGACACTCCCTTGAACACATCAATCGACGGTTATTCTACTCCCAAAAAGGTAGGGGTGAGCATATAACCGAATTAACCGAACCGTAACCGAAATAACCGAACCGAAATAACCGAAGGGTTGGTTATTTATATTTTTAATAACCGATTTTTGCGGTTCGGTTATGGTTATTCTTATTTTCATAACCACAAATAACCGAACCGAACCGAATATTTTAAACATAGCCAAATCCGTAGCACCATAAGTCTTTAAGTTTGTATTTAAATGCTTAACCATGGCCTAATCTATATGTATCTTTGGTGAAGTATTTGAATGTTTTAACTTTTAACCATGACCCAACCTTATTGGCCCATTACATTTTACACTAACCATGACCCAACCTTATTGGCCCATTATAGTTTACACTAATAATAACCGACCTATAACCGAACCGAAACCGCATTAACCGCAATAACCGATTAACCGAAACCGCATTAACCGAAACCGAACGGTTATGATTTTTTGATAACCGCAGTGTGCGGTTATGGTTTCGGTTATAGGTAATAACCGAACCGAACCGCACCATGCTCACCCCTACAAAAAGGTATCAAATTTTTTTTTCTTATCCTTTAAATATACTATGATTATTAGATTATTATGAATCTTGTTTTTTTTTTTTATTCAAAACGAATTTCTGGTGAACACCTTAAAACAAAATAAAAATCTATGTTCCTCTTTTCAAATGGAAAATATAATAATTTATTATCTATTTTTCTGACCCACTAAGTTAATTAACTCGTTTATCTAAACCATAACTATAATATCAATTTATATCTACACTTTTACCTAATAAACATCACACTTTATATTACTAACTATGATATTTCTAAAAAAAATGATTTAGCATTCTATGTATATTTCGTAAGTTTCGATATTAAGAAAGATTATATCTCATCTTACTAAATAATAAATATATACATATACATAATATAATTACTTGAGAGCATACTAACATCTATAAAGTTATAACTACATAACTTTATAATAATAATAATAATAATAATAATAATAATAATAATAATAATAATAATAATAATAATAATAACAATAATAATAATAATTAATAATAATAATACAATTTTACATATGATCAGAAACTTTATGGAAATATGTTTTAATTTAGATAAATAGGTTTCAATACAAATAAACATTATGAGGAAGCAGATGCAATTTTAGTTAAATGGCAAATACGTTTAAATATTAATCATTAAGATAAGATATACAAAACTTTAATCCAACAAATATTAAAAGTCCACAAGTCCAAACAAGTATAATTAGAAATATGTCGCCCGTATGTAGGTTGTTACGAGCACATAGACGGGTCAACATCGCTACATAGCATCGCTGTAGTTTAAGGTGCGGATTCCTTCCTTTACTATCCGTATAGTATGGGGTTTTAACCTTGTTTGTTAATCTTCATTTCAAGCTATTATTTCGTATTATCGTTTCACTAAGTTACTCTCGTTTGATTTATTCACCTGTCTTAATCAATTCTGAATCTGAATACAGTTTTAGAACCATATTACATGCGATATTATCTTTATTAAATTGTATTCATTATCACATTCCTAATGATAATATGTCTAACCTGTTATATTGGATTATGGAGAAATATAAAATTATTATATGTTTACCCTCTGTACTCTGATACCCGAGCACGCCCCTACTTGTGGGGGTGACCACAAGCATTTTATTGCGGCATCGATGGCGTGGCACCGACTGTGACGGTGAGCCTAAATCATAGCGTCCCTCCTGTTCTGAACTCTAAGGAGTGCCGGCTATATTTTTCGAGGCGTATGGATCGATCCTAGGATATTATTATTTCTGCTGGATGGTTTGTATGATGCCCATACGCCATTGCACATCGGTTCAGGACTGGCTAACCTGTTCCGCCTGTTCTGTTTATTACATATATATATACCGGGCTCGATGGGTATTCATTATAACATAGTAAAGTTATTGAATTCTATCATGTAGTTACAATTGCATTATTATCTTTTCTTTCATTTTCATTATTCATTGCTAACATTATCCGCTCTTGGCATTTTGCTCATTCGCATATTTTTTTTTTCCTTTCTACAGGTTAGGAGGGATGGCGGGAAAGTGTGAAGAGAGCTAAAATAAACAAGTTGGAAACTTAGTGTGTAGTTTTAATAATGTATGAAATAAATTATCAGGAATAAATCTTTTGTAAACTCGTTTGGATATTAATAAAATGAGCCCTGTTGTATCTGATTCTGTAATAGTGACACGTCAGCTGTAACGCCCCAAAAATCTGAATGTTAATATTTGTCATGTGTTCTTATGTGACACGTCATGAAATAAATAACTAGGCTATTTAACCTAGTTAAAGGTATAGTCAAAAGTATTGAATGATGAAGGTAGTGTTAGTTATGTTTTAAAAGCAAACCCGAGGGGCTAAAGTGGAACAAATGAAAGTTCATTTGTCTAATTAAAAGGGTCAACACACACACACACAAACACACATACGTGTGTGTTCGTGAAGCTTCAGGAGCTCTCAAGAGCTCCAAACCCTAGCTCACTTAAATCACCAAATTGAAGGGTGAATCGAGGCCCAAATTCAAGAAGAAACACGGATTAATGATCACCTTCGCGAGGGGATCATAAGGTATGTTGAATTTTTATGATTAATGAAGTTGAGAAATCTTGGTAATCATCACTAGTGGTGATTTAGGTATGAATCATGAAGGTTATGGCCAAATTAGTGATGTATGCATGTTTAGGAACAAACCCTATGCGAAGACTCTGAATAAATTGCTAGAATTTAGGTGTTTGGATCAATTACCACAATTAGTTAAGTGGGTTTATGTTTAATCCATGAAATGGTATGAACTTGATTAGGAATATGTGTATATGTGATGTGTATTTGTATATAGAGTGATTATGGTATGTAATTTGTATGATGCTTACTTGAGATGATAAATGAAAGTGATAATTAGGAAGAAACACATGAAATACTTGTACATCATGCTTAGAAAGCAGTACGCACACCAAGTGTTTGATGAAATGTCTAAATGACAGTAATATGTGAAATTGTATGCAATTAATGGGTAAACATGTATAGAGTGTGGTAATAATGAAATTGATAGTAAACTAACATGAGGAATGCATTTTAAATATAGTTCATGAGAAGGTTATGTTAGGTCGATGTTGAGTGTGCTTCATGCTTGTTTGAATTGACTAATGAAAGTCATACATGAGATATGAATTTGAGATGATCGTTCATACGTACTATCATGTATGCTAACAAGAATGTGAATGTAATGACCTGTACGGATAGGAGTCATGTCAACGCGGACATAAGCATGGAAGGGCAACGGGTCAAGGATAAACACGGAAGCTATGCTTGAACTCGGACGCACAAGGTAAGTGATTTCTGCAATCACTTCTTATGTTTGATTAAGTTATAAGACGTTTTAATTAACTAAGCATGATGGTTGAAGTCAATGATGTGTCGTAGTCCTTCGTCGTAAAGGATGGGATTAAAGTTGACCAAAATGCCCTTGATGGGTATTTTGGGCAAATGATCTTAATAAGTGGTTTAAGAACAAGTTATACGATTAGTTTAATGTTTTGGACAAGGATGGAAATGGGAAGTATGGTTTTGTTGTCATAAACCGTTAATGCGCAAAATACCCATAACGGGTCAAATAGTTAGAAAATGATAATAAGCCGATAGGGCGTAAGATAAGAATTTCATTAATCCGGATGTGGGATTTTAAGTTCATATGATAAATTGTGAATTTACAAGTATGTGGGAAGAGACGGGAGGTTAAACGGGTATACGGGTTGAAAGTTATGCGAGTTTTAGCGCGTTCGGACGTTAAAACGGATCTGCAGGCAAGAATCCCACCTTAGGTTCCATCTAGGAACCTTAAAGCGGGATCCCATACCCCAGGCAAGAATCCCACCTTAGGTTCCATTTAGGAACCTTAAAGCGGGATCCCATACCCCAGGCAAGAATCCCACCTTAGGTTCCATCTAGGAACCTTAAAGCGGGATCCCATACCCCAGGCAAGAATCCCACCTTAGGTTCCATTTAGGAACCTTAAAGCGGGATCCCATACCCCAGGCAAGAATCCCACCGTAGGTTCCATTTAGGAACCTTAAAGCGGGATCCCGTACCCCAGGTAAGAATTATTAATTTAATTCTCATTGGCAATCGCCCCTATGTGAATAAGTACGTGAGTGTATGTAGGTATGTGTATGGAGAATAGGCATGTACGAGTTTGGTATACTGCAATCAGGCAAGTATGTATGTATGTATGTGAATGTGTGATGTCATGACTGTACGTAACAAGGTAGGTATGTGTGTATGTAGATACTTATAGAAGGATTTAAGTATATATATATATGTAAGGATGCATGTAGGTTAGTACTTGTGTGTGTACGTATGTATGTCGGGAGATAATGTGTATGAAGTTTAAGTATGAACATAGTTCTTTCGGTACGATTATGTGTTTATGTTGTTTAATTCGTGTACATGGAGTTATAAGTGTGATGCAGGAATAGCAAAGGAGTCTCACCCAGAATTATATGACAGGATGGAAAAGCTGGATATGTATGTATGCATGCATGTATGTATGTATGTATGCATGCATGTATGTATGTATGTATGCGTGTAGGTATGCATGTAGGTATGTAAGTACAATGGTATAATTGTAGGGGTGTATGCAGGTTGTTAATATGATTGACTATTAATGTTATTAATGATGTACCTTGAGTATAAAATATAATGCAGGCGTAGGTCGATATATCACCAGAAATTGATGGTCAGATGGAATGTTTGAAGTAAAGAGATAACGGAACGAAGAATGTATAAGGATAAATCTTGTCTTTATTTCTGATATGTACTAATGATACGACCATTTATGATGAGTGCAGGTTGTACAAGACATGGGGAATCATCGAAGAGCGGGGATCGAAGATCGAGTCACTTAACGGATTGTACGGAAGATTATGAGGGTGTTGTTAATAAGTATAAATTATGTTTTCTTATTGAAGATGAGTGTAATAAACGTATTTAAATAAAAAGGCTTAACCTTAGAATTGATTTCAAGCGCGTCAAGGTGCTGTAATGCAAAGAAAATTTTATGGTACGAATTTCCGCTGCGACTTTAGTCATATACGAACAAACGTAAACGAACTCCCGTCAAACAATTCACGAATTGTTCGCTGAACGTTCAGTTCGTTTACATCCATAAAAATAATTAAAAAAAAGTTCATGTGACTAATTTGACGATCACAAAAAACAAACAACTAGTGGTAACCTTAAATCACATGTGACATGTGGACATCTGCAAAATCAGTGGCTTAGCTCTGATACCACCTTCTGTCGCAACCCCCGCCCCCTATCTATCCCGGGAACGGGCGGCCGTGAACTCAGTGTCAGTGGTGTCGGTGTTTATTAATTTGGCAGCGGAATTTACATCAGGATCGTAGTTAGGAAATATTTATCAGAGTAAACACCACATTTTATAGAAATAAACACATTGGGATAAAACCCAAGTTTTTATTACAAACTGATTTATAGGGATAAATTCCATTTTATTGAATTAAAAACATCGTCTTTTATTTAGGTAAGTTTTAAAGCCACTTTTCCAAGCCTTCAGTGCTATCCAGCTGGCTTCTAATTGGCTTTCACATTGTGTTACCTGAAACATGTTTTTAAAAACATATGTTAGTGGGAAATACTGGTGAGTGAATCCCAGTTTAATCAAGAAACATTAGTTTAATTTAAACAGTATTGAGAGCGATTACAATGTTTATATATACCCAATTACTCATTCAGTACTGTCAATCCTGACTGGCGGGTCATATTACACATTGTCTAACTCTTCGTCCAATGGTAACGTGTCTCACATTTTGTATACAAAACCCCAACATACCAACAGTAATCGTAGAATTACAAAGACTCAATCACTGCTAAATTGCATTGTAAAATAGTTAAGGTTTTGTAAAAACTGTTTACAAAAAGGAGATTACTCACATTGCTGTCTTAGATTTTCAGTAAGGGTTCCCTGGGAATTATCTATAAAAGACACAAATGCACACGCGTTAGTATAATAACCCATTTTAACATTAGTAATACCCTCCCCGAGACGGCATTCCAACGACTACGTCGGGCAGAACCACGACAGCCGTTACAGAACCCTAGATCAATCGGGCAGAGTATCTAATACGTATCCAGGGGTTATGATACTTACAACGGAGCAGAAATTCGTTATTTAGGGGGTATTATGCCCGAGTATAATGTATACTACGTGAAATTTGAGAGAGAATTAGAAAGATTGAGCGACGAAAATGAACTGCAGAGCTCCAACTTTATAGGGTTGGTCGGCTAAGCCGTCGCGCCCCGCGACGGACATCCGGAGGGGCCGTCGCGCCCCGCGACTAGGGGTCGTAGGCCCTAGCTGTGATGTGTCACCGGTATAGCTTCGCCACGTGGCAGCTTCCGGAAGAGGGCGGGTGTCCAAGCTCGTCGCGACCCGCGTCGACTAAAGGCAAGGGGCGTCGCGCCCCGCGACGAGCCAGTTATTTTTGTTTTTATTTTATTTTTAATGTTTTAACGTATTTTGGGTTCGGTTTTCACGTACGGGGTATATTTTAAGACATATTGGGATATTTTAAATATTATTAGAGTATCAAAAAATATTACGAGGGTATCGGTTTAGGGTTGTTATATCCTCCCCACCTTGTTTTAGAGCTCGTCCTCGAGGTCTTACTGGAACAGGTGTGGATATTTCCTTTGCATTTTTTATTCGAGTTCCCATGTGTATTCAGGTCCTCTTTTAGAGTCCCATTTTACTTTGACCAGAATTAACCTCTTGTGTTTGAGGTTCTTGACTTTCCTGTCTTCAATCTGTAGAGGCCTTTCTACAAACTTGAGTTGTTCATTTACCTCTATATCCTTTAGAGGTATTACAAGTGATTCATTGGCTAGACATTTCTTGAAAATTAGATACATGAAATACATCATGTATTCCTGCCATTTACTCTGGCAGTTGTAGCTGATAGGCTACAGGTCCTATTCTTCTAATAATCTCAAAAGGTCCAATATACCTGGGACTTAGCTTTCCTCGTTTAATAAATCTTACTACTCCTTTCCAAGGAGAGACTTTTAACAATACTTTATCTTTTACTTGAAATTCCAATGGTTTGCGACGGTTATCAGCATAGCTCTTTTGTCGATCACGTGCTGCTTTCAGTCGTTCCTTGACTTTAATAATCTTGTCGGTTGTTTCTTGCACTATCTCAGGTCCAGATAGTTGCTTTTCCCCAATTTCTACCCAACAGAATGGGGTTCGGCACTTTCGTCCATAAAGTGCTTCGAATGATGCAGCATTGATACTTGTGTGATAACTGTTATTATAAGAAAATTCTATTAAAGGTAAGTGATCGTCCCAATTACCTCTGAAATCAATTACACAAATTCTAAGCATATCTTCCATTGTCCGCATGTTTGAGGATGGCAAGCTGTGCTTAGATTTAACTTGGTTCCCATTGCTTTTTGGAAACTTGCCCAAAAATGAGACGTAAAACGGCTATCTTTGTCAGAAACAATTGATAAAGGAATTCCATGTAGTGAAACTATTTCATTTACATACAATTTAGCTAGTTGTTCCATATTGAAAGTTTCTTTCATTGGTAGGAAATGAGCTGACTTGGTTAGCCTATCTACAATCACCCAGATTGTATCACTACCTTTCCTTGTTATGGGTAATTTTGTAACAAAATCCATTGTTATCAATTCCCATTTCCACACTGGCATTTCTAGCTGCTGTAACAAACCTGAAGGTTTTTGGTGTTCAGCTTTAACTTGTGAACAGGTTAAACATTTAGAAACATAGGCTGCTATGTCCTTTTTCATTCCTATCCACCAAAAATTCTTTCTTAAATCCTGATACATCTTATCACTTCCAGGATGCATTGTATATTTAGACTTATGGGCTTCTTCTAACATATGATGACGCAGGTTCCCTAATTTAGGTATCCACATTCTCTTTCTATGGAATCTCCAAATTCCATCTGTTTCTTGTTCTAATTCCTTAATCATACCTTTTATTTTCAGTATCATCCTTGATTAGTGATTCTTGTGCTTTTCTAATTTGCTCATTTAAATCTACTTGTAGATTTAATTTAAGAGAACGTACCCTTTTTGTCTTTTCATGATACTTTCGACTTAAAGCATCAGCAACTACATTTGTCTTTCCTGCATGATACTGGATATCACAATCATAATCACTAAACATTTCCATCCAGCGTCTTTGTCTCATATTCAACTCCTTTTGCCCGAAAACATACCTTAAACTTTTATGATCAGTGAATATGGTAAACTTACTACCATAAAGGTAATGTCTCCAAATCTTAAGGGCAAAAATTATGGCTCCTAATTCTAGATCATGGGTTGAATAATTCTCTTCATGATTCTTAAGTTGTCTAGATGCATAGGCTATAACCTTTTGGCGTTGCATTAATACACATCCATAACCTAATTTAGAAGCGTCACAATAGACTACAAAGTCTTCAGTTCCTTCTGGTAACGCTAGTATGGGTGTATGGGTTAGTCTTTGCTTAAGAATTCTAAATGATTCTTCTTGTTTTGGTCCCCATTCAAACTTAATGGATTTACAGGTTAACTTAGTTAAAGGAATGGCTATTCTAGAGAAATCTCGAATGAACCTTCTATAATAACCAGCCAATCCTAAGAAACTTCTAACCTCGGTTGGTGACTCAGGGGTTTTCCACTTGGTTATTGCCTCGATCTTGGTTGGATCTACATGAATTCCTTCATGGTTAACTAAGTGTCCAAGAAACTGTACATGTTCTAACCAAAATTCGCACTTTGAAAATTTAGCATAAAGTTTTTCCTTTCTTAATAGACTTAAAAGAGCGTACAAATGCTTTGCATGATCTTCCTTACTTTTAGAATAAATGAGAATATCATCAATAAAAACAATTATGAATTTATCCAAATATGGCTTACATATTCAGTTCATCATGTCCATAAATGCGGCTGGGGCATTGGTTAAACCAAATGACATGACAGTAAATTCATAATGACCATACCTCGTTCTGAAGGCGGTCTTAGGAATGTCCTCTTCCTGTACCTTTAATTGATGATATACTGACCTTAAATCGATTTTAGAGAAAAATCAAGCTCCTTGCAATTGATCGAACAGATCATCGATTCTCGGTAATGAGTACCGATTCTTAATTGTGACTTTTTTCAATTCACGGTAGTCAATGCACACACCCATTGATCCGTCTTTCTTTTTAACGAATAAAATTGGTGCTCCCCATGGCGATGAGCTTGGCTGTATGAATCCTTTCTGCAACATTTCGTCTAATTGTTTCTTTAATTCCTGCATTTCTGCGGGTCCCAAACGGAAGGTGCTTTGGCAATTGGTGCTGTTCCTGGTAATAGGTGAATTCTGAATTTGACTTCTCTGTCTGGCGGTAGTCCTGGTAATTCTTCTGGAAATACGTCTGAAAACTGAGACACTACTGGAATGTCTTTTAGTTCTTTTCTTTTAGTGTTAGTGATTATAGAAATCAAATACACTATAGACACTTTTCTTATATAGCTTGCAGTTTTCATCACAGAGATGAATTTTGTGGATCTAGAGGGTTTATCTCCTTTAATTGTGATCTTTTCACCTCTTGGTGAATTTACTTGGATTG
Source organism: Helianthus tuberosus (assembly GCA_030545235.1). NCBI lineage: Eukaryota > Viridiplantae > Streptophyta > Magnoliopsida > Asterales > Asteraceae > Helianthus > Helianthus tuberosus. The sequence goes on along the minus strand of CM060356.1, from coordinate 6,114,652 downwards.
ACTTTTGATCACATAAAATACTGGCTTTATTGGCTATTAACCAATCCATTCCTAAAACGACATCAAATCCTGCCAGATTCATTGGGTAAAGGTTTGCAATAAACTTTTGATTTAAAATTTCTATTCTTGCTCCAGGCAAGATTTCAGAAATCCTAATCGTTTCTCCATTTGATGTCTCTACTAGGCATTCTTGTGGTAGTTTAGTTAATGACTGATTTAGAAGTTTGCAAAACGAAGTATTAATAAAACTTTGGTTTGCACCAGAGTCAAATAATACTTTAGCAAAAACATCATTAACTAAAAACGTACCGGCTATGACATCTGGAATTATTTTGGCTTCATCTGCTGTCAGAACAAATGCTCTAGCATTTTTAGTGTTCTTGTTGTTTGTAGCTGGAGCTAATTTCAGACAGTTTGGCTAGATATGACCTTGTTCCCCACAATGGTAACATATCCTGTTGTTGGCTTTCCTCCTGCAGTCTTCTTCCTTGTGTCCTGATATTTTGCAGAAATTGCAATATATGGAGCATCTTCCAGAATGCTTCCTTTTGCAATACTTGCAATAAGGTGCAGATGTGGAACCTACATTTTTACCACGGTTGGAATTTCCAGATCAGAATTCCTGGGTAAGTCTTTGAGCTAGGTTTCTTCTCTGATCTTCTTCTCTACTACGAATTAATTCATCTATCAAGGTGTTTGCTAGTTCTACAGCTTCTTCTATGGTTTGAGGTCTAGCTGCCTTGACTACATGCCTAATCTCCCGGATTAATCCCCAGATGTAACGGGAGATTAATACTGGTTCAGGTGGTGCAAGGGTTGATACTATTCTAGCGTATTCAAAGAATGTAGTAGTATAACCCTTACTATCTACCCCGGTCATCCTTAGGTTCAGAAACTTATTCGCTATCTGTTCCTTTTCATTGGGAGGGCAGAATTTCATTTCTACCATATTCTTAAATTTCTCCCATTCCATGTTGTATATCCTATCACTTCCTCTTGACTGGAGGATAGTGTTCCACCATTCTAAGGCTAAGTTTTTAAATAGATTAGAAGCAAACATTATCTTGTCTTCTTCAGCACACTTGCTTATTTTCAGAACAGCCTCAGTCTTTTCTATCCAGCGTAGAGCTGCAATGGGTCCTTCATTGCCCGAGAATTCTATTGGTTTGCAGGACCATAATTCTTTATAAGAACAACCATAAGGCATGGTTCTTCTTCTTTTGGTAATGCGCATTTGAAGTACAGGTCCATTGTTCACGCTGTGTTCTGGTTCAGTTGGTCGCTTACTGTTATGCTTACTTTTATTTTCCGCATCCTTAACAGTTTGAAGAATATATGGCATTGCATCTATAATTCCTTGTGCCACTATGTGTTGGATGGCACTATTATCCATTTGGTTTCCATTGTTATTGTTGTTGTTCGGATTCTCATTAACCAAGTTAATGTTACTCTGGTTATCGTTATTCAGATTTTCTTGATTTCCTTCGTCGGCCATCTGAATTTTAAACAGTTACCACGTATTAATATTACAAAATAATATTTAATATAGCCAATCACATGACACACATTTTGGTCAAAAGCGTCGATCATTGCGACTTACTCTATTTTTATATAGTATGCATCAACTACAAACCAATACTGGAAATTAAAAATTACAATACCAACTGCAATAAAATTACACTAATAGTAGTAGGCATCCGTAGTTTTTTTTTTTTTCATACACATACACACATATTTTATTACATTCATGGATATGGATTCATCCAGAAATCCATATTGCACTCGTCGTACTTCCAGACGAGTCGCTCTCCCACCCGTTTCATTCTTTCACTACTTTCTAAAATTTCCTCACCAAATGTCCTAAGTTCTTGTACATTGTCTACACTCATTGGGGGTGCAGGTTCTAGGACTGGATTCGGAATCTGGGGTGCGGGTTCCTGGTATGGAGGTATAGGGGCCTGGTATGGGTAAGGATTTTCTAGAATCTCTCTAATGAATATATCATTATCATAATAGGGATCTAGAGGGTCCAACCCTTGGTAGGCTCCTAGGTTTGGCATAGGCATGTCTTCGTGTATCGGGTAGCGTTGCACATAGTCCCTAACGTCATCCCACCAGGGGTCATAATTTGGGTCTAAGGGATTTGGTGCTGGTACCCTAGGTATTTCCTCCGGGTTGAAATCATGCATTTCTACTTGATTTTCAAGGTTTTCTATTTCCATTGGTTGGTCAGGAATTGGTGGTTGTGGTTGGGGTGCTATCATTTGTTCCAGGTTAGGGTTAGCTGCAGTGGTTGCTATGATGTGGATGTTGGCTATACCCCTATTAATCATATCCTGGGCATAGGCATCGGTTTCTCTTTTGGCTGCTGCTAGTGCTCTCTGGTCTTGTAACTTTTTCATACGCTTCCTACGCTCATGTGTTCCTCGACTGAACCATCCTCTCTTTTTCTGAGGGAATGGTTCCTCGGACTGAGCTTTAAACACGAATATTCCTTCTTTCGTATCAGCAGAGTACCCTGCGAGGGCAGGCTGAGAAGAGGCACCTTCGCTTCTAGGCGAACCAGACAATTGACGGTACGCGTCAGATGGTCCTTGGTCGCTCATACTGTAAACTAACAAATAGTCAAATAACACATAACAAGAAATACAGTTATGAACGTATTCCCGTAATTTATTTCCTAAGAATTTAAATTTTGATGTCAGCAGAATGCTTCTGTGGCTGAATCAGTGGCTTAGCTCTGATACCACCTTCTGTCGTAACCCCCGCCCCCTATCTGTCCCGGGAACGGGTGGCCGTGAACTCAGTGTCGGTGGTATCGGCGTTTATTAATTTGGCAGCGGAATTTTCATCAGGATCGTAGTTAGGAAATATTTTATCAGAGTAAACACCACATTTTATAGAAATAAACACATTGGGATAAAACCCAAGTTTTCATTACAAACTGATTTATAGGGATAAATTCCATTTTATTGAATTAAAAACATCGTCTTTTATTTAGGTAACTTTTATAGCCACTTTTCCAAGCCTCAGTGCTATCCAGCTGGCTTCTAATTGGCTTTCACATTGTGTTACCTGAAACGCGTTTTTAAAAACATTTGTCAGTGGGAAATACTGGTGAGTGAATCCCAGTTTAATCAAGAAACATTAGTTTAATTTAAACAGTATTGAGAGCTATTACAATGTTTATATCTACCCAATTACTCATTCAGTATTGTTAATCCTGACTGGTGGGTCATATTACACATTGGCTAACTCTTCGTCCAATGGTAACGTATCTCACATTTTGTATACAAAACCCCAACATAGCGGCAGTAATCGTAGAATTACAAAGACTCAATCACTGCTAAATTGCATTGTAAAATAGTTAAGGTTTTGTAAAAACTGTTTACAAAAAGGAGATTACTCACATTGCTATCCTAGATTTTCAGTAAGGGTTCCCTGGGAATTATCTATAAATGAGACAAATGCACACGTGTTAGTATAATAACCCATTTTAACATTAGTAATACCCTCCCTGAGACGACATTCCAACGACTGCGTCGGGCAGAACCACGACAGCTGTTATGGAACCCTAGATCAATCGGGCAGAGTATCTAATGCGTATCCAGGGGTTATGATACTTACAACGGAGCAGAACTTCGTTATTTAGGGGGGTATTATGCCCGAGTATAATGTATACTACGTGAAATTTGATAGAGAATTAGAAAGATTGAGCGACGAAAATGAGCTGCAGAGCTCCAACTTTATAGGGCTGGTCGGCCATGCCGTCGCGCCCCGCGACTAGGGGTCGTAGGCCATAGCTGTAACAACCCTCGGTAAACCCAAAACCCTCATAAATATTTCCGACACTTTAGTATATTGTAAAAGTCCCAATATGTCTTATAATACATCCCGTATGTGAAAACCGAGCCCGAAATATGTTATAACATATAAAATAAATTAAAAACAATAAAAATTAAGTTGAGGCGGACCGCGTAGGACCCCACCTCAAACTTACGCGGGCGGTATCAAGGCTCAAACTGATTTCGTTGGTTTTCTTTAGTTTAGGCGGGCCGCGTAAGCCTTAGCTTACACTTACGCGGGCTGCATGAGATCAAATTAGTGGAAACACCCCAGGCCGACACGTGTCATCATCGTGTCGAGCCTAGTAGATGATCCAGATAAGCTACGCGTTGACCGGATGTTGACGCGGTCCGCGTAAGGCTTTGCCTTATCTTACGCGGGCCGCGAGAGGACCAGTTTTAGCAACTATATAAGGAAGCCTCGGGATTTCATTTCAGTCGCTCACATCTTTCCTTTCTAAACGAATTCTGAAGTATTAGGCATAATATTTGAGTATTATACCCCCTAATTAGCAAGGTTCTGCTCCGTTGTAAGTATTATAACCCCAGTTTCATAATAGTTACGCTGCCCGATTGATTTAGGGTTCCGTAACAACTGTCGTGGTTCTGCCCGACGTAGTTGTTGGAATGCCGTCTCGGGGTGGGTATCATTAATATTTTCAAAGGGTTATGATACTAACCAATGCACATTTGTATAAATTATAGATTATATCCAGGAAACCCTTACGCGAAGTCTAAGATAGCAATGTGAGTTTCTCCTCTTTTTGTTAACCTTTTTGGAATGTTTTACAAAACCTTAATTGTTTTACAATGTGATTAAGCGGTGATTGAGTCTTTGTAGTTCTTCAATTACTGCCGGTATATTGGGGTTTTGTATACAAAATTTATTACTACTTGCGAGTAGTAAGTCGTTACGACAGTACGTTACAATTGGACAACGAGTTAGCCAATGTGTAACTTGACCATAGCTACAGATCCGGTCGAGTGGCAAATACTGAATGAGTAATTGTGTAGAAATAAACAATGTGATCGCTCTCAATACTGTTTTAATTGATAAAATGTTTCTTGATTAAACTGGGATTCACTCACCAGAATTTCCGACTGACAAATGTTTTTAAAACGCGTTACAGGTAACATAATGTGACAGCCAATTAGTAAAAAGCCAGCTGGAGAGCACTGAAGGCTTGGGAAAAATGTGGCTATAAAAGTTACCTAATAAACGATGTTTTAAATTCATTAAGATAGGGTTTATCCCTATAAATGTATTGTAATAAGAAACTTGGGTTTTGCCCATGTTATTATTAATATCAAATATGGTGGTTTTACTCTGATAAACATATCCTAACTACGGTCATGATGTAATTTCCGCTGCAAGATTTAAATAAGCTAATACCACCACTACTGAGTTCGCGTCCGCCCGTTCCCGGGACAGATAAGGGATCGGGGGTTGCGACAGGAGGTGGTATCAGAGCCTAGCCACTGGTCTGAGCCAAAGAAGTGTTCTGCTGACACTTAAATTCTAAATTTTGTGTTAGGAAATAAATTACGGAAATAAGTGCATAACTATATTTATTTGTTATGTGTTATTTGACTATTTGTTAGTTTACAGTATGAGTGATCAAGGACCCTCAGACATGAGTCGTCAGTTGTCTGATTCACCTAGGAGTGAAGGTACCTCATCACAGCCTGCCCTTTCTGGGTATTCTGCTGATCAGGAAGAAGGAATGTTTGCCTTTAAAGCTCAGTCAGAAGAGCCATTCCCTCATAAGAAACGAGGATGGTTCAGTAAGGAAGCTTTTGCTCGTAGGAAGAGAATGCGAAAGTTGCAACAGCAAAGAGTTTTAGCAGCTGCTAAGCGAGAGACAGATGCCCATACACTGGATATGCTTAATAGAAGCCTAGCTAATTTTCATATCCTAGCTAAAACTACTGCTGACCCAACTCTGGAACAACTAGTAGCCCCACAACCACAAAACCCAGAACAACCCATGGAGATAGAAAACCCGGAAAACCAAGTGGAGATGCATGACTTTAACCCAGAAGAAATCCCTAGGGTACCTGCACCAAACCCCCTAGACCCAAATTACGACCCCTGGTGGGACGATAGTAGGGACTTTGTGCATCGTTACCCTATCCATGAAGACACACCCATAGGAGCCTATTCAGGTATGGACCCTTTAGATCCCTATTACCATGATGAATATATTAGGGAGATTTTAGAAGATCCTTACCGATTTCAGGAACTTTTACCCCCATATCAGGAACCCGCACCCCAGATTCCAAACCCAGTCCGAGAACCTGCACCCCCAACGAGTGCAGAAAACGTACAAGAACTTAGGACTTTCGGGGAGGAAATTTTAGAAAGCAGTGAGAGAATGCGTCAGGTAGGAGAGCGTCTCGTATGGAAATACGATGAGCGCAATATGGATTTTTGGATAAATCCATATTCGTGATGTGATGGAGGAGATGGTAATAGTAATAGCAATATAATAAAATAAAATAGGTGTGTACGGATGCATATTACTATTAGTGTAATTTTCTTTTTGTTGGTATTGTAATCTTTATTTCAGTACTAATGTGTAATAGACGCATAGTATATGAAAATAGAGTAAAAGTAGCAATGATCTACGTTTTTGGCTAGATTGAGTGTCATGTGATTAACTATTATTTGTGATGTTAATATGGGATAAATGTTTAAAAATTCAGATGGCCGACGAAGGAAATCAAGGAAATCTGAATAACGATAACCAGAGTAATATTAACGTGGTTAATGAGAATCCAAGCATCAATAACAATGGAAACCAAATGGATAATAGTGTTGTTCAACATATAGTGGCACAAGGAATTATAGATGCAATGCCATTTATTCTTCAAACGGTTCAAGAAGCGAATAATAAAAGTAAGCATAGCAGTAAGCGACCCATAGAACCTGAAAACAGTGTGAACAATGGACCAGTACTTCAAATGCCTATTCCCAAAAGAAGAAGAACCATGCCTTATGGTTGTTCTTATAAAGAATTCTGGTCTTGTAAACCAATGGAATTCTCAGGCAACGAAGGGGCCATTGCAACTCTACGTTGGATAGAGAAGACTGAGGCAGTCTTAAGGATAAGCAAGTGTGCTGAAGAAGATAAGATATTGTTTGCTTCTAATCTGTTTAAGAATTCAGCACTAGAATGGTGGAACACTATCCTCCAATCAAGAGGAAGTGATAGAACCTACAATATGGAATGAGAATAATTTAAGAACAAGGTAGAAAGGAAATTCTGCCCACCCAATGAGAAAGAACAGATAGCAAACAAATTCCTAAATCTTAGAATGACTGGTGTGGATAGTAAGGGATACACTAAAATATTCTTTGAATATGCTAGAATAGTGCCAACTCTTGCTTCAACAGAACCAGTGTTAATCTCCCGTTATATTTGGGGATTAATTGGAGAGATAAGACACGTAGTCAAGGCAGCTAGACCTCAAACCATAGAAGAAGCTGTAGAACTAGCCAATACCTTGACTGATGAGTTAATTTGTACCCAAGAAGAGGATCAAAGAAGGAACCTAACCCAGAAGCTCACACAAGAATTTCGTTCTGGAAATTCTAATCGTGGGAAAAATATAGGTTCTACCTCTGCACCTTACTGTAGGAATTGCAAAAGAAAGCATTCAGGAAGATGCTCCATATACTGTAACTTTTGCAAAATATCGGGACACAAGGAAGAAAATTGCAGGAAGAAAGCTAACATCCGGATATGTTACAACTGCGGAGAACAAGGCCATATCAAGCCTAATTGTCCGAAATTAGCTCCAGCCACAGACAACAAGAATACCAAAAATGCTCGAGCATTTGTTCTGAGTGCAGAGGAAGCCAAGATGATTTCAGATGTCATAGCTGGTACGTTTTTAGTTAATGATATTTTTGCTAAAGTATTATTTGACTCTGGTGCAAACCAAAGTTTTATTAATACATCATTTTGCAAATTTCTAAATCAGTCATTAACTAAACTACCACTAGAATGCTTAGTAGAGACAGCCAATGGAGAAACTGTTAGGATTTCTGAAATCTTGCAGGGAGCAAGAATAGAAATTTTAAATCAGAAATTTATAGCAAATCTTTACCCAATGAATCTGGTAGGATTTGATGTGGTGTTAGGAATGGATTGGTTAATAGCCCATAAAGCCAGTATTTTATGTGATCAAAAGTCAATACAAGTAAATTCACCAAAAGGTAAGACGATCACAATTAAAGGAGATAAACCCTCTAGGTCCACTAAGTTCATCTCTATGATGAAAACTGCAAGCTATATAAGAAAAGGTTCTATAGTGTATATGATTTCCATAATCACTAACACTAAAGGAAAAGATTTAAAAGACATTCCAGTAGTGTCTCAGTTTTCAGATGTCTTTCCAGAAGAATTGCCAGGGCAACCTCCAGACAGAGAAGTTGAATTCAGAATTCATCTGCTACCAGGAACGGCACCGATTGCCAAAACACCTTACCGTTTGGCACCTACAGAAATCCAAGAATTAAAGAAACAATTAGATGAATTGTTAGAAAAAGGATTTATACAACCAAGTTCGTCGCCATGGGGAGCGCCGATACTGTTTGTTAAAAAGAAGGACGGATCAATGCGTATGTTTATTGATTACCGTGAATTAAACAAAGTCACGATTAAGAATCGATATCCATTACCGAGAATCGATGATCTGTTTGATCAATTACAAGGAGCTCGATTTTTCTCTAAAATCGATTTAAGGTCAGGATATCATCAATTAAAGGTACAGGAAGAGGACATTCCTAAAACCGCATTTAGAACAAGGTATGGTCAGTATGAATTTACTGTCATGCCATTTGGTTTAACCAATGCCCCAGCTGCATTTATGGACATGATGAATCGAATATGTAAGCCATATTTGGATAGATTCATAATTGTCTTCATAGATGATATTCTAATTTACTCTAAGAATAAAGAGGATCATGCAAAGCATTTGCACGCACTTTTAAGTTTGTAAAGAAAGGAAAAACTTTATGCTAGGTTTTCAAAGTGCGAATTCTGGTTAGAACAAGTACAATTCCTTGGACACCTAGTTAATCATGAAGGAATTCATGTAGATCCCACAAAGATCGAAGCAATTACTAAATGGAAAACCCCTGAGTCACCACCCGAGGTTAGAAGTTTCTTAGGTTTGGCCGGTTACTATAGAAGATTTATTCAAGATTTTTCTAGAATAGCCATTCCCTTAACTACGTTAACCTGTAAATCTGTTAAGTTTGAATGGGGATTAAAACAAGAAGAAGCCTTTAGAATCCTTAAGCAAAGATTAACCCATACACCCATATTAGCATTACCAGAAGGAGCTGAAGACTTTGTAGTCTATTGCGATGCTTCTAAATTAGGTTATGGATTTGTATTAATGCAACGACAAAAGGTTATAGCTTACGCATCCAGCCAACTTAAGAATCATGAAGAGAATTATTCAACTCATGATTTAGAGTTAGGAGCTATAATTTTTGCTCTTAAAATTTGGACTAATTACCTTTATGGTAGTAAGTTTACCATATTCACTGATCATAAGAGTTTAAGGTATATTTTCAAGCAAAAGGAGTTAAATATGAGACAAAGACGTTGGATGGAAATGCTTAGTGATTATGATTATGATATCCAGTATCATGAAGGAAAAGCAAATGTAGTAGCAGATGCTTTAAGTCGAAAGTATCATGAAAAGACAAAAAGGGTACGTTCTCTTAAATTAAATCTACAAGTAGATTTAAATGATCAGATAAGAGAAGCATAAGAATCAGTAATCAAGGAAGATACTGAAAAATTAAAAGGTATGCTAAAAGAATTGGAACAAGGAACAGATGGAATTTGGAGATTCCATAAAAAGAGAATGTGGATACCTAAATTAGGAAACCTACGTAATCGTATATTAGAAGAAGCCCATAAATCTAAATATACGATGCATCCAGGGAGTGATAAAATGTACCAGGATTTAAGGAAAAATTTCTGGTGGATAGGAATGAAAAAGGACATAGCAGCCTATGTTTCTAAATGTCTAACTTGTTCACAAGTTAAAGCTGAACACCAGAAACCCTCAGGATTTCTACAGCAATTAGAAATGCCGGTGTGGAAATGGGAATTGATAACAATGGATTTTGTTACTAAATTACCCAAAACAAAGAAAGGAAATGATACAATCTGGGTGATTGTAGATAGGCTAACCAAATCAGCTCATTTCCTACCAATGAAGGAAACAATTAGTATGGAACAATTAGCTAAATTGTATATAAATGAAATTGTTTCTTTACATGGCATTCCTTTATCAGTTGTTTCTGATAGAGATAGTCGATTTACCTCTCATTTTTTGTCAAGTTTCCAAAAAGCAATGGGAATCAAGTTAAAATTAAGCACAGCTTATCATCCTCAAACGGATGGACAGAGCGAAAGGACAATCCAGACAATGGAAGACATGCTTAGAGCTTGTGTAATTGATTTCGGAGGTAATTGGGATGATCACTTACCTTTAATAGAGTTTTCTTATAATAATAGTTATCACACAAGTATAAATGCTGCACCATTCGAAGCATTTTATGGACGAAAGTGTCGAACCCCAGTCTGTTGGGCAGAAATTGGGGAAAAGCAACTATCTGGACCTGAGATAGTGCAAGAAACAACCGACAAAATTATTCAAGTCAAGGAACGACTGAAAGCAGCTCGTGATCGACAGAAGAGCTGTGCTGATAATCGACGCAAACCATTGGAGTTTCAAGTAGGAGATAAAGTATTGTTAAAAGTCTCTCCTTGGAAAGGAGTAGTAAGATTCATCAAACGGGGAAAGCTAAGTCCCAGGTATATTGGACCTTTTGAAATTATTAAAAGAATAGGACCTGTAGCCTATCAGCTACAACTGCCAGAGGAAATGGCAGGAATACATGATGTGTTTCATGTATCTAATCTCAAGAAGTGTTTAGCTGATGAATCACTGATAGTGCCTCTTAAGGATATAAAGGTAAATGAACAACTCAAGTTTGTAGAAAGACCTCTACAAATTGAAGACAGGAAAGTCAAGAATCTTAAGCATAAGAGATTAGTTTTGGTCAAAGTGAAGTGGGACTCCAAAAGAGGACCTGAGTACACATGGGAGCTTGAATCTGAAATGCAAAAGAAATATCCGCATTTATTCCAGTAGATCTCGAGGACGAGCTCTAAAACAAGGTGGGGAGAATGTAACAACCCTCGGTAAAACCAACACCCTCATAAATATTTCCGACACCTTAGTATATTGTAAAAGTCCCAATATGTCTTATAATACACCCCGTATGTGAAAACCGAGCCCGAAATATGTTATAACATATAAAATAAATTAAAAACAATAAAAATTAAGTTGAGGCGGGCCGCGTAGGACCCCCACCTCAAACTTACGCGGGCGGTATCAAGGCTCAAACTGATTTCGTTGGTTTTCTTTAGTTTAGGCGGGCCGCGTAAGCCTTAGCTTACACTTACGCGGGCCGCATGAGATCAAATTAGTGGCAACACCCCAGGCCGACACGTGTCATCATCGTGTCGAGCCTAGTGGATGACCCGGATAAGCTACGCGTTGACCGGATGTTGACGCGGGCCGCGTAAGGCTTTGCCTTATCTTACGCGGGCCGAGAGGACCAGTTTTAGCAACTATATAAGGAAGCCTCGGGATTTCATTTCAGTCGCTCACATCTTTCCTTCTAAACGAATTCTGAAGTATTAGGCATAATATTTGAGTATTATACCCCCTAATTAGCAAGGTTCTGCTCCGTTGTAAGTATTATAACCCCAGTTTCATAATAGTTACGCTGCCCGATTGATTTAGGGTTCCGTAACAACTGTCGTGGTTCTGCCCGACGTAGTTGTTGGAATGCCGTCTCGGGGAGGGTATCATTAATATTTTCAAAGGGTTATGATACTAACCAATGTACATTTGTATAAATTATAGATTATATCCAGGAAACTCTTACGCGAAGTCTAAGATAGCAATGTGAGTTTATCCTCTTTTTGTTAACCTTTTTGGAATGTTTTACAAAACCTTAATTGTTTTACAATGTGATTAAGCGGTGATTGAGTCTTTGTAGTTCTTCAATTACTGCCGGTATTATGGGGTTTTGTATACAAAATTTATTACTACTTGCGAGTAGTAAGTCGGTAAGACAGTACGTTACAATTGGACAACGAGTTAGCCAATGTGTAACTTGACCATAGCCATAGATCCGGTCGAGTGGCAAATACTGAATGAGTAATTGTGTAGAAATAAACAATGTGATCGCTCTCAATACTGTTTTAATTGATAAAATGTTTCTTGATTAAACTGGGATTCACTCACCAGTATTTCCGACTGACAAATGTTTTTAAAAAGCGTTACAGGTAACACAATGTGACAGCCAATTAGTAAAAAGCCAGCTGGAGAGCACTGAAGGCTTGGAAAAAATGTGGCTATAAAAGTTACCTAATAAACGATGTTTTAAATTCAATAAGATAGGGTTTATCCCTATAAATGTATTGTAATAAGAAACTTGGGTGTTGCCCATGTTATTATTAATATCAAATATGGTGGTTTTAGTCTGATAAACATTTCCTAACTACGGTCCTGATGTAATTTCCGCTGCAAGATTTAAATAAGCTGATACCACCACTACTGAGTTCGCGTCCGCCCGTTCCCGGGACAGATAAGGGATCGGGGGTTGCGACAATAGCTGTGATGTGTCACCGCTATAGCTTCGCCACGTGGCGGCTTCTGGAAGAGGGCGGGTGTCCAAGCTCGTCGCGGTCCGCGTCAACTAAAGGCAAGGGGCGTCGCGCCCCGCGACGACCCAATTATTTTTGTTTTTTTTTTATTTTTAATGTTTTAACGTATTTTTGGTTCGGTTTTCACGTACGGGGTATATTTTAAGACATATTGGGATATTTTAAATATTATTAGTATTACGAGGGTATCGGTTTAGGGTTGTTATACGGGAGCATAAAACCATGACAAATAACATCAATGTCAAACTGCCGAGATCGACCACCAACATTGAATTTGTGGCGTCTTAATGCGAAGAAATTAGACTGAAGCGTAAAACACATAAAATAAAAACTAAGTCGATCTAGGACTCGCATGTTATGACAAATCCGTCAAACGGGAAAAAATAGCCGAGTAAAAACGTTGAACCACACACGGACGTTGCGTCGTATTAACTTGCAAAACTTAGAACGAAGCTTAAAACGAAATGTAAAAATATTGAAGCACACACGCAAGTTGCGCCATGTTAACTCTCAAAATTTAGAACGAATCGTAAAACTAAAAATTTGCGAAAGATAAAAAGTATAGGGGATCAAAGTTGAAAATAAAAAACTCATGAGATTAAATTAGAGTGTGAGGAAACAATTTACAACGCATAATCGGCGGTTGGTGATGGGAAAATTCGATAGGATCGGTGGTGGTCGATCGGTGGTTAGTGGAGGTTGTGCGGCTGCGTTGGAGAAAAATAGAGTGTGGGGAAACAATTTATGGGTGTGCCCAGTGCCGTGTGGGTGAGTGAAATTGGATTATTATATGGGTTATAACTATCAAACTTCAATTTATCAGCTGCAAAATGATATATACTCGAACTGATTAACAACGCATAATCGGCGGTTGGTGGTGGGAAAATTCGACAGGATCGGTGGTGGTCGATCGGTGGTTAGTGGAGGTTGTGCGGCTACGTTGGAGAAAAAAAGAGTGTGGGGAAACAATTTATGGGTGTGCCCAGTGCCGTGTGGGTGAGTGAAATTGGATTATTATATGGGTTATAACCATCAAACTTCAATTTATCAGCTGCAAAATGATATATGCTCGAACTGATTAACAACGCATAATCGGCGGTTGGTGGTGGGAAAATTCAACAGGATCGGTGGTGGTCGATCGGTGGTTAGTGGAGGTTGTGCGGCTGTGTTGGAGAAAAATAGAGTGTGGGGAAACAATTTATGGGTGTGCCCAGTGCCGTGTGGGTGAGTGAAATTGGATTATTATATGGGTTATAACTATCAAACTTCAATTTCATGAGTATGGGTTTTAACTTCGAAATCGGTTACGAAGCTTTTTGGTTTGTATAGTGATAAGTAGGACTGACCTTTGAAATGCATGAATGAAAAATAAATGTCTAGATAAATAATATTACTATATTAAAATGTTATACCAAAAGCATAACAATTGCAAATTACTTAAATTTTGTTGGAATCAAACGCAATTGTTATTCTTCAAACTAATTTTATATTATTGTATAGTTGATTTAACTTCAATCATGGCATTCGATTAATTATAGTCCCTAGAGATCCATTTCTATTAATTATAATTGGTTAGAATTAAGATATTAATTTAATATCCATGTTGAAAGACAAATTTACCCCTAAAACATAATTAAATATACGCATTGTGTGTTGTATCTTAAGGATTTCCACTTGTACATCTTAATTTTTAAGAAGCCCTTAAGAAAATGCTTTATAGATAAAGATACTTTTGTACTAAAAGTAAAAAAAAAAATCCTTTTTTTTTTGGTAAATTACTTAATAAGTACAACACATCTATCTATATAATAAAAGAAACCATCTTTGTGACACTTGTCATCATATTAGGCTATGTATCTATTAATTTTTCTATTATTTAGATTAATTTTTCTAATTAGTTATAGATAAGCCTCCTATTAAATATTATTTAGTTTAATCTGTTATGGATAATTAGGGGTGTGAATTTCTGACACGACCCGAAAACCCGACACGAACCTAACACGAAATTCGTGGGTTTAGGTTTAGTCTAAACGGGTTCGGGTCAGTTTCAGGTTGAACCCGCAAACCCGTTTAGGTTAACGGGTCAGGTTCGGGTCAACCTGGTCGGGTTGGCGGGTTGACCCGTTTAACACATTTATACTATATTATATTTTTTACAATATATTTTATGTTATAAATTAAACGGGGTGTGTATTTTATGCCATGATTATAACTTAAAAAGAGAAATTAACATAGATTTTATAATTTAAATATGATATTATTATATACATTTGTGTTTTTAAGTAAATTGTAATTTTAATATATAAATTTCAGAAAAAAAAATTAAAAACTTCGGGTTAAACGGGTCGTGTTCGGGTCAACCCATGAAACTTCAGGTCTTGTTCGGGTTCATATGTATGATACAATTTTCGGGTTCGGGTCGGGTTCGGGTTCGTGTAAAATTTTCGGGTTCGGGTCGGGTTGAACCCGCCAACCCGCGAACACGCCCCGTTTAGCACCCCTATGGATAATTAGTATTTAATTTAATCTCTTCTAATTAATTAAAGATAACTCTCCTACTAAATATTATTTTATTTAATCTTTTCCGAGTTAAGTGTCATTTACGTCCATGTGGTTTGTTCACTTTTGCTATTTTCGACCAAATTTTAAAATTGCACCGTTTTCCTCCCTAACGTTTTGGAAACGTGTCATTTCAGTCCAAAAAATAAACACAGTTAAAAATTCAGTTAGCTTAAGGGTAACCACAGTCAAAATTGGAGCTGGCCGGGATCGAACCCGTGACCAGCTGCTTAGAAACAAACGAATTTTACCCCTAAGCTAACTGAATTTTTTAACTGTGGTTATATTTTTTGGACTCAAATGGTACGTTTTCAAAATGACAGAGAGGAAAATGGTGCAATTTTGAAATTTGACCTGAAATGGCAAAAGTGAACAAACCATATGGACGTGACATAAATGGCACTTAACTCATCTTTTCTACTTAATTATAGATAACTATTATTTAGTTTAAATTTAATGTATACTTCTCATTTTTTATTTATAATATACAAATTTACTCTTAATTTTTTCGATGATGTAATTTTCTCTAATAAACTCTAAACTTTTACCATAGCATATATAATGCTAGAGATAAAACCGAACCAAATTATTTATCATCAAAACCAAACTTTGTATTAATATATTATTTAATTTTATTTTCATTATTAAAAATTATTATATCGATTTTATTACATAATTTTTAAACAAATTGTATATAACTTTCAATATTACTTTATATATAAAATTTGATTTATTATGAGTTTTTTTAAATATAATTTATATTTTATCACTCAAATGACTGCTTATTTGCTTCTTGAATAACATGTTTGGTCACTGTATCTTCTTTTCAATAATTATCTTCGCAATCACCATATTTATCACGTACCGAGTATATCCATTAGTTTTTTACATATATTTTTTTTATTATTTGGTATATAAAATCATATTTATTCAATCCGAGTAATACATGAGGGTTTTTTAAAATATAACTTTTTTTATTATTTGATAAACAATATTACATTTATTTAACCTGTGTAATACACGTTGTTTTAAAGATATAACATTTTTATTATTTGGTATATAAAATTACATTTATTCAACCCATACAATACATATCGTTCTTATAGATATAACATTTTATTATTTAATATATGAAATTATATTTATTCAACACGTGCAATAAAAAAAGGTTTTTAAGATATATATTGTTCTAGTATTTATTGTATAAAATTTATTTATTCAACCCGTGTAATACACGGGGTTATAACCTAGTATGCATATATAAGTTTCTAATTTATAGTATTTAATTTTTTTTTTAATTTCCTCATATTTCAATCATACAAGTTATATATACCTACAAATTCAAGTTACGTCTACGGTAACTTAAAAGGTTTTTTAGTGTCTTTTTGTTTTTTCTTTCTTTACCTTTACCCTTTACCTTTTAATACTCGTACTTACAACCCCTCAACTTTGTAAAGACTTTGTATTTTATTATGTACTTATTATGTATGTTTCGGTATAAATTTCCGTTGATTTAAGTTTCGACGTAATTTTTTCTAGAAATGAGTAGGTTCAAATATTATACGTGTGCTTATTTTATGTAGGTTTTTAGTTGGTCAATTTTTTTTGTGTTTTTGTTTTTTTCTTTTACCTTTACCCTTTAACATTTAGTATTGATACTTACAACGTCTCAGCTTTCTAAAGATTTATTTTACGTTTCGACGCCGCTGTAACACGCTGTACCATTTTTTAACTAAAAAAACATAACTTTCTTACGCGTTTATTTTGATGTACGTGTCGATATAAATTAAACTTGGTTAACGTTTCAATGTAATTTTTTTTTTACGAATAAGCTGGGCCAAATATAATACGTTTTCGTACTTATTTTTATACACATTTTCAGTTGTTTTACATTTTGACATAACTTTTGTTTGGAAACAAATCATGTCAAATATAATATGTTTTTACTAGTCAATATAAGTTCGAGTTACTTTATCTTTCGACATCGACGCAGCCCTCGAGAAAATTTAACGAGTAATGATTTTGAGAAAGCATATGTATACACGTAACGTATGTGGATCCATATCACACACAAAAGTGTTGATTCACTAATTCAACTCACACTTGTTAGACTGTCCGCAATGCAACGGCCTGCATTTACTACATGCATCCTAGTCATCACTGCCACATCAGCTTTTTACCTATCTTTTTCACATGCACTCTCTCTCCTCTATTTAACTCCAACCCATTCTTCCCACATGCATCCTCTCTCTCCTCTATTTGGACCCACTTTCTCCACTTTCTTCACTTTCTCTCTCTGCACTTAAGTGCACTTCATGAAGTGCAAGACCCATTAAGTGCACCCCACCCCAATGCATCCTTCACAAGTGCACATGCCACATGTGTAAGTGCAACCCTCCAAAAGGAAGCATTGGAGGCAGTCTTATAAATACCTTTTTCTCTTTCACAGCTCCCACTCTTAATCTTATCATCCATCTGTAACCACCTCACATGATCGACGAACCTTGGGTTGCTGCAGCGGTTACCACCGACGCTCTGGTGGCGGACCTTTTATTACACATCAAACGATCATCATCACTGCCGACACCTGCACCGCCGTTGAGTTTGAATCCTCCAGGATGGGGCGATCATAAGTCTCGATCGAAACCCTCGGCGATTTCTAGTTCCACCGTCGGTAAGGGACAGCAACATCGGAGCCCTAGCACACCGTTTTCGTGGAGCGACGGTTACGATGAGTGTAGTCGGTGTTCAGATCATAGATCCGGCAAGGTTTGTATCTTCTCCGTCGTTCACCGTCACATGTTCGCCGGAAGTTATACTTTTACCGTTTTACGGTCGACTTCCGGCGTATCGTTTGGTGAAAAAAGTTAAAAAAAAATGTGTTGGGATGGTTATTTACTGTTTTGCCCTTGCTTGCTCGTGTAATTTACCATACGTGGACTTCTATCCAATGTTGTAGAAGGCGCTAGGGGCTAGTCGGGCGGTGAGGTACCACCTAACCTAGGGATTAATCGGAATGGGATTTTTATATGTATTTTTTCAAAATTATATATATATATACCCAATAATATAAAAATAATACTTCAAAATTCACATAAATACTTCAAGTTTCAGATAATATGGTTCGATTTTGACCACCTAGGACCGCCTAGGACCGATTTTGACCGATTAATCCGATTTTTGACCGCCTAGGACCGATTTTCACCGATTATGACCGCCTACGACCGACTTTGACCAAAACCGATTAATTCCACCGACTAGCTTAAAATTAATCAGTAGCCTACCGCCTACCGCCTAGGCGCCGATTAATCGGCCGCCTAGGCCGATATTTGCAACCATGCTTCTATCATCTTCCATTTTCGTTTTTCAAAAAAAAAAAACATTTTGTTTTTTTTATTTTTTTACGGTTTTGCCCTTGCTTGCTCAGCTAATTTACCATACGTGGACTTCTATCATCTTCCATTTTCGTTTTTCGTTAGTGAGTTCTGTTGGTAATTGACGAAAATACCCATCATGTTTAATCCACGTATATGTGAGTAGATCTCCTTTGAGTAGTACTCTGGGGCCCACGTTTCGTACTTTTTTTTATCTTGGATAATCCGATTCCGTTATGGGTATTTGTTCTTGTCGGGTTTTATATTCGGGTCGTAGATATTCTATTTATTTATTATTTACTTTTGGCTGATTATGTATTTTGTTGTTTAGGTTGATTTGCATGAAGATCCGAAAAGAGAGTGTGAGAGTGGGTCAGAAATTGAGAATATGAAGAGGAGGCGGATTGTGCTACCGGATCTAAACGAGATACCGGCACCGGTCTATGAATAATTTTAAAACAGTTTGTGTGAATACAAAAATACAAAAAACAATATTATTTAGGTGGATCAAGTTAGTTTTTCCTTAATTTGGATAATATTATAAATATGAGATTTTGTAATTAAACTTTGTTGACGAGTTGTAATGTATTTATCGTGTGGAATTGGGTTGTTTAGAAATTTCACTAATATAAAGAAAAGAGTAAACTGTCAAATAGTCTCTAAAGTTTGGTTATTTTTGTTACTTTAATACAAAAATCAAACCTTTTGAATCTGAGTCCTTATGGTTTCAATTTTGTTGTCATTTTCATCCAAAAACAAAATCTGGTCAAATTTTTCAATTAAGATCCACCTTTCTTGTCTTTTTCCTCTTTTTTAATGATGGGCAAAATAGTCAGATTTTTTTTTAATTTGTTATAATAAAATATTAAAAGACCATTTTGCCTTTTATTAAAAGAGAGGAAAAATACAAAAAATAATGGATGTTAACTGAAAATTTTGACCAGATTTTGATTATGGAAATGACAACACAATTGAAACCCAGGGACCAAATTCAAAGGTTTGAGTTTTGAACTAAAGTGACAAAAAATACCAACCCTCAAGGACCATTTTGGCAGTTTCCTCTAAAGAAAATTACATCAGAATGACAACTAAACGGGTAACACATTTCCTTCTTTTGAATAACAAATCCAATTCTACATTTACATCATCTTAATTCTTAAAACTAGGTGAATGGAGTCCTTGTGTCATTATATCTTTACATGGTCTTAACCATGGGTATTGGGTAGGGATGAGCATATCGGTATCCGATACCGATACCGCCTAATACCGATCCCGAATTTCACCCAAACTAGGTACCGATACCGATACCGAAACATGTCGGTTAGGTATCGGTACGGTACGGTATCGGTATTATACCGTATTTTGAGGGTCGGTATCGGTATAATACCGATACCGTACCGTACCGATACCGAAAACGCCAAAAAGTGGATACCGATCGGGATCAGGATCGGTACGGGATCGGTATTCGGTGGCATATGCTCATCCCTAGTATTGGGTAGACATTCGAGGTAAAGCCACTATCGTTACTTTATATTTGTAGACAACAAAGGGCAAGTACTTGGAGTGTGTGGCTATTTTTACGTGCCTTATATTCTTGATTGATATGATACCGTCCTGGTGAATGCATATAACTACATAAGCAAGTAGCAACAAATCCAAAATTCTTGTCGTGCGATCAGTGGCGGATCTAGAAAATCCGCCAAGCCGTAACGTTTTATAAAAAAGCCGTAACGAAATCGTAAAAACGTCAAATTTTTCCAAATTTTACACTACCGCCGAAACGCCAAGCTGTAGCGGAGGTTGCCCCTTCTTATATGCTAGGTCCGCCCCTACGTGCGATGGATCCACCTTATAGTTCGTTTGTTATTATTAGTTCATTATCTATCATGAATATTTTATTAACCTTTTAAAGCCCTTAATGTGCACATGACTAATATGTATAAAGTCTAGTGTCGTCAAAATCGTTCCATGTAGCATGTTAAAATTGTTCCATGTAGCATATTGAGCATATTTTCATCATGGCAGTGACAACAATGTAACATAATCGCCATAACAAGACAACAATATTATGATGTTCATCATTGCAATGACAACAATGTAACATACTCGTCATAACAAGATAACAGTATTATGAACAAATAATACTCAACAACCGGATCCAACATATAAATAAAGTCCTTATACGTCGACTGACATGAATCATAAATAACTTGCAACAATACAAAGAGTATATTGATGTGTACCTGAGTTTCGAAAACAATATCAATATCTTACCTGGATAACTTTAAATAGTCAACATCCATCTCGATCAGGGGCCAACCAGTTTATTATTTTATATTCATTCTAAAATCACGGTTTTGTCCCTCTTTAAAATTACGGTTTTGTCCATAGCTCTAAATAAAATTACCCTTTTGTCCCCAGATCAAAATTACGATTTTTCCCTCTATTCAAAATAAAAATGTGGTTTTGCCCTCAGCTCAGAATTACCTTTTCGCCCCCGGTTCAAAATAAAATTTTGTGTTTGCCCACAGCTAAAAATTACGATTTTGCCCTCTGTTCAAAAATGTGATTTTTCCCCGTTTAAAAAATTGTGATTTCGCCCTCATTTCAAAATTACGTTTTTTCCCAGTTCAAAATAAAATTATGTTTTTGCCCCCAATTCAAAATTACGATTTTGCCCTCGGTTCAAAATAAAATTGTGCTTTTGCCTCCAGCTTAAAATTACACATGTGCCCTTAGTTCAAATTTCTATTATGTTGTTACCCCAAGTTCAAAATTACGAATTTTCCCCTGTGAAAATTTACAACTTTGCCCCTGGGTCAAATTTACAGTACTGCAATTACTAAGAAAAGGAGATTCCATAAGAAAATGATTTGGGTACCAAAACAAGGAGAACTAAGAAATAAAATTTTAGAAGAAGCTCATAAATCTAGGTATACTATACACCCAGGAAACAATAAGATGTACCAAGATTTAAGAAAGAATTTCTGGTGGATAGGCATGAAGAAGGATATAGCTAGATATGTTTCTAAATGTCTTACTTGTTCACAAGTTAAGGCAGAACATCAGAAACCTTCAGGTCTACTACAACAGTTAGAAATGCCGGTATGGAAATGGGAACTCATAACAATGGATTTTGTTACTAAGTTACCCAAGACCAGAAAAGGTAATGATGCGATTTGGGTAATTGTGGACCGATTAACCAAATCTGCTCACTTTCTACCTATGAAAGAAACCTTTAGCATGGAAAAATTGGCAAAGTTGTATGTAGATGAAGTTGTATCCTTACATGGAGTTCCACTCTCCATTGTGTCGGATAGGGATAGTCGTTTTACTTCTCATTTCTGGAAAAGTTTCTAAGAAGCAATGGGAACTCGACTAAACCTAAGCACTGCTTATCATCCTCAAACAGACGGACAAAGTGAAAGGACAATCCAAACTCTAGAAGACATGCTCCGAGCATGTGTAATAGATTTTGGTGGAAATTGGGACGATCACTTACCATTAATTGAATTCTCCTATAACAATAGTTATCATTCAAGCATTGAAAATGCCCCATTTGAAGCACTATATGGAAGAAAGTGCAGAACTCCAGTTTGTTGGGTAGAAATATGAGAAAGTCAATTGTCAGGTCCGGAAATTGTGCAAGAAACGACTGATAAGATCACCCAAATCAAAGAAAGACTGAAGATGGCTAGAGATCGCCAGAAGAATTATGCAGACAATAGAAGCAAGCCGTTAGAATTCCAAGTTGGAGACATAGTACTGTTGAAAGTTTCTCCTTGGAAAGGAGTTGTTAGATTCAGTAAGAAAGGAAAGCTAAGTCCAAGATACGTAGGACCATTTTCAGTGATCCAACGTATAGGACCAGTAGCTTATCGTTTACAACTACCAGAAGAATTAGCTGGAGTACATGATGTATTTCATGTATCCAATCTCAAGAAATAATGTTTAGCAGATGAATCTCTGGTAGTACCTCTTCAAGACATAGAGGTAAACGAAAAGTTAAAATTTGTGGAGAAACCTCTTCAGATAGAAGACAGAAAAGTGAAGTTTCTCAAGCACAAACGACTAGTGCTAGTTAAAGTAAAGTGGGATTCAAGGAGAGGACCTGAATACACTTGGGAGCTGGAATCAGAAATGAAGAGAAAGTATCCTCAATTATTCCAATAAATCTCGAGGACGAGATTTTTATTAAGGTGGGAAGAATGTAACAACTCTCATCAAAAGTCATAATTATTAAATTAATTTGTCCAATAGGAAACCCTAATTGAGACACCCAAGTGATTCTGAACAATCCCTAAAATTTTCAGAACATATGGAATCAGGATTAGGGCCCCTAAAACTCGGGGGGGTAAAACCCTAGTAACGATTATCTAAATTGTGTGCTGTAGAAACTGAATTTACGAAAACTGTCAAGTCAGCAAGGCTAGTCCCAACCGTGGCAACCCTATGCCTAAAAATAGGTCTTACGCGGGCCACGTAAGGTTAGCTTAAATCTCACGCGGGCCGCCTAAGGGTCAAAATTCACCTATAAATAGAGGGCCTTGGGACTTGAATTCAGGAATTAAAACGACGTAAAAATTCCTTATACACTGCGAGTTACGTTCTGAATACTACAAAAACACCCACAGTTCACAAATCGACGCCGCAAAACAGGGTATTAACTCGATCGCTGCTACGATTCATTTTCCGACGATCAATATATCCAATGGATGTTTAAGTGCCGCCCACATTAGGGTTATACTTTGTCATTTGTCGTTAATTCGATGGATGTTTAAGTATTGCACTTTGTCGTTCGTTGTGAGAATTTGATCTCGTGAGTTATCATAAATGTTGTATTGATTACTAACCCAGTTTTGTGTGCATTATTATTTAAACTTAGGTTAACAAGGCTAATCCATAGAGTAAACTCTATCCGTGTTTGAAGAAACACAGATCTCACCGCCGGGATGGTATGTCCGGTTTCTCTGAGTGGGTCAGAATCACACCTTGTTCCTCTTCTTCCACCGAGATCTGCAAAGGAGTAGAGAGAAAAGTGGAGCTGTAGAGATTGCCGGTAGGAGAAGATTTCTCCTGTTTCCAGCTACCAAAGTGTGTGGCTCCATATCCTCCTCCTATTCAAGAGGTGAAGACCTCTTTATATAGGGTGATATGGGCCTCCCCTAACCTCAATGGGCCAGGCCCAGTTAGGGGTTATCTCTACAAGCCCCGACCCAAAGTAGTGTAAACTACAACGCGTTGGGCCTCGCGGTTGGGTTAGTAGCAACAATAATAAATAATTAATATAAAAGCAATAAGTAACGGGAAGTCCGACCGCTCGGGTCGGGTTTAGTACCATACCCCATCAAGTCCCCCAGTCTAGTGCTGCTCCGCGTGCAAGCGTGGTTGGAGTACTAGACTTGTTAGGAGTGCTCGAAAGTAAAGATTGAGTTTTAGGCTTACCAGTCGCCCAGATGCGGGAAAGTTGTTGTCCATGCTTGTTGCGTCTGTCTTTCACAGTGAGTAGAGATAAATGGGATAATGAATATCCCCTAGTTGTTCATCGTAGAAATTGATTGGGCAAAACTGGCGCACGCCGTCTGATTGCGGGTAGTTGCTATTGGCGCATTGCCATGAGCTTGTCAAGGTTGCGCGTACGTCACTAGTTTTAGGTTTGTTAGTTGGGTTTATGTTTCGACCATAAGGGTTAATCCTCTTAATCCTTCCTGAGCTTAGCTACGGTCCTTCCTGTGTTATGTAGGCATCCTTGTGTACCTTCTGTCTCCTGCACGATTGGTGATCGTGGAGCAAGACAAAATACAGCATGTTAGACGTTTATTGGCTTACTCTTATACCGCGCGGCCTTTGATGAGTGTCCAAGCAGCTTGCGCGATGTATAGGCATTGAGGGCCTTCATTTAGGGTGTTTCTTGATTAGTCAGATTAATGTATAAGGAGTATGGTCCTGCGTGCGGCCTGATTGGTCAGCGCGGCTTTTTGGGACCATAACCCCTCAAGTCCCCCCAGTCCAGTGCTGCTTCCATGCGCAAAGTAAATGGTTGGAGCTCTGGACTTAGGAAAAAGAAAGTGTTGGTCTTCAAAGCATTTGTTAGGTCGTGGTAGCTGGCGCGCGTGTAAGTGTTTGTCAATTACTACGGCGCGGCTACCAGGCTTGTTAATTGATACCCGTTGCTTTTGAGAGCTGGCGCGCATGAGCATTGGTTGATGAAGTATGCGGCGCAACCCTTGCTAACTTCAACTTGCAGTTTCGTTGTAATTTTAGGCGAGAAATTTCTTCGAATTTTAAATTCTGACAGGTTGGCGCAAATGTCGTTGATGGTGACCCTTGAGTTGGTTGTTGACACGGCGATCATTATGTTGTCACTGACGGTTCGCCTTTGTCAGGTGAGTGTGGCCCAGCTTTAGCGGTGTGCACACAGTCGTGTGGCTATTGTAAAATATTGACCCTATGGTGTGACTTCTGTTGGTTAGCGCAAGGTGCGTGCGTCTCTTAAGCCATGAAGCGTTTGTATTTATAGTGTTTAAATCTTTGTAAACTGCTGTCTACAATAGTTGCACGTGTTAATCCACTTTGAAAAGGTATCGCGAATGAGAATTGGCATAAAGTTGCGTCAGGAATAATGAACTGGAGATCCGAGCCTGCGCTAATCCTCTGGTGTGACATAACAACAATGTGGCATGACGCAAGGAGATGTGGCTTGTCTTGAAGATTGTAGGTGTAAGCGAAACTTTATTTCAGTCAATGCGTTTTTGCGTATACCCAAAGTGGTGCGTGCATTTGTAGCACAGTTTACGTTTTGTAAGCGTTTTCACATATGGCTAAGCATGCGCATACGGGTGACACGCACGCTCGTATGTAAAGCAGCAGGGTCGCGTGAAGATTAGCGTGCTTATGTGCAGCAGCAAGGCTCGCATGGAGGCTGGGATGATCGTATGTAGGACAACAGACTCGTATGGAGATCGACGTGTTGGTATGTAAAAAAGCTTGCGCTTGGCGACTTATGTGCTCGTAAGTAATGGAATATGCGCGCGAGGTGACTAACGTGAACGTAAGTGAAAGAGCATGCGCCAGCCGGCGACTTACGTGCTCCTATGTAAGAGAGCATGCGCCAGCCGGCGACTTACGTGCTCATATGTGAGAGAGCATGCGCCAGCCGGCGACTTACGTGCTCATATGTGAGAGAGCATGCGCCAGCCGGCGACTTACGTGCTCCTATGTGAGAGAGCATGCGCCAGCCGGCGACTTACGTGCTCATATGTGAGAGAGCATGCGCCAGTCGGCGACTTACGTGCTCCTATGTAAGAGAGCATGCGCCAGCCGGCGACTTACGTGCTCCTATGTAAGAGAGCATGCGCCAGCCGGCGACTTACGTGCTCATATGTAATAGAGCATGCGCCAGCCGGCGACTTACGTGCTCATGTGTGAAGACGCTTTTTAGGCTTTCATCGGTGTGCGTGAGGGTCGCTCGCTGCGTTTTACCGATTGAATGTATTGCCTATCCTGCAAATAAGTTGACATGGTAAACTGTAATAAAGAGTGATGTGGAAAGCGTTATATCAAAGCTTCGTCCTTAGGAGGTGTTTGCTCTATGCATCCGTATTCCGCGAAATGTGAGCAATTTGGACCCCCGAGATGGTGTTGCACCATGTTAGTCTCTCAATTTATTGCCATTAAATAAAATGTTAGTAACATTAAACCTGAATAATAATACTAAGCAATGAAACTTAGTATGTGTCGCAAATACCGCAAGATTAGTAGTCGTTAAGATGGTGAACTATTAACCGTGTCTTTGAATAATTTCATTTGCTAGACGTTAGCCAACTTCTTGTTATTGAAAGATGTATCTAACACCGGCTTTCAAAATAATCCAAGTGCTCCCAGGCCAGTAAATATGTGTATTGTCTATATATTAATCAAAATGAATATATGCCTCTTCATGTTTAAAATTCATGCGCAAACTGTTGGAGTATACAAGAAGGTGCCGAAGTCATGGCACTTAAATTTAATATAAGTGTCGCTTGAGCTTTTGGGCTATTCACGAGAAATATTATAAATTGTGATGGCAAGGATAAAGCTTCGTTTTGTATTATGTCCAAAAATTTATTTGTTGTATGATAACAAATAAATCTTCTGATATATTCTATGTACCCCTAGTTCTTATATGACAAAATAATGGCTCCCTTAGATTTGTCCATGACGAAATGTGTCTGCTACTACGAGATTAAAAATGTCCTTGTATAATATTTAAAGGGGTCATTTGTGTGAAAAGTAAGAGATTTGTGGGGCAAACTTCAAAAACTCGTGAACCCCCAGATGAGTACAGGCACCTTTTAATTCTCCATAAATACCTTTACTTTATTTTATTTGTCTGTCAATCAAAGGTGGTGTAGTTCGAATCCATCTACATGTAATATTTCATTTAAAAGGTATAGTTGTACTAAAGGTACATGCAACCTATCAACTGTTCATGTCAGAAAGTCAACAACCCCCCCCCCCCTTTTTATAAAAAAAAAAAAAAAGGCATTTTGAGTGGTTTTGAAAAGGTGGTTATGTGAACATGACTTGTGAGTGGCGTGGTTGTTTTTCACCATTTCAAAAAGTGATTTCCGTGAAAACCCATGTGGGAATCCGTTTAAAACTGGAGGTAAATGTAAAGTATGTATAGCGCGCGAGCTATAAACCAAGACAACAATTGGCCGACAATCTCTTTTAATGAATCTGTTAATTAACTTTCAATACTTCACATGCAATCTAATAATAACTGACAATTTTCACGTGACCATGCATTTCAAAGATAATAGTTTGAATTGAATTGATTGGACCTCCTCTTCACAAATTGATCAAAACTTTGAACTTATGAGACATCACATGTGTTACTGACACAAGCTTATTAATGAGCTGTTTAATAATGTTGACACCTGGGATGATTTATCAACTCGTGCGAGTGCGAGCCGGTGGAGTTTGCTCAGTGTGCGCAAGTATGTCGCGCGAGGTGTAAAGCAAGTATGTCGCGCGAGTGTAAAGCAAGTATGTCGCGCGAGGTGGTTGAGTTTGTTCAGTGCGTGCAAGGGGTAACGCAAGTATGTCGCGCGAGCCGGCGGAGCTTGTTCGGTGCGCGCAAGGGGTAACGTAAGTAAGTCGCGCGAGCCGGTGGAGCTTGCTCATTACGCGCTGGGGGTGTAAGGTAAGTATGTCGCGCGAGCGGTTGAGCTTGTTCAGTAAGTAAGTATGCCGCGCGAGGTGTAAGTAAGAATGCCGCGTGAGGCGTAAAGTAAGTATGCCGCGCGAGGTGTAAAGCAAGTATGTCGCGCGAGGTGGTTGAGTTTGTTCAGTGCGTGCAAGGGGTAACGTAAGTAAGTCGCGCGAGCCGGTGGAGCTTGCTCATTACGCGCTGGGGTGTAAGGTAAGTATGTCGCGCGAGCGGTTGAGCTTGTTCAGTAAGCAAGTATGCCGCGCGAGGTGTAAAGCAAGTATGTCGCGCGAGATGGTTGAGTTTGTTCAGTGCGTGCAAGGGGTAACGTAAGTAAGTCGCGCGAGCGGTTGAGCTTGTTCAGTAAGCAAGTATGCCGCGCGAGGTGTAAAGCAAGTATGTCGCGCGAGGTCTAAAGTAAGTATGTCGCGCGAGCCGGTGGAGGATGTTCCTTTGTAGGATTTTGCCCCCTTCTTTGTGTAAATGTTCAAAATGAATTATTAAATAATACAATGAAAAAGCCTGTGATGTGGTCCCTACATGTAATGTGCCAGCCATTTTTTCAGGCTAGATGACAAAATTGGTCTGCCACATGCAACATGCAGAGTCATGGTTTCGGGCATTATGACAAAGTGAAATCATAACTCTTTTATTTATTATATAATAATAATTTAATCGATGATAATTTTCCAACTCTATTGAAAACATTAACAGATCTAGGAATCTGTTGTGATGATTTTAATGCGTGAAAATCTGTTGTGATTCCGATTAAAATTCTTGTTTAAAGCTTTGTGTGAGCACATATCAAGTGTATTATGAAATCGACATATCACTCAAAAGAAAATTCAGATCTGAAGTTTTCGATCGGGAATCGTTTGTAAAAAACTCAGAAAAACAGATCTGAAAGATGGAAGTAGAGAAGAAAACCTGTTGTGAATCTCTTTGGATGTAGATTTTGATACGGTGGGCGCCAATGAAGAAACACAGATCTCACCGCCGGGATGGTATGTCCGGTTTCTCTGAGTGGGTCAGAATCACACCTTGTTCCTCTTCTTCCACCGAGATCTGCAAAGGAGTAGAGAGAAAAGTGGAGCTGTAGAGATTGCCGGTAGGAGAAGATTTCTCCTGTTTCCAGCTACCAAAGTGTGTGGCTCCATATCCTCCTCCTATTCAAGAGGTGAAGACCTCTTTATATAGGGTGATATGGGCCTCCCCTAACCTCAATGGGCCAGGCCCAGTTAGGGGTTATCTCTACAAGCCCCGACCCAAAGTAGTGTAAACTACAACGCGTTGGGCCTCGCGGTTGGGTTAGTAGCAACAATAATAAATAATTAATATAAAAGCAATAAGTAACGGGAAGTCCGACCGCTCGGGTCGGGTTTAGTACCATACCCCATCAGTGTTAAATCAACAATGTGAGTCATTCTCTTTTTATCAAATTACTTTACAAAACCCTATTTATTTCAAAGTTATAATTACAGGGATTAAGTTTATGTAATCACCATATTACAGCCGGTATGTGGGGTTTTGTATACATTACTTGATAATCTTCACCATTGGGGCAGCCAAGGGGTGATATGACCATAATCACAGACACCATTGGACGAATGGGCCAATGGGTCGAGTGATAAAGTACTGTGGGTATTTGGTTTGATATCAGAAACATTGTAATTTTCCTTAATACTGTAAATTATAACAAATGTGTCATTTTAGTAAATAGAATGATTCACTCAGTATTTTCCGCTGACAAAACATTTTTCAAACATGTTTCAGGTGATCTTTTGTAATTCAGAAAAAGTGTTGTGAAGCATTGCAAGCTTAAGGAAGTGGCTCATTATAAAAATAAAGAAATATGTTATGTAAAATAAAGGTTTCTTAGTAAAAACAAATGATTGTAAATTTCCGGGGTTTTATCCCGAATTGTGAAATAAAATAATCGGGAAAATTTTAGCTTTAAAAAGATCCTGATGATAAACTTCCGCTGTTAAACTCAATTAAATAAATACCACGGGATTTCTGTCTCACGGCTCCTGAAACGGGTCAAACCGGGTCGGGGATCGTGACAGAAAAAGGTGGTATCAGAGCCACTGAGTTAAGCTAATTAAGTATTTAGAAATACTTAATTTTTCCTGATTACTATTATGTGATTATTTGTTTTATTAACTGATTATTTGTTAGTTACAGTATGGGTAAGCAAAAGCTGTCAAGTATCTATCTTAAATTAGATAGATCATCCAACGAGAAGGGTAGTACATCCAAAACCAAATCCTCAAAACTCCCTACAATTCCTGAAGAAGGAACAGGGACCCAAATTCAAAGGTTTGAGTTTTGAACTAAAGTGACAAAAAATACCAACCCTCAAGGACCATTTTGGCAGTTTCCTCTAAAGAAAATTACATCAGAATGACAACTAAGCGGGTAACACATTTCCCTCTTTTGAATAGCAAATCCAATTCTACCTTTACATCATCTTAAAACTAGGTGAATGGAGTCCTTGTGTCATTATATCTTTACATACCATGGGTATTGGGTAGACATTCGAGGTAAAGCCACTATCGTTACTTTATATTTGTAGACAACAAGGGCAAGTACTTGGAGTGTGTGGCTATTTTTACGTGCCTTATATTCTTGATTGCTATGATACCGTCCTGATGAATGCATATAAGCAAGTAGCAACAAATCAAAAATTCTTGTCGTGCGATGGATCCACCTTATAGTTCGTTTGTTATTATTAGGTCATTATCTATCATGAATATTTTATTAACCTTTTAAAGTCCTTAACGTGCACATGATATGTACAAAGTCTAGTGTCGTCAAAATCGTTCCATGTAGCATGTTAAAATTGTTTCGTGTAGCATATTGAGCATATGTTCATCATGGCAGTGACAACAATGTAACATAATCGTCATAACAAAACAACAGTATTATGATGTTCATCATGGCAATAACAACAATGTAACATAATCGTCATAACAAGACAACAGAATTATGAACAGATAATACTCAACAACCCGATCCAACATATAAATAAAGTCCTTATACGTCAACTGACATGAATCATAAATAACTTGCAACAATACAAAGAGTATATTGATGTGTACCTGAGTTTCGAAAACAATATCAACATCTTACCTGGATAACTTTAAATAGTTAACAACCATCTCGATCATCCTCGCTAAACAAAGTCTATGTTTTCAAAGGAAAATCCACTGAGAATTTAGATACAACTACCATTATATTCCTAAAATCGCACCCGTAGTTATGTGGTTGGGTTTCTCGTAGTGGTATTTGAGTACATTACCTCACATTTACTTCTAACTTCATTATTGTAAGAAGTCACATAATCTTTTTAAGAGTCATTTACAATCTCTTCTGTTTCATGCTATTATCACAACCCCCTCAAATGTTTATTTTAACTTTAACCATTACAAAATTGCCTTTTCTGCATGCTAACTTACACCCTCTTTAATAATACTTTCTAATTCTACACATTTTATCCACCACATGACTTGAACTCTCAACAACACAATGAGAGACAACTTTCCTACACACCTTGGTTCATATTATTAACCATGCCATTTTTAAAGCATCACTAAGGGCTCAAGACCCATAAAAAACGCTTTGCAGAGGTATGATTCCAAACCATTATACGTAACAACTTATAAGACCAAAGCCACGATGTCTGGCACTAACAACGTGACTTGACAGTTACATAACGAGGCTTGAATGTAAATTAATAATCCCAGGAAAGCCAGACCACTATTAAGTATGGATTCTCATCTTCACTAAATGGAGATCTTAGACTTTGTTTCTCAACTATTGACTATCATCAAAGGTTGGTCAACGGTAGAAATCCTTTCTCGGCTTGAGTAGACTGAAGGTGTCTTAATTTTGCAGAGTGCACAACGTTTTACGGTTCAAATGCTCCACCCAACATTTGTGAACTAACAATCCAAAACCACATTTGACTAGGTTTTCTTCAAAAACAAAAATGACTTTTAATAACATACGCGTTATCAAGTTTATAAAGTATAAACATTGACCTTGACATAAATTAAACTAGTTATGATATCTATTTTAGGACATTCAATCCCAATAAGTCCAAAAAAACTTCTAATGAATCAGTTTATGTCCAACCTGGCCCGAAGATTTGGTATAGGTTTTAAAATTTCGTGTGTAGAATCAGTTCCAACTTGAATTGGTTTGAGCCCGTCCAGAAAAACTAATAAAAACCCGATTCAAACACTACAACGGGTTTTGAACCTAGTTTGATTCGGGCTAAACCGGCTTGAGTCCAAACTAAAAAAATTGGACCAGTTTCTAAACCGAACCGATTTGAGCCCAAACCAATTTTTATACACCTCTAACTAAATTTCCATTTCTTTTTAAAAGGCCCATTTGTTTGTAGAAAAAACCCTGGCCCATTTAGATCCATAAGCCCAAGCCCATTTCTCATTCAATCGTAGGGCATAGATATAACAACAACCCTCTCCACAATCCTTCACCTCTGCATCCGTAAACCCTAATTTCTCAACAACAAGCCGGCGGCGCTGCACAACCACCGCTTCCAAAATGAAGACAATCCTCTCATCTGAAACAATGGACATACCAGACGGTATCGAAATCAAAGTGAAGGCCAAAATCATCGAAGTGAAAGGACCACGAGGAACCCTAACTCGCAATTTCAAGCATCTGAACCTCGATTTCATGCTTATTACTGATGAGGAGACCGGAAAACGGAAGCTCAAGGTTGACGCGTGGTTCGGATCCAGGAAGACCACCGCTGCTATCCGTACGGCGCTCAGTCATGTTAACAATTTGATTATTGGTGTGACTCAAGGGTTTAGGTATAAGATGCGGTTTGTGTATGCTCATTTTCCGATTAATGCTAGTATTACGAATAATAATTCGGCGATTGAGATCAGGAACTTTTTAGGTGAAAAGAAGGTGCGTGTTTTGATCTGGTTTTTTAGTTTATTTTGTACTTAATTTTATATAGTTTTTGATAAATTAGTTGATTGTTTTGATGTTGTATGCTGATTTTGATTTTGTTTGAGCTTCTTTTAACTGTTGATTTAATATAATATGTTTAGATTTTAGTTTTTTTTTGTGATTAGAAATTGTTTTTTTTTTAGTTTTTATTCATGATAATAAAATTTAGTTTGTTTAGATTTTAGTTTTTATTTTTTGTGATTAGAATTGTTTGTTATTGGTTTTTGTTTATGATAATAAGTTAGGAATTGTTAAATCTAAGCAGGATGTTGAACATGTGATCTTTTGAAGGTATATTTAGGATATTTTGATGTTAATTATAGATATATTTAGTAACTTTCTTGGTGAAGAGAAGGTTAGCATCATACCTTATTATTTTATAAATTTTTATCATTTTTATATGTATGCTAATTGTCCTATAGGATATGCTTTTTTGTTAGCTGTTGATTTTGGTTTATTATGTTTAGTTTCTAGTTTTGATATTTTATGATCAGAATTTTATTACAATGCCATATTTTTGTTTATAGATGTTTAAGCTACTGTATTTGAATTTGAAGATATGTTTATGATAATTGGTGTCCAATTTTATGGGAAACACATCTATAATCATTATATTCTACATTTTGATTGCTTTTCTAGCATAGTTAATAAAGGCGCTAAGCACACTCAAGACGCACCGGCTTCGCTTGGGGCCTAGGCGCAAGGCGCAAAAAAAGCGAAAGCCTGAGGAAAAAATTGCGCACAATGAAAAAAATAAAAAATATTTCATGTATTAGAAAGTTAACACTATTCTTTAAATAAAATAAACGAAAGCTATTATATAACATTTAATATCATTTATTTAGTACCAAAAGTTGTAAGTTAGTAGTGTAGAAAAGTAGTTTTCTTTAGATAAAAGTCGAAATCTTTCTAAAATCTTGCCAGAATTTAGATAATCTCCGAAGTCTAGGAATCTCGCCGAAATCTGCTGAACCATCACCTAGAGAATTAAAGCGCAATTGCCTTGATTTAAAGCGCAATTGCCTCGCCAGCTTGGAAAATGGGCTTAGGCGCAAGAGGCGATGACTTTTAACAACTATGTTTTCTAGATATTTTGAATAGTTTACGTTTCAAAAAAAAGATATTTTGCATAGTTTAGTTTAGTTTTAAATTGATTGTAGCTTCTAGTTATGTGATTGTTATTAATTTGTTGACGAGTGTATTCACAGATATTCTGCAGTTAGTATAACAATTTGATATTTTTCTGTCAAATTTTATGGTAAACAAGTCAATAATCGTTATGTTCTACATTTTGTTATGAAACAGGTGAGGAAGGTTGATATGCTTGAAGGAGTTACTGTTGTGAGATCCGAGAAGGTTAAGGATGAACTTGTCCTAGATGGAAATGACATTGAACTTGTTTCGAGATCATGTGCTTTAATCAACCAGGTATCGTTTCTTGATTATGTTGTTTTTGGCTATGTTTAAACACTCCGAAGCTCAAATGTTGATAAAAAATACATTTTTTTACAGACCAGTTTGGTGTCATAGATGTTTACTTATGTGATTGCTTGTTTTTGTTTGTGCAGAAATGTCACGTGAAGAACAAAGATATCCGAAAGTTTCTTGATGGTATCTACGTGAGTGACAAGGCAAAGATAGACGAGGGTGAAAATTAAGTTTGATAGGTAGTTAAAATCCATCTTGTTGTTTGCTGCTTCCGTATCATTTTCGGGTTTTTTTTTAAGATTTTTACCAGATTTTGTGTTTTGGATGTTCTATTACTATTTTATCGACATTGTGGTCTTGTTTTGCATGTATTGCATGTCACTTCTGAAGTAATTGTCTTTTCTCTACTAGCAATCACCTTCAACCAAGTTCCAACTGTTTTTTTTCACCAACTGCTTGAAATCAAACTCAACAAAACCAGTATTTGTTATAGACAACACCAAAATTACAAAAAAAAAAACTGAGTAATGCAATGCAGTTCCCCTATTATGTCAGAGAAAGGGTTAACGGCAGTCGATATGAAGCTTGAGAACAATCGTCGTTGGGAGCATAGAACAATGAAACATCCTAGACGCCTAGAAATCGAGATGCATAGATGTCGATTACTCAAAAGAGCACTGTATAAATCTCATTCTATAATCGTTTCGGTTCGAGATTGAAGGGTTCATTAGGCTAGCCTTCAACAATGCCTACATTAATACGTTCAATCTACACTTAATTTTAGAGTTAAATGTCATTTTAGTCCTTATGGTTTGGGTCATTTTGCCAGTTTAGTCTAAAGGTTTGAAACGGTGTCATTTGAGTTCATTGGGTTAACTCCATCCCTTTATTCTG
Organism: Helianthus tuberosus; assembly: GCA_030545235.1. Taxonomy (NCBI): domain Eukaryota; kingdom Viridiplantae; phylum Streptophyta; class Magnoliopsida; order Asterales; family Asteraceae; genus Helianthus; species Helianthus tuberosus. The sequence continues at coordinate 6,079,596 of CM060356.1, read as the reverse complement.
TTAACTAGAAGGGCATTTTGGTCATTTTATATGTAATTCTGTTAGTTAGAAGGACAATTTGACCATATAAAATGATCAGCTTTCCCTTCTAGCTAACAAAAAAATAGACGTAGTTAACCCAGTGGACTAAAATGGCAACGCTTGAAACCATTTGGACTAAAATAGCAACGTTTCAAACCTTTGGACTAAACTGTCAAAATGACCCAAACCATAGGGACTAAAATAACATATAACTCTTTAATTTTATTTATTGTTAATTAACTTTTTTTTATTATAACAATGGACCTCAAAAAATTGAAAATAAAAGCCCTTACTTTAGGGACAAGCCATTGAACCAGCCAGCTTAACTGCTTAAGCACCTACCTCTTAATTAGTGCGTTTTATGTGTAGACCACTCTTAGGGGCTGTTTGGTAGCCTCTGAATGGTCATTAAGAGGCTACCTCTTAATGGAACCATTAAGAATTTTACCAATGAGAAGGTAGAAGAATGTGACATGTGATGATTTACCATTCAGAGGTTACCTCTTAACCATTCAGACTTGAGGTTACCTCTTATTCATTCAGAGGTTTTAAACCATTAAGAGGTAGCATCTGAATGGTCATTAAGAGGCTACCAAACAGCCCCTTAATTTGACATCATGATGCTTTTATATGAAGATTACCAAATAAAACTTTATACGATTTTTTTGACAGAAATAAAAATAAGAGCACCCAAAATGTGGCCATTTATGTGTACTAGTTCGCGGACCTTATCCCTCGTCCTGTTACATTAAGCCCTTGTCCAGTTGTTGCCGAGTTCGGACCTCCAACGGACTTCTTGAGTGGGACCTTACTATGGAAATAATTAATAACTAATGATATAAAATTAAATTGTCGGTAAAAATGGGTGATGTGGAGTTTGTTGAGGTTTGTATATTACAAGAAAAACGGAGATTTTTTAGTGAATTTTGTAAATCTGATGGGAGTTGTGACACTAAAGTAAGGTGACAATTTATTTATTTTGGTTTTGATGATATGTATGCTATGGTGCTCTAACAAGTAATAACTCTAGTTTAATTATGTAAAATGGAAAATAACACAACTAAATAATTTAAAAGTATCCATCACTTGTGGCCTAGTGATAAGAATCTTGGATTCTTCAGTGGAGACCCAAGTTCAATTCTCACATGTGTCACTTTTGGTGGATTAAGACAATGAAGGATTTGATATAGGCATTGTGCGAGGTTGTCACTTCGAATCCCGAGCCCACCCGGGTTTTCATTCGACTGTGTGTTACGTCAGAGAATTCTGCTCTTGTGGTGACACAACGACTGTTAAGCGGCAACCGATGGTATGGTTTCTTGGGAACGCGCCCAAGCCAAACTCTAAAGACAACCTGGTTAAAACAACATAGACTGACCGGAGTGGAGCCTATCCAATTTAAGACAAGAAATGCCGTTAACAAAATAAGAGTTAAATGCCATTTTAGTCCCTGTGATTTGGGTCATTTTGCAAGTTTAGTCCAAAGGTTTCATTTTTCGCCTGTGGGTCCAAAGACAAGAAATGCCTTACTAAAATCACATTTAACTCAAAAAATAATAATAATAAAATGAAAAATGTTAATCATACATTCTTACATCACAAGCAAAATACTTTATATAATAAATCACCAATATCAACGTACAAACGTAACAACCCTAACCGTCACCACCACCACCACCACCGTCATCACCACCACCGTCACAATGGAGCCAGACGTGAGCATCGAAACCTGCTCCATGATCCGGATCGTCGTCCTCCCAATCGGACCAATCCACCCTAACCACTTCCGTAAATACGTCACAATGCTTTCCCGCCACCGCACCGTTGAACTCTCGGCAATAAGCTCATTCTACACCGCACGTAAAAAGTCACCGTTCACGCAACAACCGTGGGATTCCGGCAGCCTCCGGTTCAAATACGTGGTCGGTGAATCGGCACCGAGTCCGTGGGAGGATTTCCAGTCGTACCGGAAAATTCAGGCGGTTATCGGCATCTGTCATTGTCCGTCTTCTCCGGATCTGGAAAATGTTATGTTGCAGTTTGTTGAGGCGTGTAAAGGATATGGCTCGTCGTTTGTTCAACGCTGTTTTGCTTTTTCTCCTGCTGATTCTCAGGTTTTGTTTGGAGTTATTGTTTTCTTTTAATTGTGTGTTTGTTTAGGTTTTGATTTTGGTATGATTTGAATATGTTTGATATTGGATTGGTGAATTATAGCTAGAGATGCATGGATGATTAAATATTCGGTCATTTTTAATAATCTAAACTATGAGGTATTGAGTGGATAATGATCTATTGAGACGATTTAAGTTACGTTTTCGTTGCATAGGGGAATCTCACTTGCATGATGATTATAGATTTATATGTGATTTTCGTGCGATTTTGTTCACTAGGAATGTACGTTTCGCATTTTGGGCATAATCATCTATGTGAGGGAAATCGATGGAAATTAAGTGAGGATTATGCGAGTGGGATTGCTTGCATAATCAGGTTAGAGATGCATGGATGATAAAATATTAGACATTTCTAATAATCTAAACTAAGACCTATTGACTGGATGATAATCCATTAAGACGATTTAAGTTTGTTGCATAGGGGAATCTCACTTGCATGATGATCATAGATTTATACGTGATTTTCGTGCGATTTTGCTCACAAGGAATGTAAGTTTTGTATTTTGCTTGTATAATCATCCATGTGAGCGGAATCGAATGGAATCAAGTGAGGATTATGCATGTGGGATTGCTTGCATAATCATTTTAGAGATGCATGGATGATAAAATATTTAGTCAAATTAAATATGAAAGGGAAATTGGATTTTAATTAGTCAAATTATGACCTATTGATCTGCTAACAATCCATTAAGACGATGTAAGTTTGATTTTCGTTGCAAAGGGGAATCTCACTTGCACGATGATCATAGATTTACACTTGATTTTCGTGCGATTTTGCTCACAAGGAATGTGCATTTTGCATTTTGCATTTTTCTTATATAATCATCCATGTGAGCGAAATCAGATGGAATTCATGTGAGGATAATGCGAGTGGGATTGCTTTTGGATATGAAAGTGAAAGTTAGGAGTGTAAATTCATGATGATTATATGCATGGGACTGCTTTTGGAGATGAAAGTGAAAGATGGGAGTGTCATTGTTCAAATTGTAGTTATGGATTATTATCTGCCAATCAATGACTCATAGTTTGGATTATTAACATCCAATTTGCCTGTAGAAAAAGTGTATTATAAAAACAACGATTGGAGAGCTGAAGTGAAGTTTCACACAGATAATTATGATAGATCGATACTGCAACATCAGGATGTATTTTATACAACTGATGTCAGTGTTTGTTCAAAAGAGCTTAATTCACTCACAAATAATCGCATAAACAATCTCAAAACATCTTAAAAAGAGTTTTTTGCTACATCAAAACACAAAAAGCAGAAAATGGTTTTTAAAAATACAAATACACCCCTTTAGTTAACATGGTTTCCCTAATCTCCTATTGCAGCTAGAGAAAGAAAGTAATAAACCAAACAAACTGGTTTTATTTCCTCCTGCTGATCAAAGAACTCAAGAATTCCACTTGCAAACAATGATGCAAGATATTGCTGCTTCACTTTTAATGGAATTCGAAAAATGGGTCCTACAAGCAGAATCCGGTGGAACCCTTCTGAAGACGCCTTTAGATTCTCAAGCCAGTCTAAGTGCAGAGGAGGTTTATATTTTAGGTGTCCCTAGTGATTATAATTATTTCTTTGTTTTCCTTGTATAATGAAAGGCGCGCTTAAGAACCGCAACTTAATGAATTTTTTTTTTATCAGCAATTTTTCCAGGCAATCAAAGCCAAAAAAAGGAAAAATGCCCGGGCCCAGAAAGCCATAGGGGATTATTGTCTACTTGCAGGATCACCAGTTGACGCTAATGCCCATTATTGTACTGCTTTAGAACTTTCTAGAATGGTTGGCGATTATTTCTGGTATGCCGGAGCATTAGAAGGTGGCGTTTGTGCTTTCTTTGTAAGCTTGTTAAACATTTAAACGTTATTTAAAATCATATTTTTTTCATATTTCATTTTTATACATAATAGTTATAATCATTCTTTTTGTAATATGTGCTTTTGTAAGATGGGTAAAGCTGGGCAGAAAGATCCTGCTTTAGTGGAAGAGGTCAAGTATCGATACAACGGTGTCATCATGCATTATCGCAAGTCAATCATGCATGAAAGTGATCAGAGGTACCATGTAATATAACATGAAAAAAAAAACCCGTAACATAACGTAATTTACATGCTCCTTAACTTAGAAATGGTTTTATAGTTGGGGCACAAGAAAACTTCTAGGAAAACAGTAAAATGCCAATTTCGTCGCTAAGGTTTGGCCAGTTTTAAGACTTTCGTCTAAAGGTTTGTTTTTTCGCATGTGGATCCAAAGGTTTGAAATCTTTCCAGTTTCATCTGGCTCATTACATCCATTTTTCTCCGTCAGGGGTGTTTCCGTCTTCTTTGTTAACTTAAAGGGCAATTCGGTCTAATGGATTCGGTCAAGGGTTTTTTATATGCTTGTACATAAAGTTAAAAAGAACGAATTGCCCTTTAAGTTAACAAAAAGACGAAAATACCTTTGACTTAACAAATAAAAATGGATGGAGTTAACGAGCCGGATGGAAATGGTAAGATTTGAAACCTTTTGGATCTAGATGCGGAAAAACAAACCTTTGAACGAAAGTCACAAAACTGGCCAAACCTCAACAACGAAAATGGCATTTTACTCTCTAAAATATTATAATTTCAATCGGATAACAAAGTTATGTTGAGAATTATATACAAGTCCTCATGATGTTAGGTGACGCACGTCATTAATCAATAGAAATTTTACATTATATCAGTATCATTTTGATCGATATTTTTATTGTAGGGTTTCACCTCTTAGCTTTGAACTTGAAGCTACATTGAAGTTGGCAAGATTTCTCTGCAGGTATATAATATAAAACACAACTTTTTGTATTACGTTGGCATCTGTGTACGATGATTACGATCTAAGTTCGTTTTTCTCATTTTTCTTTGACGTATTCCTGTATTGGGCAGACCGGAAATGGTTAAGGAGGTAGTTGACTTGTTGACCAATGCCTCAGATGGAGCAAAATCTTTGATCGATCCAAACGATAGACTGATATTGTACGTTGAAATAGCTCGTTTATTCGGAAATCTCGGTTACCACAGAAAAGCTGCGTTTTTCTCCAGACAGGTAGCGAAATTGTATCTGCAACGACAGGATAATTTAGCTGCTTCTAGTGCCTTACAAGTATTGGCAATCACTACAAAAGCGTATCGTGTTCAAAGCAAAGCTACCATTCCTATGCATACTGTTTTCAATGAAACTGGCATCGATAATGGGAAGATGCGTCATCAGTTGGTGGTATCGTTATTCGAGTCCCAATGGAGCACATTGCAGATGATTGTTTTAAAAGAAATACTTTTATCCGCTGTTCGTGCTGGTGATCCACTTGCAGCATGGAGTGCTGCTGCCCGTTTACTAAGATCTTATTATCCTTTAATTACACCCCCTGCCCAAATCGGACTTGCAACTGCCCTTATTAATTCCGCTGACCGCCTTCCTTCTGGTACTCATTGCCCTGATCCCGCTTTACCTTTCATAAGGTACTGCTTGCAAATGTGGAAATTACATGGTTTTATAACGACAAACTGCAAAAAAATGCATTGTACATAGGGCTGCAAGTGAACCATCGTTTGTTAAGGAAATATACATGTTTACAAACTGTTCATGAACACTTAAAGAACTAGATTTTATGTTCGTGTTCGTTTGTTAATTTTAGGCAACGAACGTCCATGAACACAAACGAACACAAACAAGCGTTCATGAACATAATATATATACACTGATACTTATTAAATATTTTATTTTTCGAAATTTTGAAGTAATTAAATAAAATATAAAAAACTAAAAACACTAATCAACTATCGAACACAAACGAACATAAACAAACACGTTACCGAACGTTCACGAACATAAATGAATGAACGCGACCTTTGTTCATGTTTGTTCATTTAACTAAACGAACGAACACAAATGATCTTCCCGCCTAACAGTTCACGAATTGTTCGCCGAAAGTTCGGTTTGTTTGCAGCCCTTTTGACCAATTTGCTTTTTACCCATCTATGTAACACACCTCTTTTTTCAAGCATTCAAATGCAACATGCTTACAATTTTTTTCATTTAATGTTACAAAATGCATGGTATGTTGCATTATATGGGTAGAAACATATTAAGTTGCATATATCAATACAGAATGAATAATATCGTTCTTGATTTGCCAGGTTACATTCATTTCCTCCTCATTCATCACAAACCGATATTATAAAACGAAATCCAAAACGAGACGACTGGTGGGCCGGAGCAGTTCCTTCAGGCCCATTTATCTACACACCATTTACCAAAAAAGATTCAACCTCCACCACTAAACCCAACCTAATCTGGGTTATTGGGGAACCCGTACAAGTATTAGTCGAACTAGCAAACCCGTGTGGGTTTGACTTAATAGTCAACAGCATTTACCTCTCAGTACATTCCGGAAACTTTGATGCATTTCCCGTTACTGTTACTCTAACTTCTAACTCTTCCAAAATACTCAGTTTATCAGGCGTACCAACTAAAGAAGGACCCGTAAGTATAACCGGATGCATTGTTCATTGTTTCGGTGTGACTACCGAACATCTGTTCAAAGATGTTGACAATTTAGTCCTTGGGGCAGCACAAGGGCTCATTATTTGTGACCCATTTCGTTCTAGCGGATCAGTGAAACTGAAGAATATAACTGTTCCGAATATTTTAATTATACCGCAAATACCGTTGTTGGTTTCGCATGTTGTTGGTGGTGATAGTTCTATTATATTATATGAAGGTGAAATTCGGGATGTGTATATCAATTTGGCTAATGCTGGTACGGTCCCCGTTGAGCAAGCACATATCTTGTTATCGGGGAAAAATCAACATTCGGTTATTTCCATTGGTTTTGAAAATTTGAAATCTGCGTTACCGTTAAAACCCGGTGCTGAAGTGATTATTCCAGTGACGTTGAAAGCATGGGAAATTGGATCAGATGCAAGTAGCCCCATGTTATATATTTATTATGCCGGTAATTAACTAATTTTCATCTTTATTTTCGTTAGTTTTGACTTTTTTTTTAGTTAAAAAGTAACCAACTTTTGTCAGATTTGTAACTGACTCTTTAATCCAGGAAAAAAAACGTTAAAATGCCAGTTTTGGTCCCTAAGATTTGGTCAGTTTTGCGACTTTCGTCTAAAGGTGTGTTTTTCCGCATATGGATCCAAAAGGTTTGAAATCTTGCCATTTTCACCCGGCTCGTTAACTCTATCAATTTTTCTCCGTTAAGTCAGGGCGCATTTTCGTCTTTTTGCTAACTTAAAGGTAATTTGGTCTTTTTCACTTTATGTAAAAAGATCAAATACCTCTGAAAAAGATCGAATTGCCCTTTAAGTTGGCAAAAAAGACGGAAATACCCTGACTTAACGTAGAAAAATGGATGGAGTTAACGAGCCGGATGAAAATGGCAAGATTATAAACCTTTAGGGTCCAGATGCGTAAAAACAAACCTCTGGACGATAGTCGTAAAACTGGCCAAACCTTTGGGACCAAAATGACATATTACTTAAAACATTAAATGTTCAAACTATTTTCTTTCTGTCAGGGCCTAGTGGAAACAATGGAGAGCCTCCACCAGACAGTAATACCGTGCCGCCAGGTCGCCGCCTAGTCACCCCGCTAAACATCTGTGTGCAGCAGGGGTTATCGTTCATGAAAGTCCGTTTGCTGAAAATGGAAATCCCTGCTCAAATTTCCGAAAATGTGTTAGATAAAAAAACAGATAAGTTGGTGAAAACTGACCCGTTTGGCGGAAGGTGGGGCCTACGGTTTCTCGAATTTGAATTACATAATCCGTCTGATGTCGTGTTTGAAGTCAGTGTCTCTGTCCAGCTGGAAAAAACAAATGACGAAAACTATTCAGAATTCACATACCCGAAAACAAGAATAGACAGAGATTATACTTCTCGAGTACTCATACCATTAGAGCATTTCAAGTTACCTGTTCTTGAAGGTTCAGTGTTAATTAACAACAATTCACAATCGAGTTCGAAATCTGAACTTAATGCGTTAGTTAAGGATATGATTTCGAAGATTAAGGTGAGGTGGCAGTCGGGCCGAAACAGCTCAGGAGAATTGCATATCAAAGATGCCACACAAGCAGCCCTTCAGTCATCAGTAATGGAAGTTTTGCTACCCGACCCGTTGACCTTTTGTTTTAAGCTTGCTAAAGAAGTTGACTTTGAAGATTCAGTCAAAGAAATGAACGGTTATGTTCTCGCTAATTATATGACCGCTATGGAAGTTAAAGTTAGGAATAACACTAAGGATTCGATTAGAATGAGTCTTACTGTTACATGTAGAGATGTAACAGGTGAAAACTGCATTGAAGGCCACAATCCTACGGTGTTATGGGCAGGTAAGACTAACACGCACTAATATGTTTTTTCGAAGTTTTTGATTTAGGATTTTGCGAACCGGCAACCGGGTCAAAATGATGACCTGGCAGCTGACGTGTAGGAAACTTTGACCATGTTGACTTTTTGACGTGCCACTTATATGGCTATTAGAACATGCTAACTTACAAGATCACCGTAGATAAAAACTTTGTGGGTCCCATCATTTGTCTTGCACATCAAATGGGACCCACAATCACCTAGGCTCCCATCATTTATTGAGCCCGAGCTCGAGCCTGGCATGTGAAGCTCGTCTGGCTCGCTGAGCCTTAAGTGTAATACTAGTCTTTATTAATATTAATATATAATAACATTTATCCGTTATTTAAAGTTGTCTAGGAAACAACGCAAACCCGAACCTAAAAATAAGCTTGTTTAGTAAACGAGCCCGGGCCCTAGCTTCACTTATTGAGCTCGCAAGCTTAAACATGTCTATTGCTTATATTATTTTTATTTAATATTATAAATTAATAGATAATAGACAAGCCGGGCTCGGGCTTGAGAAACTACCAACGAACCGAGCTTGAGCTTTGAAAACAAAGCTCGAACCAAGCTAGGCTCGAGCTCGAGCTCTCATAAATTAATCAAGCTCGAGTTCAATCCTTGTCAAGCTTAGGCTCGGCTCGGCTCATTTGTGCTCCTCTCACATCTTTATCTACTGAGTGTGTCATGTAAACATGACCCAAAAAAATGTAATTACGAAATATATAAAAACGAAAACAGTTTGATTATGATATCCGTTGTTTAACAATTGTTGTTTGCCATAGGTACTTTAAATGGTGTAAAGGTGGAAATTCCTCCTCTCAAGGAAATCAAACATCCATTTTCTCTTTATTTTCTGGTTCCTGGCGAATACACATTGTTGGCTGCTGCAATGATAGATGACCCAAATGACATTCTGCGGGCTCGGGCTCATTCTGCTTCTCCTGACGAGCCCGTTTTCTGCAGGGGCCCACCTTATCATGTGCGAGTGCATGGTGTCGTCTAAAGGCTTTACATTTCCATAACTACATACATCATTCATGTGTCAAATCTTTGGTTGCTTGTAATTTTACCATAAACCGATTCGGTTAGCTTGCCACGGGTGCAATAAAGGGACTGCAAGATGGAAGAATAAAAAGAGAATTTTTTGTTTTTTTAAGTTTTTCTGTCATCTTTCTTTTTATTTTTTCTTTCTTTATTTGATAGTTTTCTTACTATAGGCTATTTCCAGCATTACAATTGTTGATTTAAGTCCTCAACTTATGGGACATTGAATTGTTTCAATTTTAGACACTCTTTGAGTCTTTGTTCAAATGAAATATTATAACCAATTTATGGTAGTGGCGGAACTAGCCCAAAAATTTAAGGGTATCCCAACTTTTTATTTTTTCGACCAGGGGTATCCTTTGTATAACGGAGACGAAGTTGCGGGGTATTTTTACACTACGGAAACGGAGTTAAGGGGTATTTTTACACTACGGAGACGGGGTTGAGGGGTAGCCCGTGCTACCCCTACTAACATTGTAAGTCCGCCACTGATTTATGGTGTAACTTCAACTTTTGAATATGCGGTTAGCCAATTGTATTCATGAACCTATTATTACAAACAAATGATTTTAAAAAATATATAACAAAATTTGTTGAAAAATGTTACACCTAGTTTCCCAAGAGTGCGACTTTTATTAGATATACATGGTCTTTACAAATTTAAACTAGAAACTTGTTCCCAACGTTACTTAAAAAATAAGAGTTCAAAGTTAATTATTCAACTAATCCAATAACTAGCTAGCTATAACATTCTCTCACGTCCCTTGCTAGCAGATGTCACATAATCTCTTAAAATACATACTAAACAGATCGGTGATTATGGTTTATATTTATATAGTCATAATCTTTGCTACATTATGTTATGTTCCAAATAACGGTTTGGAGACTTGATGTGTTCAAAAGTGTGGACTTACTTTTTCTAGACGTAACAAACTAAATACGGCAATAAAAGCTTTAAATAAATACTAGTAGATGCCCCGCTCACGTTGCGGGGCGATGGCCGAATAATTCTCAATCAATTAAAAAAAAGACTACTATAATTTTGCTATGAAAAAAACCGATGATAAGACCGTAATTTTGGGCTCAAGGCAAAACTGTAATTTTTCAGGACTAATGAGCTAGAGTTATGCGCCGCCCGCGTTGCGGGGCGCTAAACCGAGTATTTCTTAGGTTAATAACATGTACGCCTTTATGTCGGTTAGTTATACATGCTACCTATAACACGATATCAAAAAATATACATCAAGTTAACCAATTAAAGAAAAACAGTACCATAGTTATGATAAAAAAAATTAACTAAAACGATGACAAGCGTGTAATTTAGAGTTGGGGGCAAAACAATAACTTGTCAGGACCAATTAGCGAGTGCTAGGCAGTTGTTTGGCGTGAATAAAAACAAAATTAAGTCAACAAAGTAAAATAAAACACTACCATGGTTTTGCCAAAGAAAAAAAAACGATGGCAAGATTGCAATTTTTAGCGGAGGTAAAATCGTAATTTTAAAATGGAGGTAAAATAATATTTTGAACTGAGTGCAAAACCATTTTTTTTATTTTGAAATTGGGGAAAAATCGTAATATTTTAGCTGCGGGCAAAATCGTAATTTTTAGCTGGGGGCAAAATCGTAATTTTAAACTGAGAACCAAATCGTAATTTGGCAGGACTCTAGCTGAGGGCAAAACCATAATTTTATTTTGAACTGGGGGCAAAATTGTATTTTTTAACTGAGGACAAAATCGTAAATTTAAGCAATGGGCAAAAGCAAAACTTTATTTCGATTCGAGGGCGAAATCGTAATTTTACACCTGGGATAAAATTGTAATTTGGCATCACCTATAAATAACTATTATATGAAAAAAGAAAAAAACAAAAAAACAAAAGTCAACATGGCCGCCAAAAGTGGCCAACCACTTGAAAAAACTATTACCCGCTTGCATCTTGTAAATGTTAATATGTATAATTTATGCATTGTCTTGTTACTAACAAATTAAAATTGGTGATTTCTCCTCACGAGCGTGATTCTACTCACGCTTAAGCCTCTCACCGCTCCCGAGGGGGCACCAAACTCCCTCACGGTCACGGATACGGTCCAATGTTTATTCTGTCACTTCTTCAGGCAACCAACAACAGTACCACCACCATTGCAAACCAAGGGGGTAATTTTGCTAATATAAAAACAACTAAGGTTTAAAACTGTAAACTATCACAAATAACCACTATAAAAGGAAAAACTTTCACTTTTGGGGGTTCGAGTAAATAACAAAAGACGTTGCTAGAAGCCTCCTTATTTCTCCGGCACCGGAAACTTTGCTCATTACCGACGGCCACCTCTCCGATAACACTCATGGTTAGTACGTCCTTACACCTCTCAAATTCCTTCACTACATACACACGCGATACTTGATAATTCATTGATTGATTGTTGGATATATGTGCAGGAAGGTCCCTCAATTGAAGACTGCTTAAAGCTCTTAAAAGGCGAACGAGACGAACAACGTCTCGCTGGTCTCCTTCTCGCTACTAAATTCTGCAAAAACGATGATTTTGACTCCATTCTTAGGGTTTACAGTGCCCTCGGTAACACTTTCTTGGACCGCCTTCTCCGAACCGGTAATTAATTGAGTTTAACTTTCTTAATTACGTTTGTTTGTTTGTTTGTTGTTAACTGGTAAGATAAATAGCCCTAGGTTTTTGAAATTTAGTGAAAGACTTGTTTGACAACATCTGAATAGTTAAGTGCTGAACAGGTAAGAGGAGGTCTGAACCATTAAGTGCTAAACCAGCAAGAGGTCTGAACCATTAAGAGCCTGTATAATGCTTAACCGTTCAGAGGCAAATGTCTGACCAATTCAAATTAGAGGTCTTAACCATTCAGACTCTGTATAAATCTTAACCATTCAGAGGCAAATGTCTTAACCATTCAGACATCTGCTCGTGAAACAAACAGTCTGAATCATTAAGTGCTGAACCAGTAAGAGGTCTGAACCATTAAGAGCCTCATTAAGAGGTAAACAAACAGCCCCTTAGGTGCTGTTTGTTTAGCAGGCTCTTAATGGTTTAGACCTCTTACTAGTTCAGCATTTAATGGTTCAGACTGTTTGTTTTGCGAGCAGATGTTTGAATGATTCAGACATTTGCCTCTGAATGGTTAAGCGTTATACTGAGGCTGAATGGTTAAGACCTCTAATCTGAATTGGCCAGACATTTGCCTCTGAACGATTAAACATTATACTAGCTCTTAATGGTTCAGACCTCTTACTGGTTCAGCAATTAATGGTTCAGACCTCTTACTAGTTCAACACTTAACCATTCAGAAGTTGCCAAACAGCCCCTTACACTGATAGGCTTGTGAGACAGTTGTTGCTGACGTCATCTTTTGTGGTAAACCAGAAACTGTTGTTATATGAACCTGATTACATCCAAACACCACTAAAAGTTGATATTATGTTATGTGTTCCAGGGGTGGTTTGGATGGAATTTGGATATGATGCAAATGGGAATAATAATCATTAATCGGTTTTCAAGTGTTCGGGAAAAGTAATAATGATTTCTTGTGTGAAGTGTAGGATATTAACCCTAACTTAGTCAATTGATTATATGATCACCTGCTTTGATTCTGATTTTTTAAACACAACATAATTATTTTCTTGGCAAAATATTGACCCTGAGGCGCACACCTCATGTATTTCCCATAATTTTGTGCAGCAGATTGTTGACAACATGCTTTTCAGGTTGTCATAATATATGTAATATCCATATTAAAACATATATAAAGCTTACTTGTCTCTAAATATTGGGTAAATGATGCTAGAAACCTATGGGTAATATATAAAACAATATATAATCATTTGCGCTGCGCTTTTGCGCTTGGCCCTTCTTGCCTCGGTTTTAGACCTTGTCGCTTTTGTGCGTTTCTTGCTTTTTAAAACCAAAATTATTTTGGAATCACACATTTAAACACTCCTCGTCTATGCTTCACTTTTGAATGTTTTGGTGTTTAATTGTTAGTTATGACATTTTTGTTTAATTTTTTTCTATTGTTGGATATAAAGCGACGCCGACAGTCCTTTAACCAATATGAAGAAGAATTGTTCTCTGTAATATGAAATTAGTGCTGTTGTTATTTGCAAGAAAAGGTGTATTAGGTATTTTATATCATGTTTTTTGTGTGTTTCTGGTAGGAATGGGTAAAGGAAGCTCAACCGAGAAGCGTCAAGATAACCAGGATGCTTACTTACAGTTATCAGTTACTATTTTGGCTGCATTCTGTCGGGTTTCTAGTATTGCTTCTTCAGATGATATGATCAACAAGATTCCACTCATACTGGAGATTCTTTCTAAAGAGTAACCATTCATATATATGACTTAATTCTTTTATCTTTTATCAGTTAGTTTCGTAGCTAAAAAAGTACTCTATTTATGTTGTTTGTTTTCTGAAATTACAGATTAGGACCACCACTTGTCGAAGAATGTTTTGAGTTTTTATACTTGGTGTCAGCGGCCCACAATAATGGGGTTGAAATCTTTTACAAGTCTGGTGGCATGACTGTTTTAGCCTCTCACATGCCAAATTTACCAGATGGTATATATATATTTAAATTATTATGAAAACGTTCTATTTTCATTTTAATGTTTGAATATAATATCTGGATATGGATTTAATATATTTTAAAACGTATTTAGGTTCTCATACACTGGAGCTAGCGATTAAACTCCTTCAGTTGACCATGAGTCAACTTTCCCTAGACACGATTATAAAAGAGTACTGTTCAGAATTATCATCAGTGGTAAGCTCATAAATTGTTGTAACGTCATAGTTTTTTTTAAGAGTAAAATGCCATTTTCGTCCCTGAGGTTTGGCCAGTTTTGCGACTTTCGTCCAAAGGTTTGTTTTTCTGCATTTGGATCCAAAATTTTTGAAATCTTGCTATTTTCATCCAGCTCGTTAACTCCATCCATTTTCCCCCGTTAAGTAGCCAAACCTCAGGGATGAAAATGACATTTTACTCTATTTTTTTTTCTTTCATAATGATTGTAATGCTATAAATTAAGATGCCAATTCATTATTTATGGCTTCTTGTTGCAGGTTACAGTACTAGCAAAACAGTTTGCTTTGTCCCACAATGCTCTTAAATTTGAGGCACTTCATCTTCTATCAATGATCCTACACTCGATATATGCTGTATGTATATTTTATATTATAATTATTCAAAATATTATTTTTATTTCATTATTTCATATCATACCTTGCAGAAGATGTAACCTAAAATGGCCCTTTGCTTTGCTTGATTGGTACTATCAGGCACCCGTGCATGAGACTCTTCGTGCAATGAGCAACAAAAATTGGACAGCCTATGTACGTGTAGGTGTTGTTGCCGTTTTGCAAAACCGTGTTGGTAAGTTTTGAAGTTATTGTATGATTTATAAATTATGTTTTTACAACTTGCAAGTTAATTATTTATCCTTAATCTCCACAACATAAATGTGACTTGCACATTTTTTCTTTAATTAAAGAGTTTTTTTTATGTATATTAATATTTTGTTTTATTTTGCTAAATTAAATGTTTTTTTTATTTAAAAGGGGTGAAAAGCGATTTTGATGAAAATTGTAAGTACCAAACTATTTAGTGAACTGACTTAACTGAGTTTTTTTGACGGAGTTAACGAAATGGACGAAATGACCAAAAATGGAAACGTCGGGAACCCAGAGGAGAAAAAACTATTTGGACTAAAGTGGCATTTTGGGCCAAATCTCAGGGACTAAAATGACAATTTACTCATGTGTAAATGATGTTTACATTTATATGAATATTTTTTCACTGGCATTTTGGGCCAAATCTCAGGGACTAAAATGACAATTTACTCATGTGTAAATGATGTTTACATTTATATGAATATTTTTTCACGCTTATAATTGTGTTGATTTTACATACACAAGTGTCCACTTGACAAAATTTTACATATTTTTAAAAGACATGTAGAAAAATATGTGCAAATCACATATTTGTTGTCATGTTGTGGTGAATTGATGTTATTACTGTCTGGCAAAACTACAACTTTGTTGTATTATAACATTCTTTTATAAGGCACTGAAATTTTTATTCAGCACCAAATCAAAGGCTTGAAGCTCTGATTTTAGCCGAGTCTCTCATGTGTATTGCTGGTGAAGGGTGGCTTATTGAGCAAACAAACTTACCCGGCACACCAGAATCTATTCCAGCCGACAGGTATGTGGGCCCCATGTTAATTTGCCAACACATTCTATTTCCTAGTCAGCAAGTGTTTTTCTTAACCTCGACTTCATCCGTTTGGCAGGTGTACATTGCTTGTTCTAGAAACTTCTCGTGTGGAAATTGCAGTTCTTCTTAACGACTTGGCATATTTGAAATACGAGAAGTTGAAAGAAGCGTTAGATGCCGAAAATGTTATTTTAAAGCAAAGAAATCTTGGCATTGCATTTTCTTTGGTGGAAAAGATAATTAAATTGATTTCAAGTGTTGCCGAAGATGAAGGTACGCACAGATATATTAAACAAGGACTCCGGTCTGGATGTAAATTTAGACGTTCTTGTTACCACATGATACGGTAGATTCTGAATTGTGTTTTTTTTTTTTTGTGTGTACAGGTAACATCATTAGTGAGAAAAATTTCACGAAGATCATCAATGGGCTTAACGAAACAATGGGTGTGATCTTAGAGTATCTTCGAGATGCCAAGGTTAATTCTTACTTCACCTGTTCAAGGTTATTTAGCATTTGTATATGAATAATCCTAATATTTATTTTTTATAGGATCATGGACAACATAAAGGGAATGATTTGCTGGCTTCAGTAAGGATTGTTGGAAGGTAAATATTTCTTTTTCCTTTTTTATAATTATATCACTATTATTATATAGTTTTTTTTGTTATTTATCCTTTTATATCTGCAGTTACCTTGCTGAGACTCCAACTGCATGCAATGACAAAGTTATGGAGCTTTTGGGGTACATGGTTTCGGTTCAAGGTGAAGATGAACAGAGGTTTGTCTATTTCTATTTTCATTTATTTAATCAATTGTTTTGTTATTTAATCAATTTGGAAATAATTTGAAACTAAAATTTATAAATGTGATTTGCCAATGGTAGCCCGTTCTCGTCAGTTTGCTTCTTGCTTCCAATGCTATGCCAAATAACAATGGAGGTTAACGGATGTCAGCTTATCGTCTCTTCTGGAGCATATAAAGCAGTAAGTTGTTCTTTTTAAACAATGTCTTGAAAACCGGACCGGTCGGACTGGGAACCGGGGGTCTGACTGGCCCCGTTCACCCTATTAGACCAATATTGAGTCAAACCTGCCGGTTGGACCGAGAACCAGCGGTCGGACCAGAAACCGGGTGGTCGAACTCGAACCAGATTTTTTAATGGTTGAACCGGCTTTTGATTAATTTTTTTCAATTTTACACTATTTATTTTATAATATTTACAGCATAACTCGGTTCTTACATCCGGTTCGACCTGCCGACCAGTGGAACGATAACGAGACCGGTTCGACGTCCAGTCTGGTCCTGAAAACATTGATTTTAAATGCATAATTGTAATATAAGATGTTTCTGAGTTCACATCATGATTTATAAGATTCTTATTGATTTGTCTAAAAATAAATACTGATTGAATTTAAAGGTTGTGGAGTGCTTAATTAAGTTGCTTTCAGAAGATACCGGTACAATGGAGGAAAATGGTCCCATCTTCTTGGCATGTGATACGATCTTGAATCTTCTTTTGAAGGTATGTTAGTTTCCAGTACCACAATTAGGGCTGCAAACGAACCGAACGAACATGACAAACAAGACCTTGTTCGTGTTCGTTTGTTAAGAAAATATATATGTTCATGAACACTTACCGAACGAGATTTTGTGCTCGTGTTCGTTCGTCAAGGAAATGAACGTGTTTGTGTTTGTTTGTTAATAACGGGTTCAGACGCAAATGAATGCTCATGAACACAGATGAAATTAAATGATCACACACAAGCGTTCATGAACACAATATATAATACATTGATACTTATTAAATATTTTATATGTTGGAATTTTGAAGTATTTAAATAAAATTTAAAAATTTAAAACACTAATGAGATATCGAACACAAATGAACATGTTACCGAACATTCACGAACATAAATGAACGAACGTGGCTTCTGTTCATGTTCGTTCATTTATAAAACGAACGAGAACACAAACTTCCCGCCGAACGGTTCACGAAGTGTTCGCGGAACGTTCACAGCCCTAACAACAATATCTCACTCCAAATGCTATCTTTATGATTAATATATTCATTGACTTGTGTGCGTGTTTTCTTGTCGTATCAGAGAGATCAGATTCGGGTGCACTTGGATGATTCTTACCTTATCAGGCTACTGGGTGTGATGTCATCGTGGGCAGGTATAAGTTCGATTTATTTAGGGTGTGATGTCATCTTTTTATTTTTTGATTTTGATTAATTTGTGGTTCATCAGATGATGCGGTTGACTGGTCTTGTACCATGATGGCTTCAAGCATATGCGCGTTGATATTGGATTCTACGTCTGAAACAATTCTTCAAAGCAATCCACACTTCAATGGTGATAATTTAATCAGTTTATGTCAGCTCATAAGGCGAAGTTTGACTACGTTTGGTAAAGTAAGTTGTCTAAATATTACTATCCTCTTTGGTTCCATGAAATTTGCAATGATTATGTCTACTTTGGAAAAATATCATGGTAGAATTACTTGGTAACTAATTTTCTATTTTAATTGTTCAGTATACCGAGTCTGAGGCAGATCTTCATCAAATAGTCGTCTCAGGTATGTCTATATATTATTATTGAATTAAGATGATTATTTTACATTTATTTGTACCATTTTCTTCTACCACCTATAGGAAAATGGTTTAATTTGGGTTATATTTTATCGTCTCATGTATGTTGAAAGTCGTCCACAGTGCAGTTAAACGTACCAAACCTTTTAAATTGCCTTACAATAAAAAAGAATAATTGATGATAGTATTATTAGTAATGTTATTTTAGTAGACAAGACAATGTTCATGGGTCAACCCTACCTGAGGTCAAATGGGCTGAAAGTTGCAAAATTAAGTTACAGTAATGTTAATGCATTTTTCATGATCATATCTAATACTTTAATTATTTGTAAAACTCAAAAACGTGTTTTTGTCCGTATTTACTAGTAGACCCTACAAACGTATCTAATTAGGCGGCCTTTGAGATTGTTTTTTAGAACTATTTACTTGCTTGTTGCATTATGATGCAAAAAAAGTAGTTATAGTATAGGAGTGTTTGGGATAGCTCATCTTTGTGAGTGTCATAAACAATTTCAAGTAAAGGGTTTGAAGTTACTTATTGCTTTTTTCTTTTGGTTGTGTAGGGTACTCGAGGTGGGCTGATCGGTATCCTCATATTAAAGCAGCTGTCGAAGGGAAGTAGTCGAGAAAAATATGTTGGGTAGCTGTCGAAGGGAAGTAGTCGAAAAGAATATGTTGGGATAAGTTAAATAGATCTCACACAGTTGGTGTTACTTTATAACTTTGAGGATCTCACAGATAGGTATCCTTGTATTAGAGAACTTTATTTCAAATTTTGATGCAAAATGGGTTCGTGTTTAGTTTAGGTTCACAGATTTACAAGTTGACTAGATATGTATAACTGATAAATTAACATGATAGATTAATGGATGTCTGAGTTTGCTTATTTTACCTTTAAATCTATACATATAATAAAAGAAACCAGTCAAATCCAAGGGATGTCTGGGTTTGCTTATTTTACCTTTAAATCTATACATATAATAAAAGAAACCAGTCAAAGGACACTTGTCATTATTTTAGACCATCTACTATTACTTTTGTAGATAATTATTATTATTTAGTTTATATTATTAAAATTATATATGTTTCACAACGATTACAATGCTAATATTTTAAAACTTTATTTGAAAGGGGTCTGCATCAAATTATTTTTGATAATATCTCAATCATTTAGAGGTTATTCTAAGCAAATTTGATGGTCCTGACTCTCTCTTCAACTTATTATGGATGTAATTTGTTTCAAATAAAGATAATTATTATATTATGGATTGTTTTTAAATAAATATAATTATTATATTATGGGTTTTAATTAATAACAATATTATCCCTGCTCATTTTATTAAACCTATTCTTTTTGCTCTGCCGTCATCTATTTTGCCAACAATTAGTAAATAACTACAAGGTTGCCAACAATAAAAAATGAAGTAAATAACTAGAAGGTTTGATTATTCGAAATTTTGATATGTTATATGGATATTACACAAACGTCAACTTGGTTAAAAGATAAGCTAAATATGAGTAAAAAAATTGTTAATTTAAGATATTTTTAAGTAAATCCAAATTATATATCACAAAAATCAAACTATGTATTAATATAATTTTATTTTCATTACTAAAAAAATTATTATATCAATTTTGTTACATAATTCATAAATTGAATTGTCAGAATTGGTACCCGCATTTTATCACTCAAATGGTTGCTAATTTGCTTCTTCAATAATGTATTTTCTTTTAAAAAATCATCTTTGCACTAATTCTACTCATCGTGTATCCAGTATAATCGTTAGTTTTTTTTTTTTTCAATCATATAACTTTTTATTTACTATTTCGTATATAAAATTAGATTTATTCAACCGGTGTAATTCACGGGTTTTCTAAAGATATAACTTTTTTTATTATTTACCATATAAAAGAACATTTATTCAACCCATACAATACACGAGGTTTTTAAAGATATAACTTTTTTATTATTTAATGTGTAAAATTACATTTATTCAACTCATACAATGCGCGTGGTTCTTAAAGATATAACTTTTTTTATTATTTAATATATAAAATTACACTTATTCAACCCATACAATACACGGGGTTCTTAAATATATAATTTTTTTTATTATTTAGTATATAAAATACCATTTATTCAACCCGTGTAATAAACAAGGTTTTTAAAGATGTATATTGTTTTATTATTTAATATACAAAATTATATTTATTCAACCCGTGTAATACATGAGGTTCTAACCTAGTAACCATATAAACGACACTTAAAATAGTCTAATAGTACATTGATACATCAAAATTGCAACAAAAAAAGCACACGTGCTTGTGGCTCCGAAAAGAGGGAGTTGTGTCTAGGCACGTTCGACGTACACAGACATTCCATTAGGGAGTCAAGGGCGTGACGGGGTGTGCGTAGGTGCCTTGGTCGTGCATAATGGTCTTCAATTTCGTAGTCAGGGCAATTAGACAGGCCTATGTGTCTTGAACATACACAAGATGCAAATATTCTAAAAGCGTGTATGTTATTATTGAACTCTAAGTTGAGGTGGAGGATAAAAAAGGTGATAAGAGAGGATTGGGTAAGGAATTGGAGGTGTGGAGTAGAGTTATAAGATACATGTATAGGATATAATGGAGATTAATATTTTAGAGCTTTTGATTTTCTATAGGATGCATTGTTTTTTTTTTTCTTTTTATAATCTATCTTTTTAACTAGAAACAAAAAATGAAACCATCACATGTTTGATTTTTAATATCAACATTCATTTTTAACTATAAGATTTTATGACAATTAAATCTAGAGTTAGATGTCATTTTAGTCCTAGTGGTTTGGGCCATTTTGCCAGTTTAGTCCAAATGTTTCATTTTTCGTTTGTGGGTCCAAAAAGGTTTCACCGTTGCCATTTTAGTCCACTAGGTTAACTTCATCCATTTTTTCTGTTAACGAGAAGGACAATTTGGTCGTTTTATATGTAATTCTGTTAACTAGAAGGGCAATTCGGCCATATAAAGTAGTTAACCAAGTCGTTTCCATGTTGATACTTGTGTTAATTGCGCCGCCTCTGACTTGTTTAACACAATTAGACCTGTTTTCCCACGCTTATTTATGCGTATAGACGACAAACTAGTTCTTTGTGCCTTCCGAATTTGGGTATTCCATAACCCGAAAACTTCCACATTTGAATAGTAACAAAAAGGGAGATAACAATGCAGGAATGGATTATATATACATACACAAAAGAAGAGATCTCGGTTTCTCTTCAAGACAAGTATCCTCAAAAGTTGCTAATAACAACAAATGCAGCAACAAAAGAAGAATGTTCAAATGGAACTACCATCATCAACATTAAATTGTTCAGTTAAGATAACGTCTGCAGTTATTAGAATTGCAAGAGCATAATATCTTTTTACCTTCGTCTTCATTGTTGAAATGGTAGTCATATGTTATCTCTTCTCCTGGATATATGTCCCTTTCAGCGAAGAACACAACCTGCACTTTTACACATCATAATTCAGTAATATATTTTCACTTAATTTGGAATAACACAAATAATTCAATAGAAGTGAATTTTTTCTTCCAAAAAAGTTCATGTCATTGAAAAATTACATAAATAATTACATATTTTAATTTTTCATTCCAATCTTCTATGAATCTTTTATAATACACATTTTTTACTATTATATAGAATTTTCTATATACAAAGAATAGGAATTAATGAATTATAGACTATAAAAATCACATATATGATTATGATAGATTGATATTGTTTTCTTGTTCTTTTAGAAAATTAGTAAGACTTGATTTTAAGGTTTTTTTCAAAGTTATGAATAACAACATTGTAAATATCATTCAATTCCTAAATGGGATGAAAATCAGCCTATTAAAATTTCATGGAACAATATTAGATAAATAATTACAAAATATTTGTATTCGAATTTAAATTTGGAATTACCTTCTTTTCACCCCGCACTGTCATCACTTTAGCAACACAATTTGGCTAAACATGAAGAGAAAATAATCACAAGTTAGCTTTAGAAGGATGAAGTGATTAGTGTAAGAAAGCATTTGTTAAATTTAACTAATTTCAAGTAATAATTTAACAAAAAAGTTGAATATAACTGATTTGAGATAATTTTACCTGGCATGAATGGTTTACAAAGCGAGCAATTCCACCTTTACGGGTTGCATCAATTATATTTTCTTTATCAATTTTGAAAAAGTAACAAGCACTTTTATATTGCAATTGCTTTCCAGATTGATATTCAATTTCTCTTCTATCAGCAACACGCTGCCCCACTATTTCACCAACATACTCAACAACCTGATATTCAAATAATCATTTACTAAAAGTATAAAACTAAAAGGAAAGTTTGCAGAAAAAGATAAATTGCTACAATTTCTGGAAAAGAAAAGAGTAAAATGCGATTTCCGTCAATGAGGTTTAACAAGTTTTGCGACTTTCGTCTAAAGGTTTGTTTTTACGCAACTGAATCCAAAAGGTTAGAAATCTTGCCGTTTTCATCCGGCTTGTTAACTCCATCCATTTTTTCTCGTTAAGTCAGGGGTATTTCCGTCTTTTTGTTAACTTAAAGGGCAATTCGGTCTTTTTTACTTTATGTACGAATATACCCCTGACTTAACGAAGAAAAATGGATGGAGTTAACGAGCCGGATGGAAATGGCAAGATTTCTAACCTTTTGGATCCAAATGCGAAAAAACAAACCTTTGAATGAAAGTCGCAAGACTGGCCAAATCTCAAGGACGAAAATGGCATTCACTCAAAAGAAAATTTGAAAGCTGATTCTACTTCTGCTGGAATTAGTAACTGATGCATGATATATTGCTAGTTCTTTAAGAGGCCTCTTTTAAAACAATTAAATGATTTTTTTTAATAAACGATTTCAAGCATTTGAATATAAATAAGGTGACATTCGACTTGTTTAGGGGTGTGCAGAATTCGTTTCGAATTCGAAAAATTCGAAATTCGTTTAAATTCGATTCGATTATGAAGAATTCGTTTCGATTATAAGAATTCGAATTCGATTCAATTCGAGTCAGGTAAATCGAATACAAATCGAATACGACTTTATAATTTCAAATTCGATTCGATTCGAAATTCGAATAAAAATTATACATTTTTATTTATTATTTTTATATATAATACATATATAACTTTTATTAGGCTATACTATAAATTATTTTCAAATTTTTTTCCAAGTATTAAAATTACGCATTACCAAACCCACTACAATATATTTCTAACCGTAAAAACATTAACTTGTAATGTGGAGTGTTTATTTCCGACTTCTCGTTTTGAATTTTAGACTTGTGGTACTTTATTTAGAACTTTTTAAGGTGATATCGTGCTTTATGGCTGCTTTAAAATTTATGTTTCATTTTGAAGTTTTTCACATGTTTTTAAAGAATCTGAATTAAACCGAATTTATTCGAATTCGAATTTTAAATCGAATACGAATCGAATACGAATTGGGTTTTTTATTCGAATACGAATTCGAATCGAATTCGGTAGGTTTTAATCGAATTCGAATAGAATACGAATTTAAAGAAAAATAAAAATTATTCGAATAATTCGAAAATTCGATATTCGATTCGATGAACACCCCTAGAGTTGTTTAACCCGTTTGAACCAATCTGACCCGTTTCATTTTTTGCTAATATACTTCTTTGACCCATTACCATATAAAAGGGTATAGATCATACCATTGCACTCTGTGAAATGAACAATGATGTATACAGACCAAGAGCATGGATTCCTGATTTGTATACAACCAAATGTTTCCAAGCTTTTGACTGTTTATAGCGGGCATATTCTTTCTGCAAATACACAATATGATAGAAATCAGAATCATGCTTATTCAAACATTACATAATGGCTTTTGTGATTCAAGTTGCAGTTGAGAGATGATCAGTTACATAACACAAATCCCAACACCCCCTAAACGCATGCTGAGAGACCAATATCCTTGAATTTAACATACCCGGAAATCAGATTCTACATCTTGAACGGGTTGTAGTGTTCTATGAAGGCGTTTCTTAAATAAAAGTTGTCGATTTATATAATTCCAAGCATCTACTTGCTCTTGCTGAACCATGCATCCATCATCACCACTTGGGTTTTGTTGGTTATCATGCCTAAACCCTTCTCGCTTCCGTCCCTTATAACCCTAGTCCACAAAGAAAAAAAAAATAGATAATAAAAGCACTAGTTTAGTGGAGTATAACAAGCTAGTTTAGCGGGTTGGATTATACAAAGTTGCAAATCATGCCAGCCCAAACCCGACACGAATTGCCACCTCTAAAGTTATTATAGCAGACAAACCTTGGTTCGAGCACATGTTTCTTTATCATGAAGACATGCAATTTGTATGGTCTGAGAGTTGATCTTATGGTTACAACGATGATCATCTGTAGCATGAAGCTCACATCTTCCATAGAAACCAACCTTATCATTGTCGGCTCCTTCAACCTCACTTTGCAGTAAACCCTATATACAAACACACAATCATATTACCACTAAGGATAGAAAAATAATACATCTTACAATCTCCTTTACCGTTTGTAAAAAAGTCATTGATTTTGACCCATTAACCAACCCACCACCCATTTCGCTACCCCTAGCACAGGGGCATACAAATAAACATCAAATATGTAACTGATGTTATTGAGTCTACTAATCATTCTATATACTAATAACCACCTTTAGCCCCTCAACTTTAATAATATATTTAGCCCCTCAACTTTGATAATGACATGTTTAGCTCCTTAACTAAACAACTTTAGCCCCTCAACTTTAATAATGACATGTATAGCCTCTCAACTTTAATAATAAACAACTTTAGCCTCTCAACTTTAATAATGACAACTTTAGCCTCTCAACTTCAATAATAAACAACTTTAGCCCTCAACTTAGATAATGACATGTTTAGCCTCTCAACTTTAAAAATAATCAATTTTAGCCCCTCAACTTTAAAAATGACATGTTGAGCCCCTCAACTTTAATAATGACATGTTTAGCCCCTCAACTTTAATAATGACATGTTTAGCCCCTTAACTAAAACATCAAACAACTATAACTCTCGCAATTTGCTTATTTTCAAACCCGCTGCGGAGCGCAGGTGGTATCCCAATAATTTTATAAAAATAAAAATACGGACTTTATGGGAGATTAAGACCTTTTGATGGGCACACCAGGGATGGAAGTGAATTGCACAGTCCATAACTCTGCACCTTATACAACATCCACCAGGACGTTTACACATTGAACAAACCTGCAAGTCAAATCAAAGCATTGACCATTTTTCTATAATTTAGATTCGTGGACAACATACAGTTTTATTGAGTTAAGGTCTAACCACGTTTCCTTTGGGACAGCAAGCACCAGAGACATCAAAAGCACTCATGGTGTCCACATTCGGGCATCGTGTGCCAGGTGTCCAAAGTCCACAAACCATATGAATCCACTGCTTCACAGTGGGGTCAAAAATTCCTGCCGTAACACTATTGTTTACCACTTTGTCATTAACAGGATAGGATAATTTCTTGACTAACGGATCAGCTACTGAATATGTCCTTGTATGTTCACAAATAATACTTTGGGGTGCATCCATATTAAATTGAGTTTCTTGTAATTCCGTAACGACATTCCATGCATTCAAAAGGCTTCTCACAATGTTATTACTGTTAGCAGCCCGAGTCATGACCCCACCTTCATAACCACATAGAACGCATGCCTAAATGCCAATAAAACAACAAATCAACAATTAAAATGTTTTATAAGTTGTTGCAGAATTTTAACACACACGCACACACACGAACGATGATGATGCCATCACTAGCCCGAATTGATACATGAAGGGCTGTTAACGAACTGAACTTTCAACGAACCGTTCGTGAATCGTTCGGCGGGAAGTTCGTTTACATTCGTTCGTTTAAGAAACGAACGAACACGAACAAGAAATTCCGTTCGTTAAGTTAAATGAATGAACATGAACAAAGATTTGCATTTGTTCGTTTATGTATTCGTTTGTGTTCGTTCATTTAAAGGTTTTTATATGTTGTATTTTTATTTTATTGTTTTGAGTTTTTAAGAATTGTCTCCCCCGACATCCCTCATATGATCATTTCAACTTCAGTTTGTGTTAATCATCTTTCCGATAATTATGTCAATTGTGTTCGGATAATTATGTTAAATGCTTATTTACTTTTTGGTAGATTCTTCGTAATCTTTGTGATGAAAAATGCAGATTTTATTCTAAAATGAATATATGTTTGGGCGTATTCATTTGTGTTTATTTATGTTCATGAACATTTATTTGAGTTCATTTGCGTTTGGTAAGTGTTCGTGAACAGTTCATAACACGTTCATTTCCTTAATGAACGAACACAAACAAGGCCTTGTTCATGTTCGTTCGGTTCATTTACAGCCCTGGATACATGTCAATCAATTAGGCATGAATTGGCCTTTAATTTGAAGTTGAAAAGTTTCTTACCATATTAGTGGTATTTTCTCTGCACGGTCTACAATACCACTCATTCTTGGGAACTTTTGAAATTCCATAACAAGCCTGATGCACCTGCATAACACCATATAAAAGTTTCTTAAAATCTATAAAGGTTACTATAATCAAAGTATACAAATTAAGGAACATGGTGAAGGGCGTACTTTAATCAAACATTTGTTGCACTCCAACAAGCAATTCAATTCATCGTTATTTAAGGTTCCACAAACATTGCAGAATTTATCCACATCTGGAGTTGATTTGCATGTTAACTCCTTAGGGGATCTATACCATAAGCTATTCATGTTATCATACAGTCTATGGACAAAAGTAATCATTGTCCAAACAATCCAAATTCAAATTTAACTAATTAATACCTTGATATATCTTCTACCCCATGGAGATTATTACTTTTTCCATCATTCTTCAAGTTATCTTGAGGTATCGAAGTTACGTTCTTTGGAGGTGTAACAAAACCGGAATCTTTTCCTGATGATCAAAGAGCATTCGAATAAGTTAGTGTTTGGTATGATGGAATCTTCAATAACGTTATTTTTTTAACGATTTTAAAACTTCAACTATATTAACTTTTATTTTCTTAAGTAATTTATTACAGGTTTTAGCCAGTTATTATTGTATTTAATATGTTCTTAAAAGATCGATTAAATTTATAAAATGAATTAGGAAGTAGACATAAAACTATACACTCTAACAATAACTAATACCAAAAAATTATATTAAAACTCATTCCACTCCTGCCAACCAAAAGTATAAC
This sequence comes from Helianthus tuberosus, assembly GCA_030545235.1. Lineage (NCBI taxonomy): Eukaryota > Viridiplantae > Streptophyta > Magnoliopsida > Asterales > Asteraceae > Helianthus > Helianthus tuberosus. Next base: position 6,051,846 of record CM060356.1, on the reverse strand, counting down.
GTCTGTAATAGACCCAAAATTAATTCAAGATAAATGAAGTTAGATACATTAATGTCCTATATTAGTTAGAGATAACATACCTTCTATAATTAATTCATATAGGCTACGTTTGCGAATCTTCTTACTTTTTCGCCTTTTTTTGGTGCCAAAATCGCTATCTGAGGTTTCAGTTGCATCACTATCACTGCATACGGTGTGGCAGTTATCCTCTTTAAAGCTAGAAAATCTATCCGTCTGTCGATTTCCTTCTCTGATTACAGATTTGTTTAACGTTTTAGTCAATGGTTTCTTCACAAATTCATCTCCAACAGGGGAACATCTTTTGGAATTTTTAATAACCCTTTTAAGAGACAGAATCTTTGCGGGTTTAGACGTATCACCATTTGAGATAATACCATACCTCCCGCATACTATCGGTCTAGTGAATCTTTTACAAGGCAATTCTTGTTTCCAAACACTCTTTGTTTTCGAAAACTCCAAATCGATCCGTACCTTCTTTCCACGCGATGATGATTCGGGACTTTCGACAAAATCATCATAGCCCCGTTTTTGAGTCTTACATAAAAATCCCTTTCTATATTCAGTAGATATCGAAGAAATAGGGGAAGCGGGGAACGGTTTTCCGAGAATTTTGAATTTTGTTTCTCGTTTTCTTTTTCTAGATTCGAATTCTTTCTGAAGTGTATTCATTGGAGTACGGTTTTCATGCATTGGGGCTTGATTCTGTACTTTCTTTAATCTGAAAGAGTCTATAACCCTAAGCTCGTCAACAAGACTACGAGTTGACTGATCAGGAACTGATTTCAACTGCGTTCCATTTCTGGAATCGCTTTTACGCGAAAACCCACCACATCCAGTGTTGCTACAATCATCAGAAGACCAATTTTTGGCACAATCAGTGGTTTGTGCATCATCGGTACAGGAATCTCCATTGCTGATTTTGACTGACGCTTGAGTCAAAGCAGGGGCTGAGCATTTAGATGAGATATTAGACATAACCTGCTCCTTCATGCAGTCAACACTCTGAACAGGTTGGTCAATGCTTTTGAGAATGACATCAGAAGTTTGGTCAATGACATCAACTCTATCCTCTAAACACTTTCCTGCCATTTTGTTAGGAACATCTTTCCATTGGAAAGCGTTGAATTCCACTTTTTTTGAATTTGGTTTTATTGTTTCTCCAATTTTACCTACGGAAATAGATCCATCACGCAAAGTGCAATCCTTTTGCACAGTAGAAGTAGATATTGTAGGGGCTCTGATTTTTGATGGTTCTCCAAAAGCACTGAGAAAACGTTTTCCGTCGAGATTTGACTTTTCAACCATATGATTTCTTGGTACCAGACAGCTGCAGGAAATTTTTTAATGTAAATTCAGAATTGTGATTGCAGATATGTAAAAAAAATAAGGATGATTAAATGAAAGGAAAATAGTACAACGAATTACTATTTCTTAATTATTTTGTAGTAATTTTTAGTCACCTTGGCAGTGGATGACTTGTTTGATAAGGGTTGTTCAGCACTCCGTTTTTTCCTATTTGAAATGATGTTTCTTGTGTTACTGCAGAATATTTTCATTATGAACCAAAAAAATCAATTATCTGTGTGATAAAAATAAACATTACCAGAAACTACAGCTGATTTCTCTGCAGCATTAACAGTCCAAGAAGTAGTTCCAGAATGAACAGGTTTTGTCGCAAGTTCTGGAATTTTATATGTGCTTGCGGTTGATGTTGATGGAACTTTTATTGGACTCCATAAATTTCCATTTAACGGATCGCCTGAATTTATTTTCATTATTCTATTAGATCTAGGAGGGTGGTTAATTAAAATGAACTAAAAAGTCAATAATCTCTAGTGCTATGCAGTTAATATCGGTGATATCGATATATCGGTCCCCATGTAAAATATCGGTGTCAAATATTGGTCAGAATATCGGGTACCAATATTAAGAATATCGGGTACCGATATTATCGGCGATATTGACCGACATTTCACCGATTTTCCCAATATCAATACCTTTCTTCTTAGTTCTACCATTCGTCTTTCTTATTGCTGCTAGTTTTTTAAGTCTTAATTGTTAATTGTTAGTGTTAAATTTTAGTGTTTTAGGTCTTAATCAGTTCCTGCTTGCTACAATTGCTAGTGTTTTGCAAGTTGCTAAAGGTTAATTTGTGAATGGTAGGAGAGTATACTGAACTGTTAGTATTAAATTGCTATATATATAAATTCTGCATGATATTAAAATTACCGATATCCCACCACGGTAACCGATATCTCAAATATCGGTCCTTTACCGATATCCAATATTTTATCGCACTAACTGCATAGCTCTAGTGATAAAAATAAACATTTACCAGAAATTACAGCTGATTTCTCTGCAGCATTAGCAGTCCAAGAAGTAGTTCCAGAATAACCAGCTTTTGTTGCAAGTTCTGGAATTATATACGTGCTTGCATTTGATTTTGATGGAAATTTTATTGGACTCCATAAATTTCCATTTAAAGGGTTGCCTGAATTTATTTTCAATATTTTATAAGATCTAAGAGGGTAAAGAGAACGAACTTAAAAAATATAAGTAAATTAACTAGGGATGAAAACAAACATTTACCGGAAATTACAGCCGATTTCTCCGTACCACTAGCAGTCCAAGAAGTAGTTCCAGAATGAACAGGTTTTGTTGCATGCTCTGGAATTTTATATGTATTCGCAATTGATTTTGATGGGATTTTTATCGAACTCCGTAGATCTCCATTTAAAGGCTTGCCTGATACATTTTGGTCTTTTTCAAGTCCACAGAAAGACGAAACATTTGATGAGGGTGTATCTGAATTCATTACTCTTATACCCTCTACGTTTGACGTTGATGAGGTCATGTTAGAAGAAGCATTCATAATCACAGATGAAAACACCATTGATGGCGCTCTTGATATCAAAGACGGTCTCGGAGGCTCATGTTTTAACGCTTTCCCTTTGTCCATAAGCTTGTAATTTTCCATATCATTGAAACCAAGCTTGGAAATCCGAGATTCGACATATTGCTTAGGTGTCTTATCTTTAGGATTATTAAAGTGTGAAAATAGCATGGAATTAACTGAATCTGCAACTACGTCACCTTTCAGTTGCTCAGGTTGAAAAGCGGTTCTTGTGCTATAGGCTCCAAACCCGAGACTAGAAACCCCTAACCGGTTTTGTCCTTCCATTGAACCGGATTTAGCTACTTGAACAGCACAGTTAACAACTTGCTTGCTTTCCTTTGTAATTCTATTACTGCCTGCTACATCTATTTTAAGGGAAAAAACGAATTCTTAGTTTATTTATTAGAACTAGAAGTATTAAAATAGACAAATCAGGCAGGTTGGATAACACATCAAAACATGTTTGATTCAGGTTGGGATGCCCAAAATGCTACTTGTCCGAAAGTATTATTTTTTATTTTTTTTATAAATTAGTGTGTCAAATATGAACAAGACAACTATATTATTCCAATAATAAACTATTGTGCTTTAATGCCACTGAAAAATATGAACAAGACAACTACATTATTTCAATAATAAACTATTGTGCTTTAATGCCATTAGACATACACTTTTGTCAGTTTTTAGTTTGTTTGACATGTTCCTGGCCCATTTGACCGTTTTCCTTTTAAGCTACTTATTTTCCAATTTCCCATTTGCCTGTTAGAAATAATAGTTTTAAAAAGCATGCCTCAGGCGCTCTGAGGCGCAGGTGTTTGGGCCTTTTCGCTCAGTGCCTAAAGTAAATACAAGAAGCTCCAAAAACACGCAGATTTTAGGGTTCTTTTGAGAGCTTTTGGCCTGAGGTGCACGCCTCATGTATCTGAGGCGTTTTTATACAAATAATGTTGTACCTTGGGTTTTCTGGCTTGTACATGTAGGTAAACTGGTATAAAAACCTTATTTATAGCTATATTTTGGGTAAAGGAAGCTAATAACCTATGGTATATATATATATATATATATATAGGATATATAAAAATATATATATAATCACATTGCGCCTCGGGTATGAAAAGCCCACCGCTTTTGCGCTTTGCGCCTCAATTTTAGACCTCGTCGCTTTTGTGCGCCTATTGCTTTTTAAAACCAATATCTTGATTCAACCGTTTCATAGATGAAAGCTCAAAATTGCTATCTCCAACTAGAATGCCAAGGCAGGAAGAAAACACGTTTAAATAAAAAAAGAGAGAGAGAAACATAGCAGAAACACACCATTATAAATCCGCCGCTGTGAGGAAATCAACTCCAATGGATGGCCAACTCTGCTTATTGTAGTATTGAAACATGGTACTTCCGATATCCCCAATGTTTGATTCTGCTGAGATGGTTGTCCTAGTCTCAGTTCAATATTGGAGGAAACCTTAGTTTTTTCCATTTTATCATCATCCCTGTAATTGTTTGTTTTATCAGAGTATGTTGGAACAGATTTAAAAACATTATCCATGTCACCAGTCAACTTTGAAACTGATAAACGAGACACATGCCGCTCGGTAGTCTTGTTAGCTGGCCCACCATGTGCATTGCTCCGAGATGGTTCAGTAAAGCCATTTGGTAATTTACATTTATCAAGGGCGTGAACATAATTCTGATTTGAACAACCTGGAGATATCAATGGATATGGTCTAGAAGGACCAACATAATTGGACAGATCAGCAAGTTTCGTCTCATTGGATACCCTCTCGTTACTTTTTGCCACGTCAGCTGCTGTGGAGTATCCTTCAGGCCAGTTCCATCCACATTGATCTTCAGGAATCCTAATCTAAAGCATGATAAAAACATCACCTACCAGTGTTCTTGGTGCTTCAATAACATGCCAATAAGAAATACAATTTTCAATGATGAAACCAAAAATACCACATGACTGGAGCATGTTACGTGTGTTTCTTAGATAAAGGTCCATGGTAAAAATCGGATACACAAAGGTCAAAACTAATTTAAATAATGCAAATCTTCTACTTTCTTGAATGAGTAAAATGCCATTTTCGTCCCTGAGGTTTGGCCAGTTTCTCGAATTTCGTTAACTCCATCCATTTTTCTCCAGTCAGGGGCATTTTCGTCTTTTTATTAACTTAAAGGGCAATTTGGTCTTTTTCACTTTATGTACAAGCATTTAGCATAATGTACAAGTATTCAAAACCCTTTAAGTTAACAAAAAAGAAAGAAATACCCCTAGCTTAGCGGAGAAAAATGGATGGAATTAATGGGCCGGATGAAAATGGCAAGATTTCAAATCTTTTGGATCCAGATGCGGAAAAACAAACCTTTGGATGAAAGTCGCAAAACTGGCCAAACCTCAGGGACGAATTGGCATTTTACTCTTCTTGAATCTTTCCTAACAGGTAATCACATGACAGGGAGAATATATAACTTACCCCAAACTTAGATAAGTAGACTTTTCGCCACTGAGCTATGGTCTCACCACTATCCATATGGACCGCATCTCCGGGGTTAACATCCGGCAGACCTGAATGCTGCACGCAAGAAGCAAAAAGAATAAACCTTAAAGGGTTTTTATATACATAACCATTTTCGTAAGATCCCATGATTAATCCAAAAGACGTATACTCAAAAACTACCTCTGAAAACTTAGAGATTGACATGTGAATACCATGACATGAGCAAACAACCCCAAGGAGTCCACTGTTGCTGAGAAACAGATCACCACCTTCCAAAATAAAATACCCAAGATTAGAGCATATCGGCAAAACCTGCAACAAAATTGATGTAAACACTCACTTGCATACAGACAAAACACGCGTGGCAAACCACTTGTGGGTAGAGATAATTGATGATGAACAGATGCGCTGTGAAGCTTTCCATGCTGAGCTGGCACGTTTTTCAGAGAAGTGAAGCCGTTTGATTGTTCATGTAAAGAAGATGCAGCATTTCTTTCATCGCTTTCTAAAGACCTGATTGGAACAAGTGGACGGCTATTTATTTTGGACTTCAAGTAGCGGTTATCAATGTTTTCTGATGAGGGCTTGGGGGGACCGAATGAAGATTCATGTCCTGTGGTACCCACAATAGAGCTACTATTGTAGACACGGACATTACTGGATGGATTGGATGGCTTTGAGGTCAATACTTGTTGGGAATCATATTGTGAGAAAGCTGGTGGTCCGGAAAGCAGGGTGAAAAATGGAGTTCCCATTACAGATAGGCTTGAGTTGTATAAATTGAAATTTGTAGTTTGAAACAAGGGGTCAGCCATCAGTTTCCGGGTTGATGAAGATGGTTCTTGCACAATATGTGGATAAGTGTAACGACTTGAATTGGTCATCTACATTAAAAATAAATTTATCAAACTTGTATGTCAAAACATAACCAACTTTGTCTCAAACATGTTGGCATAACTTGTGTTTTATCAAAACAAGTTCAGAAAATTTACAGATAATTTGAGTAATGATGAAACATATACATGCATGCATATATAAGAGAATATTAAGGCATGATTGCATGCCGCATAAAGAATATTTCTAGATGTGTCCCAATCTGATAGTACATTCATTCAAATGTGCATACATAGTCTAAGGCATACAATCTAATTTCCACATACCTAATCGTCAGGACGACAGCTTGACATCCAATTTTCATGCCCTAAAACTTTTATCACATCTCCTATTCCCTCCATCTAATATAAATAAGCCTTCTGCTCAAACCGTAAATAAAACACACATAACTGTAGAGTTCCATATCTCTTCCCAATTTAACATTTCCACTTTATACGTCTAAATAATACATCTATAGTTCAAATCATCACAATGTCACTAAACACTTGCAAATGCAGCCCATAAATTGCTTAAACCTAGTGCATGTAGTATCCACTATACTACACATATTCACTTCAACAAAACCTAACAAAATTTATGAACAACTCTAGTAGATAATACTGTAAACAACAACAACAAGTACAACATATTCAATATTCACAGTTATAAGTAACAGATAAACACAAAAACAGTAACGGAGGTTACCAAAGCCCTAGAAACTTCCTGTGACTGAATTTGAGTAACCGGAGACGATGAGTGCCACGTGGCACCACCACATTTGCAAACACAGTCAATAAATTACACAAAAACAGTGCATGTAGTACACTACACATATTCACTTTACCAAAACCTAACAAAATGCACAAACTCTAGTAGATAATACTGTAAACAACACAGATAATAATGATAAGTATAACATATTCAATATTCACAGTTATACTTAACAGATAAACACAAAAACAGTAACGGAGGTCACCGAAGCCCTAGAAACTTCCTGTGACCGAACTTGAGTAATCGGAGACGATGAGTGCCATGTGGCACCACCACATTTGCAAACACAGTCAATAAATTACACAAAATCAGTGCATGTAGTACACTACACATATTCACTTTACCAAAACCTAACAAAATTCACAAACTCTAGTAGATAATACTGTAAACAACACAGATAATAATAATAATAAGTATAACATATTCAATATTCACAGTTATACTTAACAGATAAACACAAAAACAGTAACGGAGGTTACCGAAGCCCTAGAAACATCCTGCGACTGAACTTGAGTAACCGGAGACGATGAGTGCCACGTGGCACCACCACATTTGCAAACACAGTCAATAGATTACACAAAATCAGTGCATGTAGCACACTACACATATTCACTTTACCAAAACCTAACAAAATTCACAAACTCTAGTAGATGATACTGTAAACAACACAGATAATAATATGAGTATAACATATTCAATATTCACAGTTATAAGTAACAGATAAACACAAAAACAGTAACGGAGGTCACCGAAGCCCTAGAAACTTCCTGTGACTGAACTTGAGTAACCGGAGACGATGAGTGCCACGTGGCACCACCGCATTTGCAAACACAGTCAATAAATTACACAAAATCAGTGCATGTAGTACACTACACATATTCACTTTACCAAAACCTAACAAAATTCACAAATAATACTGTAAACAACACAGATAATAATAATAAGTATAACATATTCAATATTCGCAGTTATACTTAACAGATAAACACAAAAACAGTAACGGAGGTTACCGAAGCCCTAGAAACTTCCTGTGACTGAACTTGAGTAACCGGAGACGATGAGTGCCACGTGGCACCACCACAAGTGCTCATCTGCCATTGATTATCCATACAGAACGAGCTCAAATCATCAAACACGAACAACTTCTTCCATTGCAGGTAGCTTGAATTCGTTCACACACAGCAAAAATGTCGACTGTGTGAAGAGTGTGTGTGAATGTGAATGATGAAAACTGAAAAGGGGGAAAAGACAAGTGTAGGTAGTAAGTACTTAACTGAGGAGAAAGGCTGACCTAGAACCGGTTATTTGGGATTTAGGATACGATGGAGGGATATCTGCCGTTGATTTGTTATGTGAGCGTTTGTGGCCGTTGATTGTGAGTAACAGCTTGGATTTGGAAGAGTGTGGGGTAGAGAGTGGAGCAGGGGAATAGGTGGAGGCCATTTAGTTGGACTCCATTGGTCAATTGGAAAAGTAGTTGTGGTGTACTTTGACTTTGTGTTTAAAATTAATCACTTGTGTTTAGGCCGGAGGGTGTGGGGGGTGCCACCCTCGCCAGGTCACCGCCTATAGCGCCCCCGGCGCTATACACCCACACCCAGGAGATTAAGTCGGGGCGCTATAGACCCCTCGCCAACATGTTAACGGTATGCAATTGCGTGGATCGAGACAGAAAGGTCAATATGACCGTTTGAAAACGTTTAAAAAAAATTAAACTTTTTATCTATATATATATATATATATATATATATATAAACCTTACACCATATAAACACACCTCTATCTCAAAAACCAATCACAAATTTACCACCCAAACACACACCAATCACAACTAGAAAATGGCATCCGATTCTTCGAGCTCTTCATCCAATGGTGGTTTCGACGACATGGTTATCGCAATGACGCAGGAGGTGATTAATAATTTGCAAGAAGAAGCCCAATCCTCTACGTCGCGTATCAGGCAACCGCCTCTTGAACGGGATCGGTTAGGTGCTCATGAACGTCTAGTGCACGATTATTTTTGTGAAAATCCGTTGTACGATGATGGGCAGTTTAGGCGCAGGTTTCGTATGAGTCGTCGTCTTTTCGTTAAAATTTCTAGTGATCTTGCGGGCGAGTTCCCTTTTTTCACGCAAAGAGAAAGTGCAAGTCACAAAGTTGGTTTCTCTGGAATACAAATACTTCATTCTATGCAAACGACGTGGAGTATAAGTATGGGTACTATCTCACAGACGGTATTTATCCCGAGTGTGCGACGTTGGTAAAAACTCTTTCGTGTCCAGATGATGAAAAAAGATTGTATTTCAAGAAAAAACAAGAGTCAGCAAGAAAATATATCGAGCGGGCTTTCGGTGTGTTAAAAAAGAGATGGTCTATCATCGCCCAGCCGTCGAGGATACTTGAAAAAAGAAAAATGAGAAATGTCATGTATACGTGCATCATTTTGCATAACATGATATTGGAGGATTCGGGTAGAGCGTTTTGTGGAGAAAGTTATGATGAAAGTATCCAACCGACGAACCCAATACTAACATACGCTGAAAAAGAAGCTATCCGATCGAAGGTACGAGACAGGAACACACACCATAACCTTCGAGCCGATCTGACCGAGCACCTATGGTTTTATCGTGAACAAGGAGGAGACGACGAAGACGACGAGTGACTTTTTTTTAAACTCTGGCATTGTATGGTTTTTATTTAAATTATGACATTTTATTTATATTATTTCAATTATGGCATTTTATTTAAAATATATAAATTATGTGGTATAAATTAATATATGAAAATTAAATGATTTTTAAAAGAGTAAACTGCCATTTTGGTCCCTGTGGTTTGGCCAGTTTTGCCACTTTAGTCCAAATCTCAAACTTATTACATCCAGGGCCCTGTGGTTTGCATTTTGTTGCCATTTTAGTCCAAAATCCAAAAACCCTAGTTTTTTGAGTGTTGCAACCTCCTATTTTGTCCTGTAGTGCAGGGGTATTTTGGTCATTTATGTTTTATTTAAAGCAATTCAACAACAACAACAACAAAACCCAGAAAATCAAGAACATCTTCTTCAACAACAACAAAACCCAGAAAATCAAGAACATCTTCAAAGTTCATCATCAAAACCCAGAAAATCAAGAACATCTTCAAGAAAAAACGAGGCTCAGATCTGTATCTTCAAGAACATCATCAAACATCATCATTAAAACAACAACAACAACAAAACCCAGAAAACCAAGAACATCTTCTTCAACAACAACAAAACCCAGAAAATCAAGAACATCTTCAAAGTTCATCATCAAAACCCAGAAAATCAAGAACATCTTCAAGAAAAAACGAGGCTCAGATCTGTAAAACCGCCATGGCTGCAAACAGAGGTTGCAAGCGCACTTGCCCTCCTCCGATTCTGCCACGCCAAGCTCGGATTAGGTGAAATCATCACAGCCTCATGGTGAACAAGCATAAAAATCATCACAGCCTCATGGTGAACAAGCATAACAGAACAAGTAACAACACACACCACGAAAGTGCCATTTCGACAAGCATAACAGAACAAGTAACAAGCATAACAACACACACCATAGAGTAAACTGCCATTTCGATCCAGATCTGCAGTGCCACCACCGTCAATCCACCCACCACCTGCCACACCACCGCCCCACCATCTGCTTCATTCTTTCACCGCCACCACCATAACCACCGCCCCACCATCTGCTTCATTCTTTCACCGTCAATCCACCCACCACCATAACCACCGCCCCACCATCTGCTTCATTCTTTCACCACCACCCCCTCTCGCCACCAAGTGTAACACCTCGAAAATTCACGTCCTATAATGTGTTGACACGTGTCATAAAGTTTGAACGTGTGAAAGAATGTTATAAAAGGACTAAAGTTGACAAACATGGAAAGTATGTGTTTATACGGATTCTAAGTGTCAACTGTGAATAAATATAATGAACATTAACCCTACACAATGTTCATACCTTCAAACGAATGAATCATGGATCATACGAAGCTAAAAGTGGGAGATTACAAACTACAGGGGTTAAATGTGTCAACATGTTAAAGATATACCTCTGAGTGACCTTTTGACAAACCCGAAGCTTTGTAAATGTAAATTATGCTCACTAGAATGCACGATTAAAATTTCATAAAGTTTCGTTATCGTATGAGAAAGTTGTGATCAAATTCGTGTGCGAGGGGTTAAAGCGTAAACATTGGAAATTAAGACTTATCGGGTAACCATAAAGTTACCCAAGGACTTAACAAAGTATGGTTATGTCTTAAGGCCCATAAAAGTCAAGTTAGAGGACTCGAAGTGCAAGAAAGCATGTTAAGATCAAGTGTAGAAGGATCAGGGAGTAAAAGTGTCAAAAAGTGCATAAGTTTGCATTTTCGCGCATAACCTACGTTCTGAATACATCCGGACATCCAAAAATTTATGTAAGCATGACTACATTATATTTTAGTGTTCGCCTTAAGAAAAATCCATTCATCGCGTCATTTGGTTCGTTTTTCGCATTCGGGACCAGATTCGATGTATTAGCCGTTGTTTAATTCACAACCACACATTCTAAACTTGCTTAGTCAGCGGATAAGGATGGAATTTAAACACCTAAACACCATGACTTTGCAACACATGTATGGATGGAATTTAAACACCTAAACACCATGACTTTGCAACACATGTATGGATGGAATTTAAACACCTAAACACCATAACTTTGCAACACATGTATGGATGGAATTTAAACACCTAAACACCATAACTTTGCAACACATGTATGGATGGAATTTAAACACCTAAACACCATAACTTTGCAACACATGTATGGATGGAATTTAAACACCTAAACACCATAACTTTGCAACACATGTATGGATGGAATTTAAACACCTAAACACCATAACTTTGCAACACATGTATGGATGGAATTTAAACACCTAAACACCATAACTTTGCAACACATGTACGGATGGGATTAAGGCACGATTTCCATGAAACGATCTTAACGGTTCGGGTATTCCTATAAATACCCCATACCTCCCATTGCTAAAATCACTAGAAACTTGATTTGAGAAACTCTAAGTTGAAACATTTGTTTCATACCTGAGATTTTTGAATCGAGTTTAGCATTCGGGGACCCTTCGTAAGTATTCTTTCGTTCTTTTCCTTATTTTATTGCTTTTCGAGTCAGAAAGTCAAACTTTGTTTGACTTTCAGCGTTGACCAGTAATGGTCAATGCGAAGTTCGTTTGAACTTCGCAACGTGATTGTAATCACGTTGGTCATAGTCCCTTGGGACTATGCCCACTGATTACCACGTTGTCTAGGGTCGTAGGGTAGGCGACCTAATAAATCGCCTATACCTTCGAACCCGACCCAGTTTGGTCGATCATTAGGATCCGACCAAATACATTAGGTGACCATAGTATGTAGGGAATAACCTTCCGAGGTTATACCCTATGGTCGCTTCGTTTGAATAGTGGTATGACAGGTAGTATATATGCCTTAGGTAAATGACCAAAATACCCCTACGGGGCTTAAATTGAGATTAAACTCGTTTTGGGCATAATGGAAGGTATCCTACTGATACCACAACATATTTAAGGCATATTAACTTAGGAAACCTGTTCGTGATCCATTCGGTTACCCGTTACGCTTATTACGCGATCGGTTAGGTTTATGTAACAAGTTTACATAAATTAGCCGAGACGGGTCAAACCTTATCGGTTTTATCTCAAAATCCAGAAGGTGTTGAGTTTACCCATATTATACAAGTCTCCAAACTTGTCGGGTCTAAATCACATTCTATTCCGGTCTTCGCTTAAACGTGCGTAAGAACCGTATATTCCCTTAAGACTAACCGGTCTAAGCTTAGGCTTAATTAAAGACCCGTTAGCATTCTAATTAATTATTATTTATACCATCATTCCAGACTAGAGCTTTCCGGTAAATTGTACCTACGCTTACTTAAGTGACTACGGCTGAGTTATTAGATTCTTGCTATTTAAGACAGGAGCTAGCTCAGGTAAATACTCTTAACTTATTTTCCCTATACGGGCTTGGGATACGGTACTATAAAAGTACCGCTTGGTCGGGTATGTAGACATTTAAATCGGATTGTGATTAATGTATTACATAACTCGTTTTATTCTGTATTATTTAATGTATGGCCCTTGGGGGTTAATGACCATGTCCCGGATATCCTTGGCATCATTTTACGAAATGGCCACGACCTAAGCACGAGGTGTAGGCATACACCTGACAGCTGCATTATGTAAAAACTGGTAATCCACTCCGAGGTATCATCCTTGTGGGCATTATACCGGAACTGGTAATCCACTTAGAGGATGATAGCCCGTGGGCATTATACCTGTGGCGTGTCAGTTAATCTAGTCCGGCCCTACAAACCGGCCCTAACGGACGACAAATAAGTAAAACTGTATACAAGATTATATACAAATAATTTTCCCAAGTTATAAAAGGTTAATTTTGCCTCTGTGCATTTTAATCGAAGTGTCAAAAGGTTTTGTGCCTAGTGCATCTAAATCAATTTTCTTAAACTCTTTTCAAAATGAGTCGGTTGAGTGTATTTACCAGTGAAAACTGACGTATTTTCCAAAAGGGTTAAGTGACAGGTACTGAACGTAATTGGCTGGAAGCTCAGGGCGCTAATAAGGAATCTTGCAAGTTCTAGGCGTCTAAAGTCTGTTGAACAAATGATATGTTTTAAGATCCGCCTGTGGATCCTTTACTTTCCGTTGTAATACTTTGATATTACGTTATATTCGGAATGTAATAATAAATATCCTTTGCTTCCGCTGTGCATTCATATATATTGTGTTGTTTGACTATTATGTTGCCAACCACGTCACGATACTCCCCCACCGGGCCCACCGGTGACACGTGGAAAGTCGGGGTGTGACAGGTTGGTATCAGAGCCAACACTGAGTGAATTAAACACTAGTCTTTTGTGTTTAATCTCAGTTACACAATTGCACATTCTTGAGTCTAGACAAGAACATAGGAAAAATCCAAATTTGTTTCATTTTACCTTATTTGGTTCCCTTGTTATTTTTCTGATTAGCCCTTGCATGGGCAAGTCAATTGCTATAGAAGTCCCGTTTAGGGCAACCATATACTTGTTAAATTTTAAAGGAATGATTATATTTAAAGTATCATTCCTATATTATAAGATCTACCATTATAATAAAATGGCAAAAATTTAAAAAGGACAAAACCTAGCCATGTGTCACATTAAGACAGGGCCAAGATGGTAGTTCCATAATTAGATTCAGATCCTTGTTAACAATTCAATTTAGGATTGCTCTGCGTTAATTATTAAAAGAATCTTAAAGGAAAAACCTAGCCTAAATGTCACGGCATACAAGGCCAAGATGGTAGAACCTATTCAAGAGATTCAAATCCTTATTAAACATATGAAAGCATATTAACATGCTCGACAAAATGTGATATGACAAAATCACATAAGTCATTTTGGGATATACTAAATTTCCTTATTTATATAATCATCCCTTATGGATGAAGTGCCCACGGGCTATAACTAACGTCCTCTGGGACTAAAGACAGAGGTAGCCTACAACTCCCTGTCAAGAAAAGGTAATGAACTTTGATTCAAACCTTGAAGCCTCGATGCTATAAAATCAAGGCCTACAAATTAAACTTGTCTAAGTGACTAGGCCTTTTGTGCTATTATTAACTTATAATTTAGGAGTATAATAAATATCCTGAATAATTATATATTTATCAAATTAACCAATATGTGTATTAAAAACATGGTTAATAAATCGTTCAAAAAGATAAAACTGTTTAAACTTCCGTAAAAACCTTGTCCTCGTTTAATTTTTATGTAGCAATTAAAACTACATGGCGGGGTCGGAAGAAGGGAATAGTCACCCTCTGGAAAATCGCGATGATGAAAGGATTAATATAACCAGAGGAGAACTTCGTACATTGATTGACTCAGCTGTATCTAAAGCTGTGAAGGAGCAATTCCAGGAGTATAGTGAGTCATATAGTAAAGCCTCATCTGTACCCCACCCTAAATCCATCCCTAAAACTCCTCCAGAGCCTGATAACAAGCCGCCCTCAAAGAAAGATGACGATCGACATTCATCTAATGAACACAGTGTTCCATCCAAGAGAATAGTGTTCGATAATGAACCGCATACCAAATCCTGTAACTATAAGTACTTTGTTTCCTGCAAGCCCCGAGATTTTACTGGGGAAAAAGGGGCAGTTGATTGTATGATTTGGTTGGATGAAATGGACACAGTTGTCGATATCAGCGGTTGCGCTGAAAGGGATGTCGTGAAGTACGTATCCCAATCGTTCAAAGGAGAGGCACTGGCATGGTGGAAGTCTCTTGTCACGGCCCAAGACCCGGTTTGACTCGTTTCAAGAGCCGCGGGACAGAAATACTGCGGTATTGATTTAATTGAGTTTAACAGCGGAAACAGGATCGCTTAAAGCTAAAATTTTTCCCCGATTATTTTATTTCACAATTCGGGATAAAACCCCGATAATTTACAATAGTATGATTTTTATAGGAAATCGTTATGTTACAAAACTTATTGCTTTATTTTATAATGAGCCACTATCTTAAGCTTGCAATGCTTCCCCAGCACTTTTCCTGATTTACAACAGATCACCTGAAACATGTTTGAAAAAGGTTTTGTCAGCGGGAAATACTGAGTGAATCATTCTATTTATTAAAATGACTCATTTGTTATAATATACAGTATTAAGAGCGATTACAATGTTTCTGATATCAAGCCAACTACCCACGGTAATTGTCACTCGACCCATTGGCCCATTCGTCCAATGGTGTCTGTGACTATGGTCATATCCCCCACTGGCTGCCCCAATGGTGACGATTATCAAGTAATGTATACAGAACCCCACATACCGGCTGTAACTTGGTGATTACAAAGACTTAATCCCCGTAATTATAACTTTGAAAATAACATGATTTTGTAAATAGATTTGATAAAAAGAGAGAATGACTCACAAACTGTGAGAAAAGGAGAATGACTCACTTTGCAGATTTATACGGGCAGAGCCTAGCCTACTGATTAGCCTTTTTATCCTAATTTCAATAACAAGCACACAATTTGGAATTAGTAATCAATCCAGCATTTACGATAACTCACGAGATCAAATTCTCACAATGAATATCAAAATGCAATACTTTGTCCATCGAATTAACGATGATCCATTGAATTAACAATGAACGACAAGGTATAATACTTTACCCATCGAATTAACGATAATCCGTTGAATTAACAACGAACGATAAAGTATAATACTTTACCTATCGAATTAACGACAATCCGTCAAATTAATGACGAACGATAAAGTATAACCCTAATGTGGGCGGCACTTAAACATTCATCGGATATTTAGATCAAATGAATCGTAGCAGCGATTGTGCTAATACCCTGATTGCAGCTTCAATTAGAGACCTGTGTGTGTTAATTGAAGTATACAGCAGAAAACTCGGTGTATAATTGAGAATTCTTTCGACGTAAAGTGTCCAGATTTCGAATGCCAATGCCTGCTATTTATAGGTGAAATTTGGCTAGCTTACGGACCGTAAGCTTATCAACGTTGCGGTCCGTATGACTGCTTACGGACCGTATGGTTGAGAGTGTTGCGGTCCGTATGGAATCAAAATAGACTATAGGGTAGCCACGACTGAAACTAGCTTAGCTGAATTGACATACTCGAATTTCAGTTACTTGACAACGATTTAAGTGGATAATCGTCCACTAGGGTTTACCCCCCCTGAGTTTTAGGGGCCCTAATCCTGATTCTGAAAATTATGAAAATTTTAGGGTTTGTGCGGAATCACTTGGGTGTCTCAATTAGGGTTTCCTATTGGTCAAATTAATTTAATAATTATGACTTTTAATGAGAGTCGTTACATCTCTCATTCAAGCTGCTGGGAAGATTCCGCTCTACAGCATGTCATGGGAACAGTTTGTTATTCTCATTAAGGAGAATTACTGCCCTCAACACGAGGTTGAGGGGATTGAGTCAGATTTCTTATCTTTGGTGATGACAAACTTAGATTGTCAAGCTTACCTCACCAGTTTTAATACCCTGTCCAGACTGGTCCCTTACCTTGTAACACCAGAGCCCAAGCGAATTGCACGCTTCATTGGGGGTTTACCCCCAGAAATCAAAGCCAGTGTTAAGGCTTCAAGACCTACTACATTTAGGTCAGTAACTGACCTCTCTCTGTCCCTTACTTTAGATGCGGTCAGGCTAAGGTCGCTAAAGAAATCTGAAGAAAGTAAGAAGAAGCGTGAGGATGATAACTCACGAGGATCTGAGAAGAAACACAAGGGAAACACTGACTCTGAGAGGTCTGGGTCTGGAAAGAATGGTCAGCGGACAGAGGAAAAGCCAAGGTGCTCGACTTGCCAAAAACGCCACTTTGGAAAATGCAGAATGGAGTCCAATTCTAAATCAGGACCACCTGCATGTGGGATATGCAAGTCTAGGGAGCACAAGGCTGTTGATTGCGGGAAGATCAAAGATGCTACATGCTACAACTGCAACGAGAAAGGGCACATAAAGACCAACTGCCCTAAGTACGCGAGGAAGCCCGAGTAAGCCGAGAGAACAAACGCACGAGTTATCAGGAGGAACGCCCAAGAGATGATGCAGAATAATAATAGTATAATATGTACCTTTCGTTATCAAGCAGTTTATGTAGAAACTTATTTAATACTGGCACGTATAAATATATTATGAATGATAAAGGTTGAGAACTGTTGTTTCCACCTGATTAAGACTCCGGTCATTTAATGCCCGGTAGAAAGTGACGATGTTACGTCGAAAATGCTCCAACAAATCATATATTGATATTAATATCTATTAGAAATCACTTCTCTAATATCCTTATAGCAAACTTTTGGTTGCATACTTAAGGACTCAATATAGTGATAAAAATCGATTGGTTGCCTTAAAAATAAAGTCCATATTGTGAGTGATAAGAAGCAATTAATTATCAAGACTCCTTATGAGACAACCCTCGTAATTACACGTGTCCGTACGATTAATTAATATTAAACATAAAAAAAAAAAAAATGGTGGAACTGACCGTCCCCGGAATCGAACCCGGGTCTAGGCCGGCCGCACCCTTTCGCGCGCCCAGCCAACCGAGCTAGGTGCCTAGTTTGTGAATATTTCCATTCTAATTAAATATAAGCACATATAGTTGATATCTCTTTAATCTCTATCGATTTCGAATACCAAATGGTATGACAAAAGCGCTATATGAGGATTGGTGTATCTTAATAAATTCCATAGATTGCTTCCATGCCTGATCAGTATGGAGGTTTAATGCATGGAACCACAAAGATATCCCAATGATCATATGGTACTAAAGTCAACTAATGGCATTCAAAGAAGATATCCATAATATAATTGTCCAAGTAAATATTCCCGATTAAGGAATTCGTGGACTAGTAACATAAATATGTCATTTTTCACAAGCAATGATGGATGAACTGGAGCTTGAGATATGGAAAATCTCTGTAACCTCCTTGTATGTTGGTCATCTTCTTCTAAGTTTACCCTGTTTGCCCCCTGGAGACAGGTGGAGTTAAGAGTAACATCCCACTTTGGGTTAGAGTGTTGTAAGAACTCCATGTTGATTATGGAATAACCGAAAACCTGATTAAGTAAATTTTAAGATAGAAGATTCATAGCCTAACTCAATATCTTGAGAATTCGGTATAGGAAATTTTGAAAGACGGTTCATTTTGCTAAGGCATTGTTTACCGCAACCCTAATTAGGCGACTATTAAGAATCGCCATCAGCTGCCCAAAATCGTCGAATTGTTCGACTAACTGTAAAGATTAGCTATTCCGTAAGATTAATTTGGAGAAATGGTTGGAATAATCACCTCACCTTAAGATAAGCTTTCCTATAATAACTGCCATATAAGTATCAAGGTGGCTCCTTGGAGACCTTGTATAAATGGCATGTTAAACGTTTATTGTTAGGACAATAGATTGGTAAGTCCAATTATAAGGATCTGAACGTTGCCCAGGAAACAACAAATAAGATCATATAAATCCGTACTCGATTGTAAGTTGCCATTATTAGGCAGAGAATACTTCCTTTATTTCAGTAAATCTCGGGTCGAGATTTATTTTAAGGGGGTGAGGATGTAACACCTCGAAAATTCACGTCCTATAATGTGTTGACACGTGTCATAAAGTTTGAACGTGTGAAAGAATGTTATAAAAGGACTAAAGTTGACAAACATGGAAAGTATGTGTTTATACGGATTCTAAGTGTCAACTGTGAATAAATATAATGAACATTAACCCTACACAATGTTCATACCTTCAAACGAATGAATCATGGATCATACGAAGCTAAAAGTGAGAGATTACAAACTACAGGGGTTAAATGTGTCAACATGTTAAAGATATACCTCTGAGTGACCTTTTGTAACACCTCGAAAATTTACGTCCTATAAAGTCTTGACACGTGTCATAATGTTTGAACGTGTGAAAGATTGCTCTTGGAGGACCAAAGTTGACAAACAGTGAAACTGTGTAAATAGAAGGGTTCAAAGTGTCAACAATGAATAGTTACACTTTGCAATAACCCTACATGATGTTTATAACCTTAAACGAATAGATCATGGATCATACGAGACGAATTGTGAAAGAAGGTGAGAGATTACAAACTACAGGGGTTAAATGTGCCAACATGTTTAAATTATACCTCTGAGTGACCTTTTGACAAACCCGAAGCTTTGTAACGATTAATTATGCTCACTAGAATGTACCATAAAAATTTCACCAAGTTTCGTTATCGTATGAGCAAGTTGTGATAAAATTCGTGTGCAAGGGTTAGAACCGTCAACGTTGAAATTTAGGGCTTTTCGGGTGATCACAAAGTTACCCGAGGACTTAACAAAGTGGGTATAAGTCTTAAAGCCCCACATACAAAATAAACAAAGCTTCTTGTGCAAGTTGGGTTGAGAAAGCGGCCTTTCGGAGGACCAGGGGCCAAATTGCAATAAAAAGAAAATAAAAATCAGGTCATCAAGTCTAAAGCGGCCCGCTTTAGACTTGACTATATGGGAAGCGGGCCGCTTCCGGTCTGCAGATGCAGAAAATGACCTGCTGCATTGGCAGGTGTCTGTTCGTGCCTTATAACCGACTTAAATGGATGGTTTTCGATACTAGGGGCTGGTATACATCAGTATACAACTTATAAAAGCCATTTACATGCATCATTGATCATCATTCACCCATTTGGAATCAAAGAAGAAAGATCAAAGTCCTTGTCGGTAGTCTCGTGTTCAACATACAAACACATATCAACTTCTGGACATCAAAGGAGCTTACGGGTCATTCACAAGACTTCCATATCATCCATTAGACTTGTGTAAGTGCTCTTAATCCTTCTCGATTCAGTTTTGATTCATTTATAGCCTAGAAATCAAACCGTCGTAACTACGGTTTGACTTTGTGATAAAACACAAACGGTCCAGAGATTTGTCGAAACGAAAGTTGTTACGAGTTGGTAATTATATGAGTATTAAAACCCTAAAAGGGCTCTCACTGATTTTAATCCTAACTATGTCGTTTGTCGAGACAAAGTTTACCCGAAAAGTCAACAGAAATGATAATCGCATAATTAATGATCCAATAGGCGTATAATCTGTTTTAACACTCATATAAACTAAAAATAAGTATAAAAACTTGTCTACGCTTGTTTGATTCGACAACTTTCTATTTAGAACCGATTCGGAGCCGAAAGACGCAAAAGTTTGACTTTTGCGTTGACCTCAGTTCTGACCCGATTCTTATAGGTTTAGACATGCCTTAAGGTTCCTTTAGGACCTAGATACACGTGTGTATAAACCTCTGCGTTTATACCACTCGAATCCCTAATCGTCCGATGTTTCCGTTAATCGCCTAAATAGTGACCGTAATGCCCTTATGACCATAAAACGAGATTTTGGGAAAAGTGGAAATGCCATAATCTTAGTTACTGATTATTATGCATGTCCCGAAAATTTCATGTTAATCGGAGGTCTAGATTAGGACTTATGCTTAATGACGCAATTATGGCGATTCTTAATACATAAATGACGTCATTAGCGTAAAGCCTATCTAAACCCAATTTTTGACACCAAACCTTTTACTCACTGATGTTAAATAATATTTTAGGATTTTTAAAGATTTTTAATTATTTTTAAACTGATCATAAGCTTGGATTAGCGCCTTAATTCGGTTAATACCGAATATACCCTTTTCGGCCATAAAATGAGTTTTACAAATCCTTTTAACGCCAATCCAATTGCTACTGATTTTAAATATTAATTAGAGTGTTTTGAACCTGTTTAACTGATCAGGAAACTCAGAATCGTATTTTAAACCGTACGTCGCTTAAAATGGCTTTATACGCGTATTATACGCATAGTTTGGGTTTAAAACTATTTTAACATATAAGACTTATAACCAAATGTTATAACCTGTTAATATAAGCTATTTTACTGATGTAATCAGACCCGGTTCATAGAAACCTAAATTAATCATTTTATAATCTTTAAAATGACCAAAATACCCCTACGGGGCATATTAATCGATTAAACTCGTTTTGGGCGTCATGGGTGATATCCTACTGATATCACAACTTATTTAAGGTGTATTAACTTAGGGAACCTGTTTAGGATTATTACGGATACCCGTTACGCTTCATGCGCGTTCGGTTCGGTTTATGTAACTAGTTTACATAAATTAGCCGAAACGGGTCAAACCTTAACGGTTTTATCTCAAAATCCAGAATGTGCATCACATACCCATATTAAGCAAGTCTTCAAACTTGTCGGGTCTAAATCACATTCTATCCGGTCTTCGCTTAATCGTGCGTACGAACCGTATCTTTAAAACTAACCGGTCTAAGCGTAAGCTTAACTAAAGACCCGTTAGGATTCTAATAGGTTATTATAAACCTTCGTTCCAGAATAGGAGAACCAGTAAAAGATATTTGCACTCGCTGATTTCTGAACTATACTTACTCAGGTAAATACTTTTAACTTATTTTCCCTATACGGGCTTGGGGTACGGTATATAAAATACCGCTTGGTCGGGACGTTGAATCTTTGATTGAATAAATGATAATGAAAGTATTGAGACGTCTCGTTTAATATTGTTTTGTTTTACTTAAAGCCTTTGGGGGGTTAATGACCGTGTCCCGGATATCCCTGGCATCATTTTACGAAATGGCCACGACCTCAGCACTCAGGTGTAGGCGTACACCTGTTAGTGTCTCATATATATAGTGGTGTGTTAATTGATCTTTAACCCGGCTCGACCCGGGCTACTGAACGCATAAGGAACATGTAAATCCATACAAGTATTATATATTTAAATAATTATCCCAAGTTATAAAATATTATTTATGCCTTGTGCCTTAAATGCATTTTCTTAAACTCTTTTCAAAATGAGTCGGTTGATTGTATTTACCAGTGTAAACTGACGTATTTTCTTAAAAGGTTAAGTGCAGGTACTACGCGAAATAGGCTGGCTTGTCTCCTAGCATCCACATTAAGTCTCGCCAGCTTGGATGTCATAACTGTTGAACATTTGTTTCCTTTTTAAACTTGATCTACCTGTGGATTTATATTTGACTATTTGTAATACTTAATATTACAATATCGTTGGTTGAATTAAATCTATACTTTGCTTCCGCTGTGCATTTAAATATTGTGTTGTTTGACTATTATGTTGCCAACCACGTCACGATACTCCCCTACCGGGCCCACCGGTGACACGTGGAAAATCCGGGGTGTGACAGGTTGGTATCAGAGCCAACACTGAGTGAATTAAACACTAGCCTTTTGTGTTTAATCTCAGTTACACAATTGCACATTCCTAAATCTTCGAGTCTAGACAAAGAACTTAGGAATAATCCAAATTGTGCAAAATTTTATTTTTAATTAAATTTGCCCTATATCTTTCCTTGTTATTATCTTGTATGTCTTAACAGGTACAAAAATGCCGCCAAGATTTAGACGAGGTGGTCGAGGCAAGGAGCCAGCTAGTGCCCCTAACGACCATGAGGCAGGGCCTTCGTTTCGACGAACTACATCCACAAGGAATGACGAAACGCGGGAACTATGGAGGACCTATGAAGATGATGCAAGGCGATCTTTTTCGCACTCCTCAACACCTCCATATCATGACTCTTATGGGCCACAGTCAGAGAATGAACCCCACAACCCGCAACGTTACTTTGGCGACCCTACTCCAGTTTTTCAGGGACAGTTTAACCCGGCAGAGTACCTGCCAGAACAAGTGGGCTTTAACCCACTTGGACCGGAAGATCACTTTTCTGGTGATCAGGATATGGACGAGGACACAGATCCCGTCGAGGCTTCAACCGGATCATTTAACCATCCTTTCGTGATCTCTGACGGATCGTCATATCACGGGACACCATACCAGGGTCCGGATAGTCACATGGCACGGTTTGAACGGTGTGAGTGGTACCATACACCATCTCACCATACACCATCTCACCATACACCGTCTCATTCAGCATCTCACCAGCAGCCACCGCAGCAGCCTCATCAAGATTCCTCTGGAGGACATGGGTTTGTGGCAGTCACGCCACCGCCTCCACCGCCACCAGTTCATTTAGAGCCTCCAGCACCTCCAAGACGTAGGAGGACTGGCCCGCGGATGTCAGTACGACCAGTGGGAGTTCATATCAACACTCCTCAACACTCTAGCGGTAGCCATTACCCGCCAACACATGAAGGCCCACAGATGGGTGGATCTTCTGTCCCAGTTTCAGAGGTGAATTCAGCACCTATAGAACCGTCACCAACGGGTTTTGGCCACCCAATCCCTGCGTATACTGCTCCGGCAACTTACAACCCATATGGACCACCAGCATACCATGGCTATAACTATGCGGATGATCCCTACAACGTGGCATCAGGCTACCATGAACATAATAATCCCGAGGGACCATACGGACCTCCTTGGGGAATGGGATACCCAACTCAGGGATATCAAGCACCTGTACAGCCGCCACCACAATACCAGCCACCAGGGGCTCCTCTCCATGAGCAGGAGGAACTCCGCAGAAGACTGGCCAAAGTGGAGCAAGACTTCCAGAAGGAACGTAAGAAGAATGAGGGATTTATGAGTGGGTTGGCAAGCTTGCTTAAGGGGAAGAAGAAGAAACGGGATCGTTAAATCCCCATATATGTATTATTGTACTTCCTTATTTAAATCAAGTCCCTACGTGGACATTTATTATTTGTATGTGTATGTAGTCCCTGCGTGGACATCTACCTTTTGTACTTAGTCCCATACGAGGGCTTGTTTCTATTTTAGCCCCTGCGTGGGCACATCTTTCTGTAAGACCCCTGCGTGGGCATGTACTGGTTTAAACCCTGCGTGGGTAAGTTTGTTACTAGTAAAAGACCCGTTTAGGGCTGTGTGTAATAGTATAATAGATTAATGGAATGTTTGTCTTATAAATTTCATAATTTCCATATGCGCATATATAGTGTATAAATGAAATAAATTAAAATCATTCCTTTTAAATTAATCTGCCTATGAAATTAACTAATTAAGGATCTTAATAGTGTGAACCCTAGCCTCGTGTCAAATATAAGACCGGGCCAAAATGGTAAGACCTGTTTAAATGATTCGATTTCCTGTTAACATCTTAAAACATGTTAACACTCCTGGCAGAAGTGATTCGTCGAAATCACATACGTCATATTGTAAAGGAATTCTTTAAAAGATTCCTAACCTAGTTTAATGATCTCTGAATCCTAGGTTTACATCATCAATTAAGATGATCATATCTTAACCATACGTGGTAATATAATGCCTACGGGCCCTTCTCATTTTCATATGAGACAAAAGACAGTATTAGTCTATGACCCTGTCTGATAAAGGTAATGAACTTTGTTCAAACCTTCATGCTTTGATTCTCTAAAATCCTAGCTTATAATCTATATTGTCCCTGTGACTAGGCCTCATGTGCTAATAAAACTATTGTTGTTTTATAATTAGGATAAATTATATTAGAAATCCTAAATTTATGTGAGTAATAAATTAACCATATTTGGTCTAAGTTTACCACGGTTAATAAATTGCCATAAAAGACAATTTTATAATAAACTCACCAATAAATTGTTATCGATATGTGACAGTTCTAGATACATGGCAGACTCAAACGAGGTCAACAGTCACCCAGGGATAGTGAATGAAAATGCCCAAGTTAACGTAGCAGGCCCAGAGTTGCAAGCTATGATAAATAATGCGGTTAATATAGCTATGGGTAGACAACACCATGGATCAAGTGGTACTCGTACGAGGACCCATTCTGCATCACACGCTAGAACACCCTCCAGGACCCACACTGCCCACAACAGTAATACTCACCACTCCTCGAATCAAAGGAGTAATCCATCCCAAAGAGCCCTACAGAACCAAGAACCTCGTAATAGGGGTTGCACCTATAAATACTTCGTGTCGTGCAAACCCAGAGACTTCAATGGGGAAAAAGGAGCTGTAGATTGCATGACGTGGATGGATGAAATGGATACTGTAGTGGATATTAGTGGTTGTCATAATAGAGACATTGTGAAGTTTGTCTCACAGTCTTTTAAAGGAGAAGCCTTAGCCTGGTGGAGATCTTTGATCCAAGCCACAGGGAAAGTCCCGTTATACAACATGACATGGGAAGAGTTCACGGCACTAATCAAGGAAAATTTCTGCCCTCAACACGAGGTTGAGAGAATTGAATCTGATTTTCTGGCACTGGTCATGAAAAACCTGGACTGTCAGGCCTACCTTACTACTTTCAATACTTTGTCAAGGTTGGTCCCTTACTTGGTAACTCCAGAGCCTAAGCGAATAGCCCGCTTTATCGGGGGTTTGGAACCGGAGATTAAAGCAAGTGTAAAAGCGTCCAGACCAACCACTTTTCGGTCAGTAACGGACATATCGTTATCCCTGACCTCAGATGCTGTCAGGCTGAGGTCACAAAGGAAAAATGATACCGAAAAGAGGAAGCGTGAGGATGACAACTCACGGCGTTCAGATAAGAAGCAGAAGGGTAGCAATGACCAGAAGAAGGGGTCAGGTTTTAAGAAGGATGGTCAGCAGACGGGTGAAAAACCCAAATGCAAAACCTGCAAGAGGCAGCACTTTGGGAAGTGCAGGTTTGAATCCAACTCACAAACACAATCGAAGCCTTTTGCATGTGGGTTATGCAAATCCAGGGAACACAAAACCGTGGATTGCAAGAAGATAAAGGATGCGACCTGCTATGGTTGCAATGAAAAGGGGCATATCAAGTCCAACTGCCCAAAATCTGCAAGAAAGAATGAAGAGGGGAAGAAGACCAATGCTAGGGTCTTCAGAATGGATGCTAAGGAAGCCGTCAAGGACGACAACGTGATAACAGGTACCTTTCTCGTAAACGATGTATATGCGAGGGTGTTATTTGATTCGGGCGCTGATAAGTCGTTTGTAGATAATAAGTTTTGTGAATTGTTGAAACTACCTGTTAGAACTTTAAGTGTGAAGTATGAGGTGGAACTAGCAGATGGCACTTTAGAAACCGCTTCAACTTTATTAGATGGATGTTTTATATCTATTAGGAATCACTCTTTTCCTTTGTCCTTACTTCCCTTTAAGTTAGCCGGCTTTGACATAGTATTGGGTATGGACTGGTTATCGCATAACCAGGCCCAGATTATCTGCAATAAGAAGCAAGTGAGGATCAAGACTTCGTCTGGTGAATCACTTACTATCCAGGGAGATACCCAGTATGGGCTGCCCGAGAAGATGTCTATACTCAAAGACTCAAAGTGTTTGAAGAAGGGCTGTGTCATCTACATGGCACAGGTGATTATTGATGAACCGAAACCCAAGATTGGAGAGATCCCAGTCATTTCTGAATACCTCGAAGTATTTCCTGAAGAACTACCTGGGTTGCCACCGGATAGACAAGTGGAATTCAGAATCGACATTATTCCTGGATCAGCACCAGTTGCAAGGGCGCCTTATAGGTTGGCACCAACGGAGATGAAGGAATTGAGGACGCAGCTAGATGATTTACTAGCCAAAGGTTTCATCAAACCTAGTTCGTCTCCTTGGGGAGCACCGGTTTTATTTGTTAAGAAGAAGGATGGATCGATGCGTCTGTGCATCGACTACCGCGAGCTTAATAAGGTTACCATCAAGAATAGGTATCCTTTGCCCAGAATTGACGATCTGTTCGATCAACTGCAAGGGGCAAGTTTCTTCTCGAAGATTGACTTGAGGTCAGGCTACCATCAGTTGAAGGTTAGAGATGAAGATGTGCACAAAACAGCATTTAGGACTCGTTATGGTCACTACGAGTTCCTAGTGATGCCTTTTGGGCTCACTAATGCACCGGCCGCATTCATGGATCTCATGAATCGCGTTTGCAAGCCGCACTTAGACAAATTCGTCATCGTCTTCATCGACGACATTCTCATCTACTCAAAGAACCAAGCTGACCATGAGAAGCATCTTCACTGCATACTGGAACTACTTCATAAAGAGAAGCTCTATGCCAAGTTCTCAAAGTGTGAATTCTGGCTTCGAGCAGTCCAATTTCTTGGACATGTTGTTAGTGAGCGTGGTATCCAAGTAGATCCCGCTAAAGTTGAATCTGTCATGAATTGGCATGAGCCAAAGACGCCTACAGAAATACGTAGCTTCCTAGGTTTGGCAGGATACTATAGGCGATTCATAGAAAACTTTTCAAGGATTGCTGCACCCCTGACTTCGCTGACGCGTAAGAAGATTAAGTTTGACTGGGGTCCTAAGCAGCAGGAATCCTTTGATATTCTGAAACAAAAGTTGAGCAATGCTCCAGTACTAACATTGCCTGATGGAATAGAGGAGTTTGTTGTTTATTGTGATGCATCACACACCGGGATGGGATGTGTGCTTATGCAAAAAGGCAAAGTCATTGCCTATGCTTCACGTCAGTTAAAGGTGCACGAAAAGAATTACACCACCCACGACTTGGAGTTGGGTGCCGTTGTATTCGCACTAAAACTGTGGAGGCACTACTTATATGGAATCAAATGTGTGATCTATTCTGATCACAAGAGCCTTCAACATCTGTTCAACCAGAAGGACTTGAACATGAGGCAACGCCGTTGGATGGAAACTCTTAATGATTACGATTGTG
The DNA here is from genome assembly GCA_030545235.1 of Helianthus tuberosus. NCBI lineage: Eukaryota > Viridiplantae > Streptophyta > Magnoliopsida > Asterales > Asteraceae > Helianthus > Helianthus tuberosus. Next base: position 6,023,530 of record CM060356.1, on the reverse strand, counting down.
AAATAAGATACCATCCCGGCAAGGCGAATGTAGTCGCCGATGCCTTGAGTCGGAAAGAAAGGGTGAAACCCATCCGAATCAATGCCAAGAGCATGGAATTGAAGAACAGCTTGATAGAAAGGTTGTTAGCTGCACAGAAAGAAGCTGTGTTGGAAGCTAATTATCCTAACGAAAAGCTAGGAGTAACTGAGGAGCAGTTATCTCTTAGTAAGGATGGAATTCTTAGATTGAATGGACGGATATGGGTTCCATTTTATGGAGGACTTCGTGATGTTATCCTCCAGGAAGCCCATAGTTCCAAATATTCTGTTCATCCTGGAGCCGATAAAATGTACCATGATCTTAGAGCAAATTATTGGTGGATAGGCTTGAAGAAGTCTGTAGCTACCTATGTAGCTAAATGCTTGACGTGTGCGCAAGTCAAGGCAGAACATCAAAAACCGTCAGGTTTACTACAACAACCTGAACTTCCTACTTGGAAGTGGGAAATGGTAACTATGGATTTTATCACCAAGTTACCTAAGACGAGGAAAGGAAATGACACCATCTGGGTGATAGTCGACCGACTGACTAAGTCAGCACATTTCCTACCCATTAAGGAGACCTACAGCTCCGATATGTTAGCCCAACTGTACGTTGATAAGATTGTAGCCTTACATGGCATACCTGTAGCTATTATCTCTGACCGAGATACTAGGTACACGTCGCACTTTTGGAAAAGCTTCCAACAATCTTTGGGCACACGTTTGAACTTTAGTACGGCTTACCATCCACAGACAGACGGTCAGAGTGAGCGTACTATTCAAACGTTAGAAGACATGCTACGTGCATGTGCAATCGACTTGGGAGGTAGCTGGGATAAGAACCTGCCATTAATCGAATTCTCCTACAACAATAGCTACCATACCAGCATCAAGGCTGCGCCTTTTGAGGCATTATACGGTAGAAAGTGTAGATCACCAGTTTGTTGGGCGGAAGTTGGAGAAGTCCAATTATCAGGACCAGAGATCGTGTTCGAAACGACGGACAAGATTGTCCAGATTCGAAACAACCTCCAAGCTGCCCGGAATAGGCAGAAGATTTATGCTGATCCAAATCGTAAGGATTTTCACTTCGAAGTAGGTGACAAAGTCCTACTTAAAGTGTCACCTTGGAAGGGAGTGATGCGATTTGGTAAGAAAGGTAAGCTAAGCCCGAGATACATAGGACCTTTCGAGGTTATCGAACGTATCGGGTCAGTTGCCTACAAATTAAACTTACCTGAAGAGCTCAGTAGTATACACAATGTGTTCCACATCTGCAATCTGAAAAAGTGTTTCGCTGACTCCGCTGACGAATCAGTGATTATACCCTATACAGATGTGCATATCGACGAGAGCTTGAAATTTGTTGAAAAACCTATGTCGATTGAAGATCGACAGGTAAGGAAGCTTCGAAGGAAGCATATACCTTTTGTAAAGGTCAAATGGGATGCCCGAAGAGGTCCCGAATTCACGTGGGAAGTTGAATCCACGATGAAAGAAAAGTACCCTTACTTGTTTCAGTAAATCTCGGGTCGAGATTTATTTTAAGGGGGTGAGGATGTAACACCTCGAAAATTTACGTCCTATAAAGTCTTGACACGTGTCATAATGTTTGAACGTGTGAAAGATTGCTCTTGGAGGACCAAAGTTGACAAACAGTGAAACTGTGTAAATAGAAGGGTTCAAAGTGTCAACAATGAATAGTTACACTTTGCAATAACCCTACATGATGTTTATAACCTTAAACGAATAGATCATGGATCATACGAGACGAATTGTGAAAGAAGGTGAGAGATTACAAACTACAGGGGTTAAATGTGCCAACATGTTTAAATTATACCTCTGAGTGACCTTTTGACAAACCCGAAGCTTTGTAACGATTAATTATGCTCACTAGAATGTACCATAAAAATTTCACCAAGTTTCGTTATCGTATGAGCAAGTTGTGATAAAATTCGTGTGCAAGGGTTAGAACCGTCAACGTTGAAATTTAGGGCTTTTCGGGTGATCACAAAGTTACCCGAGGACTTAACAAAGTGGGTATAAGTCTTAAAGCCCCACATACAAAATAAACAAAGCTTCTTGTGCAAGTTGGGTTGAGAAAGCGACCTTTCGGAGGACCAGGGGCCAAATTGCAATAAAAAGAAAATAAAAATCAGGTCATCAAGTCTAAAGCGGCCCGCTTTAGACTTGACTATATGGGAAGCGGGCCGCTTCCGGTCTGCAGATGCAGAAAATGACCTGCTGCATTGGCAGGTGTCTGTTCGTGCCTTATAACCGACTTAAATGGATGGTTTTCGATACTAGGGGCTGGTATACATCAGTATACAACTTATAAAAGCCATTTACATGCATCATTGATCATCATTCACCCATTTGGAATCAAAGAAGAAAGATCAAAGTCCTTGTCGGTAGTCTCGTGTTCAACATACAAACACATATCAACTTCTGGACATCAAAGGAGCTTACGGGTCATTCACAAGACTTCCATATCATCCATTAGACTTGTGTAAGTGCTCTTAATCCTTCTCGATTCAGTTTTGATTCATTTATAGCCTAGAAATCAAACCGTCGTAACTACGGTTTGACTTTGTGATAAAACACAAACGGTCCAGAGATTTGTCGAAACGAAAGTTGTTACGAGTTGGTAATTATATGAGTATTAAAACCCTAAAAGGGCTCTCACTGATTTTAATCCTAACTATGTCGTTTGTCGAGACAAAGTTTACCCGAAAAGTCAACAGAAATGATAATCGCATAATTAATGATCCAATAGGCGTATAATCTGTTTTAACACTCATATAAACTAAAAATAAGTATAAAAACTTGTCTACGCTTGTTTGATTCGACAACTTTCTATTTAGAACCGATTCGGAGCCGAAAGACGCAAAAGTTTGACTTTTGCGTTGACCTCAGTTCTGACCCGATTCTTATAGGTTTAGACATGCCTTAAGGTTCCTTTAGGACCTAGATACACGTGTGTATAAACCTCTGCGTTTATACCACTCGAATCCCTAATCGTCCGATGTTTCCGTTAATCGCCTAAATAGTGACCGTAATGCCCTTATGACCATAAAACGAGATTTTGGGAAAAGTGGAAATGCCATAATCTTAGTTACTGATTATTATGCATGTCCCGAAAATTTCATGTTAATCGGAGGTCTAGATTAGGACTTATGCTTAATGACGCAATTATGGCGATTCTTAATACATAAATGACGTCATTAGCGTAAAGCCTATCTAAACCCAATTTTTGACACCAAACCTTTTACTCACTGATGTTAAATAATATTTTAGGATTTTTAAAGATTTTTAATTATTTTTAAACTGATCATAAGCTTGGATTAGCGCCTTAATTCGGTTAATACCGAATATACCCTTTTCGGCCATAAAATGAGTTTTACAAATCCTTTTAACGCCAATCCAATTGCTACTGATTTTAAATATTAATTAGAGTGTTTTGAACCTGTTTAACTGATCAGGAAACTCAGAATCGTATTTTAAACCGTACGTCGCTTAAAATGGCTTTATACGCGTATTATACGCATAGTTTGGGTTTAAAACTATTTTAACATATAAGACTTATAACCAAATGTTATAACCTGTTAATATAAGCTATTTTACTGATGTAATCAGACCCGGTTCATAGAAACCTAAATTAATCATTTTATAATCTTTAAAATGACCAAAATACCCCTACGGGGCATATTAATCGATTAAACTCGTTTTGGGCGTCATGGGTGATATCCTACTGATATCACAACTTATTTAAGGTGTATTAACTTAGGGAACCTGTTTAGGATTATTACGGATACCCGTTACGCTTCATGCGCGTTCGGTTCGGTTTATGTAACTAGTTTACATAAATTAGCCGAAACGGGTCAAACCTTAACGGTTTTATCTCAAAATCCAGAATGTGCATCACATACCCATATTAAGCAAGTCTTCAAACTTGTCGGGTCTAAATCACATTCTATCCGGTCTTCGCTTAATCGTGCGTACGAACCGTATCTTTAAAACTAACCGGTCTAAGCGTAAGCTTAACTAAAGACCCGTTAGGATTCTAATAGGTTATTATAAACCTTCGTTCCAGAATAGGAGAACCAGTAAAAGATATTTGCACTCGCTGATTTCTGAACTATACTTACTCAGGTAAATACTTTTAACTTATTTTCCCTATACGGGCTTGGGGTACGGTATATAAAATACCGCTTGGTCGGGACGTTGAATCTTTGATTGAATAAATGATAATGAAAGTATTGAGACGTCTCGTTTAATATTGTTTTGTTTTACTTAAAGCCTTTGGGGGGTTAATGACCGTGTCCCGGATATCCCTGGCATCATTTTACGAAATGGCCACGACCTCAGCACTCAGGTGTAGGCGTACACCTGTTAGTGTCTCATATATATAGTGGTGTGTTAATTGATCTTTAACCCGGCTCGACCCGGGCTACTGAACGCATAAGGAACATGTAAATCCATACAAGTATTATATATTTAAATAATTATCCCAAGTTATAAAATATTATTTATGCCTTGTGCCTTAAATGCATTTTCTTAAACTCTTTTCAAAATGAGTCGGTTGATTGTATTTACCAGTGTAAACTGACGTATTTTCTTAAAAGGTTAAGTGCAGGTACTACGCGAAATAGGCTGGCTTGTCTCCTAGCATCCACATTAAGTCTCGCCAGCTTGGATGTCATAACTGTTGAACATTTGTTTCCTTTTTAAACTTGATCTACCTGTGGATTTATATTTGACTATTTGTAATACTTAATATTACAATATCGTTGGTTGAATTAAATCTATACTTTGCTTCCGCTGTGCATTTAAATATTGTGTTGTTTGACTATTATGTTGCCAACCACGTCACGATACTCCCCTACCGGGCCCACCGGTGACACGTGGAAAATCCGGGGTGTGACAGGTTGGTATCAGAGCCAACACTGAGTGAATTAAACACTAGCCTTTTGTGTTTAATCTCAGTTACACAATTGCACATTCCTAAATCTTCGAGTCTAGACAAAGAACTTAGGAATAATCCAAATTGTGCAAAATTTTATTTTTAATTAAATTTGCCCTATATCTTTCCTTGTTATTATCTTGTATGTCTTAACAGGTACAAAAATGCCGCCAAGATTTAGACGAGGTGGTCGAGGCAAGGAGCCAGCTAGTGCCCCTAACGACCATGAGGCAGGGCCTTCGTTTCGACGAACTACATCCACAAGGAATGACGAAACGCGGGAACTATGGAGGACCTATGAAGATGATGCAAGGCGATCTTTTTCGCACTCCTCAACACCTCCATATCATGACTCTTATGGGCCACAGTCAGAGAATGAACCCCACAACCCGCAACGTTACTTTGGCGACCCTACTCCAGTTTTTCAGGGACAGTTTAACCCGGCAGAGTACCTGCCAGAACAAGTGGGCTTTAACCCACTTGGACCGGAAGATCACTTTTCTGGTGATCAGGATATGGACGAGGACACAGATCCCGTCGAGGCTTCAACCGGATCATTTAACCATCCTTTCGTGATCTCTGACGGATCGTCATATCACGGGACACCATACCAGGGTCCGGATAGTCACATGGCACGGTTTGAACGGTGTGAGTGGTACCATACACCATCTCACCATACACCATCTCACCATACACCGTCTCATTCAGCATCTCACCAGCAGCCACCGCAGCAGCCTCATCAAGATTCCTCTGGAGGACATGGGTTTGTGGCAGTCACGCCACCGCCTCCACCGCCACCAGTTCATTTAGAGCCTCCAGCACCTCCAAGACGTAGGAGGACTGGCCCGCGGATGTCAGTACGACCAGTGGGAGTTCATATCAACACTCCTCAACACTCTAGCGGTAGCCATTACCCGCCAACACATGAAGGCCCACAGATGGGTGGATCTTCTGTCCCAGTTTCAGAGGTGAATTCAGCACCTATAGAACCGTCACCAACGGGTTTTGGCCACCCAATCCCTGCGTATACTGCTCCGGCAACTTACAACCCATATGGACCACCAGCATACCATGGCTATAACTATGCGGATGATCCCTACAACGTGGCATCAGGCTACCATGAACATAATAATCCCGAGGGACCATACGGACCTCCTTGGGGAATGGGATACCCAACTCAGGGATATCAAGCACCTGTACAGCCGCCACCACAATACCAGCCACCAGGGGCTCCTCTCCATGAGCAGGAGGAACTCCGCAGAAGACTGGCCAAAGTGGAGCAAGACTTCCAGAAGGAACGTAAGAAGAATGAGGGATTTATGAGTGGGTTGGCAAGCTTGCTTAAGGGGAAGAAGAAGAAACGGGATCGTTAAATCCCCATATATGTATTATTGTACTTCCTTATTTAAATCAAGTCCCTACGTGGACATTTATTATTTGTATGTGTATGTAGTCCCTGCGTGGACATCTACCTTTTGTACTTAGTCCCATACGAGGGCTTGTTTCTATTTTAGCCCCTGCGTGGGCACATCTTTCTGTAAGACCCCTGCGTGGGCATGTACTGGTTTAAACCCTGCGTGGGTAAGTTTGTTACTAGTAAAAGACCCGTTTAGGGCTGTGTGTAATAGTATAATAGATTAATGGAATGTTTGTCTTATAAATTTCATAATTTCCATATGCGCATATATAGTGTATAAATGAAATAAATTAAAATCATTCCTTTTAAATTAATCTGCCTATGAAATTAACTAATTAAGGATCTTAATAGTGTGAACCCTAGCCTCGTGTCAAATATAAGACCGGGCCAAAATGGTAAGACCTGTTTAAATGATTCGATTTCCTGTTAACATCTTAAAACATGTTAACACTCCTGGCAGAAGTGATTCGTCGAAATCACATACGTCATATTGTAAAGGAATTCTTTAAAAGATTCCTAACCTAGTTTAATGATCTCTGAATCCTAGGTTTACATCATCAATTAAGATGATCATATCTTAACCATACGTGGTAATATAATGCCTACGGGCCCTTCTCATTTTCATATGAGACAAAAGACAGTATTAGTCTATGACCCTGTCTGATAAAGGTAATGAACTTTGTTCAAACCTTCATGCTTTGATTCTCTAAAATCCTAGCTTATAATCTATATTGTCCCTGTGACTAGGCCTCATGTGCTAATAAAACTATTGTTGTTTTATAATTAGGATAAATTATATTAGAAATCCTAAATTTATGTGAGTAATAAATTAACCATATTTGGTCTAAGTTTACCACGGTTAATAAATTGCCATAAAAGACAATTTTATAATAAACTCACCAATAAATTGTTATCGATATGTGACAGTTCTAGATACATGGCAGACTCAAACGAGGTCAACAGTCACCCAGGGATAGTGAATGAAAATGCCCAAGTTAACGTAGCAGGCCCAGAGTTGCAAGCTATGATAAATAATGCGGTTAATATAGCTATGGGTAGACAACACCATGGATCAAGTGGTACTCGTACGAGGACCCATTCTGCATCACACGCTAGAACACCCTCCAGGACCCACACTGCCCACAACAGTAATACTCACCACTCCTCGAATCAAAGGAGTAATCCATCCCAAAGAGCCCTACAGAACCAAGAACCTCGTAATAGGGGTTGCACCTATAAATACTTCGTGTCGTGCAAACCCAGAGACTTCAATGGGGAAAAAGGAGCTGTAGATTGCATGACGTGGATGGATGAAATGGATACTGTAGTGGATATTAGTGGTTGTCATAATAGAGACATTGTGAAGTTTGTCTCACAGTCTTTTAAAGGAGAAGCCTTAGCCTGGTGGAGATCTTTGATCCAAGCCACAGGGAAAGTCCCGTTATACAACATGACATGGGAAGAGTTCACGGCACTAATCAAGGAAAATTTCTGCCCTCAACACGAGGTTGAGAGAATTGAATCTGATTTTCTGGCACTGGTCATGAAAAACCTGGACTGTCAGGCCTACCTTACTACTTTCAATACTTTGTCAAGGTTGGTCCCTTACTTGGTAACTCCAGAGCCTAAGCGAATAGCCCGCTTTATCGGGGGTTTGGAACCGGAGATTAAAGCAAGTGTAAAAGCGTCCAGACCAACCACTTTTCGGTCAGTAACGGACATATCGTTATCCCTGACCTCAGATGCTGTCAGGCTGAGGTCACAAAGGAAAAATGATACCGAAAAGAGGAAGCGTGAGGATGACAACTCACGGCGTTCAGATAAGAAGCAGAAGGGTAGCAATGACCAGAAGAAGGGGTCAGGTTTTAAGAAGGATGGTCAGCAGACGGGTGAAAAACCCAAATGCAAAACCTGCAAGAGGCAGCACTTTGGGAAGTGCAGGTTTGAATCCAACTCACAAACACAATCGAAGCCTTTTGCATGTGGGTTATGCAAATCCAGGGAACACAAAACCGTGGATTGCAAGAAGATAAAGGATGCGACCTGCTATGGTTGCAATGAAAAGGGGCATATCAAGTCCAACTGCCCAAAATCTGCAAGAAGTAGATAATACTGTAAACAACAACAACAAGTACAACATATTCAATATTCACAGTTATAAGTAACAGATAAACACAAAAACAGTAACGGAGGTTACCAAAGCCCTAGAAACTTCCTGTGACTGAATTTGAGTAACCGGAGACGATGAGTGCCACGTGGCACCACCACATTTGCAAACACAGTCAATAAATTACACAAAAACAGTGCATGTAGTACACTACACATATTCACTTTACCAAAACCTAACAAAATGCACAAACTCTAGTAGATAATACTGTAAACAACACAGATAATAATGATAAGTATAACATATTCAATATTCACAGTTATACTTAACAGATAAACACAAAAACAGTAACGGAGGTCACCGAAGCCCTAGAAACTTCCTGTGACCGAACTTGAGTAATCGGAGACGATGAGTGCCATGTGGCACCACCACATTTGCAAACACAGTCAATAAATTACACAAAATCAGTGCATGTAGTACACTACACATATTCACTTTACCAAAACCTAACAAAATTCACAAACTCTAGTAGATAATACTGTAAACAACACAGATAATAATAATAATAAGTATAACATATTCAATATTCACAGTTATACTTAACAGATAAACACAAAAACAGTAACGGAGGTTACCGAAGCCCTAGAAACATCCTGCGACTGAACTTGAGTAACCGGAGACGATGAGTGCCACGTGGCACCACCACATTTGCAAACACAGTCAATAGATTACACAAAATCAGTGCATGTAGCACACTACACATATTCACTTTACCAAAACCTAACAAAATTCACAAACTCTAGTAGATGATACTGTAAACAACACAGATAATAATATGAGTATAACATATTCAATATTCACAGTTATAAGTAACAGATAAACACAAAAACAGTAACGGAGGTCACCGAAGCCCTAGAAACTTCCTGTGACTGAACTTGAGTAACCGGAGACGATGAGTGCCACGTGGCACCACCGCATTTGCAAACACAGTCAATAAATTACACAAAATCAGTGCATGTAGTACACTACACATATTCACTTTACCAAAACCTAACAAAATTCACAAATAATACTGTAAACAACACAGATAATAATAATAAGTATAACATATTCAATATTCGCAGTTATACTTAACAGATAAACACAAAAACAGTAACGGAGGTTACCGAAGCCCTAGAAACTTCCTGTGACTGAACTTGAGTAACCGGAGACGATGAGTGCCACGTGGCACCACCACAAGTGCTCATCTGCCATTGATTATCCATACAGAACGAGCTCAAATCATCAAACACGAACAACTTCTTCCATTGCAGGTAGCTTGAATTCGTTCACACACAGCAAAAATGTCGACTGTGTGAAGAGTGTGTGTGAATGTGAATGATGAAAACTGAAAAGGGGGAAAAGACAAGTGTAGGTAGTAAGTACTTAACTGAGGAGAAAGGCTGACCTAGAACCGGTTATTTGGGATTTAGGATACGATGGAGGGATATCTGCCGTTGATTTGTTATGTGAGCGTTTGTGGCCGTTGATTGTGAGTAACAGCTTGGATTTGGAAGAGTGTGGGGTAGAGAGTGGAGCAGGGGAATAGGTGGAGGCCATTTAGTTGGACTCCATTGGTCAATTGGAAAAGTAGTTGTGGTGTACTTTGACTTTGTGTTTAAAATTAATCACTTGTGTTTAGGCCGGAGGGTGTGGGGGGTGCCACCCTCGCCAGGTCACCGCCTATAGCGCCCCCGGCGCTATACACCCACACCCAGGAGATTAAGTCGGGGCGCTATAGACCCCTCGCCAACATGTTAACGGTATGCAATTGCGTGGATCGAGACAGAAAGGTCAATATGACCGTTTGAAAACGTTTAAAAAAAATTAAACTTTTTATCTATATATATATATATATATATATATATATATATATATATAAACCTTACACCATATAAACACACCTCTATCTCAAAAACCAATCACAAATTTACCACCCAAACACACACCAATCACAACTAGAAAATGGCATCCGATTCTTCGAGCTCTTCATCCAATGGTGGTTTCGACGACATGGTTATCGCAATGACGCAGGAGGTGATTAATAATTTGCAAGAAGAAGCCCAATCCTCTACGTCGCGTATCAGGCAACCGCCTCTTGAACGGGATCGGTTAGGTGCTCATGAACGTCTAGTGCACGATTATTTTTGTGAAAATCCGTTGTACGATGATGGGCAGTTTAGGCGCAGGTTTCGTATGAGTCGTCGTCTTTTCGTTAAAATTTCTAGTGATCTTGCGGGCGAGTTCCCTTTTTTCACGCAAAGAGAAAGTGCAAGTCACAAAGTTGGTTTCTCTGGAATACAAATACTTCATTCTATGCAAACGACGTGGAGTATAAGTATGGGTACTATCTCACAGACGGTATTTATCCCGAGTGTGCGACGTTGGTAAAAACTCTTTCGTGTCCAGATGATGAAAAAAGATTGTATTTCAAGAAAAAACAAGAGTCAGCAAGAAAATATATCGAGCGGGCTTTCGGTGTGTTAAAAAAGAGATGGTCTATCATCGCCCAGCCGTCGAGGATACTTGAAAAAAGAAAAATGAGAAATGTCATGTATACGTGCATCATTTTGCATAACATGATATTGGAGGATTCGGGTAGAGCGTTTTGTGGAGAAAGTTATGATGAAAGTATCCAACCGACGAACCCAATACTAACATACGCTGAAAAAGAAGCTATCCGATCGAAGGTACGAGACAGGAACACACACCATAACCTTCGAGCCGATCTGACCGAGCACCTATGGTTTTATCGTGAACAAGGAGGAGACGACGAAGACGACGAGTGACTTTTTTTTAAACTCTGGCATTGTATGGTTTTTATTTAAATTATGACATTTTATTTATATTATTTCAATTATGGCATTTTATTTAAAATATATAAATTATGTGGTATAAATTAATATATGAAAATTAAATGATTTTTAAAAGAGTAAACTGCCATTTTGGTCCCTGTGGTTTGGCCAGTTTTGCCACTTTAGTCCAAATCTCAAACTTATTACATCCAGGGCCCTGTGGTTTGCATTTTGTTGCCATTTTAGTCCAAAATCCAAAAACCCTAGTTTTTTGAGTGTTGCAACCTCCTATTTTGTCCTGTAGTGCAGGGGTATTTTGGTCATTTATGTTTTATTTAAAGCAATTCAACAACAACAACAACAAAACCCAGAAAATCAAGAACATCTTCTTCAACAACAACAAAACCCAGAAAATCAAGAACATCTTCAAAGTTCATCATCAAAACCCAGAAAATCAAGAACATCTTCAAGAAAAAACGAGGCTCAGATCTGTATCTTCAAGAACATCATCAAACATCATCATTAAAACAACAACAACAACAAAACCCAGAAAACCAAGAACATCTTCTTCAACAACAACAAAACCCAGAAAATCAAGAACATCTTCAAAGTTCATCATCAAAACCCAGAAAATCAAGAACATCTTCAAGAAAAAACGAGGCTCAGATCTGTAAAACCGCCATGGCTGCAAACAGAGGTTGCAAGCGCACTTGCCCTCCTCCGATTCTGCCACGCCAAGCTCGGATTAGGTGAAATCATCACAGCCTCATGGTGAACAAGCATAAAAATCATCACAGCCTCATGGTGAACAAGCATAACAGAACAAGTAACAACACACACCACGAAAGTGCCATTTCGACAAGCATAACAGAACAAGTAACAAGCATAACAACACACACCATAGAGTAAACTGCCATTTCGATCCAGATCTGCAGTGCCACCACCGTCAATCCACCCACCACCTGCCACACCACCGCCCCACCATCTGCTTCATTCTTTCACCGCCACCACCATAACCACCGCCCCACCATCTGCTTCATTCTTTCACCGTCAATCCACCCACCACCATAACCACCGCCCCACCATCTGCTTCATTCTTTCACCACCACCCCCTCTCGCCACCAAGTGTAACACCTCGAAAATTCACGTCCTATAATGTGTTGACACGTGTCATAAAGTTTGAACGTGTGAAAGAATGTTATAAAAGGACTAAAGTTGACAAACATGGAAAGTATGTGTTTATACGGATTCTAAGTGTCAACTGTGAATAAATATAATGAACATTAACCCTACACAATGTTCATACCTTCAAACGAATGAATCATGGATCATACGAAGCTAAAAGTGAGAGATTACAAACTACAGGGGTTAAATGTGTCAACATGTTAAAGATATACCTCTGAGTGACCTTTTGACAAACCCGAAGCTTTGTAAATGTAAATTATGCTCACTAGAATGCACGATTAAAATTTCATAAAGTTTCGTTATCGTATGAGAAAGTTGTGATCAAATTCGTGTGCGAGGGGTTAAAGCGTAAACATTGGAAATTAAGACTTATCGGGTAACCATAAAGTTACCCAAGGACTTAACAAAGTATGGTTATGTCTTAAGGCCCATAAAAGTCAAGTTAGAGGACTCGAAGTGCAAGAAAGCATGTTAAGATCAAGTGTAGAAGGATCAGGGAGTAAAAGTGTCAAAAAGTGCATAAGTTTGCATTTTCGCGCATAACCTACGTTCTGAATACATCCGGACATCCAAAAATTTATGTAAGCATGACTACATTATATTTTAGTGTTCGCCTTAAGAAAAATCCATTCATCGCGTCATTTGGTTCGTTTTTCGCATTCGGGACCAGATTCGATGTATTAGCCGTTGTTTAATTCACAACCACACATTCTAAACTTGCTTAGTCAGCGGATAAGGATGGAATTTAAACACCTAAACACCATGACTTTGCAACACATGTATGGATGGAATTTAAACACCTAAACACCATAACTTTGCAACACATGTATGGATGGAATTTAAACACCTAAACACCATAACTTTGCAACACATGTATGGATGGAATTTAAACACCTAAACACCATAACTTTGCAACACATGTATGGATGGAATTTAAACACCTAAACACCATAACTTTGCAACACATGTATGGATGGAATTTAAACACCTAAACACCATAACTTTGCAACACATGTATGGATGGAATTTAAACACCTAAACACCATAACTTTGCAACACATGTATGGATGGAATTTAAACACCTAAACACCATAACTTTGCAACACATGTATGGATGGAATTTAAACACCTAAACACCATAACTTTGCAACACATGTACGGATGGGATTAAGGCACGATTTCCATGAAACGATCTTAACGGTTCGGGTATTCCTATAAATACCCCATACCTCCCATTGCTAAAATCACTAGAAACTTGATTTGAGAAACTCTAAGTTGAAACATTTGTTTCATACCTGAGATTTTTGAATCGAGTTTAGCATTCGGGGACCCTTCGTAAGTATTCTTTCGTTCTTTTCCTTATTTTATTGCTTTTCGAGTCAGAAAGTCAAACTTTGTTTGACTTTCAGCGTTGACCAGTAATGGTCAATGCGAAGTTCGTTTGAACTTCGCAACGTGATTGTAATCACGTTGGTCATAGTCCCTTGGGACTATGCCCACTGATTACCACGTTGTCTAGGGTCGTAGGGTAGGCGACCTAATAAATCGCCTATACCTTCGAACCCGACCCAGTTTGGTCGATCATTAGGATCCGACCAAATACATTAGGTGACCATAGTATGTAGGGAATAACCTTCCGAGGTTATACCCTATGGTCGCTTCGTTTGAATAGTGGTATGACAGGTAGTATATATGCCTTAGGTAAATGACCAAAATACCCCTACGGGGCTTAAATTGAGATTAAACTCGTTTTGGGCATAATGGAAGGTATCCTACTGATACCACAACATATTTAAGGCATATTAACTTAGGAAACCTGTTCGTGATCCATTCGGTTACCCGTTACGCTTATTACGCGATCGGTTAGGTTTATGTAACAAGTTTACATAAATTAGCCGAGACGGGTCAAACCTTATCGGTTTTATCTCAAAATCCAGAAGGTGTTGAGTTTACCCATATTATACAAGTCTCCAAACTTGTCGGGTCTAAATCACATTCTATTCCGGTCTTCGCTTAAACGTGCGTAAGAACCGTATATTCCCTTAAGACTAACCGGTCTAAGCTTAGGCTTAATTAAAGACCCGTTAGCATTCTAATTAATTATTATTTATACCATCATTCCAGACTAGAGCTTTCCGGTAAATTGTACCTACGCTTACTTAAGTGACTACGGCTGAGTTATTAGATTCTTGCTATTTAAGACAGGAGCTAGCTCAGGTAAATACTCTTAACTTATTTTCCCTATACGGGCTTGGGATACGGTACTATAAAAGTACCGCTTGGTCGGGTATGTAGACATTTAAATCGGATTGTGATTAATGTATTACATAACTCGTTTTATTCTGTATTATTTAATGTATGGCCCTTGGGGGTTAATGACCATGTCCCGGATATCCTTGGCATCATTTTACGAAATGGCCACGACCTAAGCACGAGGTGTAGGCATACACCTGACAGCTGCATTATGTAAAAACTGGTAATCCACTCCGAGGTATCATCCTTGTGGGCATTATACCGGAACTGGTAATCCACTTAGAGGATGATAGCCCGTGGGCATTATACCTGTGGCGTGTCAGTTAATCTAGTCCGGCCCTACAAACCGGCCCTAACGGACGACAAATAAGTAAAACTGTATACAAGATTATATACAAATAATTTTCCCAAGTTATAAAAGGTTAATTTTGCCTCTGTGCATTTTAATCGAAGTGTCAAAAGGTTTTGTGCCTAGTGCATCTAAATCAATTTTCTTAAACTCTTTTCAAAATGAGTCGGTTGAGTGTATTTACCAGTGAAAACTGACGTATTTTCCAAAAGGGTTAAGTGACAGGTACTGAACGTAATTGGCTGGAAGCTCAGGGCGCTAATAAGGAATCTTGCAAGTTCTAGGCGTCTAAAGTCTGTTGAACAAATGATATGTTTTAAGATCCGCCTGTGGATCCTTTACTTTCCGTTGTAATACTTTGATATTACGTTATATTCGGAATGTAATAATAAATATCCTTTGCTTCCGCTGTGCATTCATATATATTGTGTTGTTTGACTATTATGTTGCCAACCACGTCACGATACTCCCCCACCGGGCCCACCGGTGACACGTGGAAAGTCGGGGTGTGACAGCAAGCACCACCACCACCGCCGCCGTTCTTGGCATTGTCTGCCGCCGCTGGGTGTGAGATCTTCATCTGGATCGGTACTGTGAGGATTATCGATGGATCTGGGTTGCAACAATCGATTTAGAGAGAGAAGAGAGAGAGTCAGTTGCTGAACTTTGAAGGCGTTTGGGATTTGTTTTGTCTTCAAACAAGATCTATATTTTCTGGATCCAGATGAAGAAGATGAAGATCTCACACCCAGTTGCTGAACTTTAGAGAAGAGAGATAGAAGAGAGAGAGTCAGTTGCTGAACTTGAAGGTTTTCGTTGATTAAAAGTGATTAATATTGTTTTGAGTTTATTTGGTCAAAGAACATCTTCAAAGTTTAACAACAATCGATCTGTATATGTATATATATATAATATATATAATTAATATTGTTTTAATTAATTAAAAGAATAAATTAAAATGACTAAACTACCCCTGCACTACAGGACAAAAAAAGGACCTTAAAACAGTCAAAAAAGAGATATTTTGAGATTTGAACTAAAATGGCAACAAAATGCAAACCACAGGGCCCTGGATGTAATAAGTTTGAGATTTGGACTAAAGTGGCAAAACTGGCCAAACCACAGGGACCAAAATGGCAGTTTACTCTTTTTAAAATAACAAATAATTAGGCAATGATGACGGGGCTCCATTCCACACGCAGCAAATTAAATGGGGGGTTATAAAGCCCCTTGGCTGATGTGGCGTCTAGGTGGCGCTGAGGTGTCCTTATAACCCCCAAGGGGCTCCATCCCACACCCTCTAGCCATATTAGTTTGATAATGAAAGGAACAATAATACAAGCACCTGAGATGAATTTTTTTTTTTTTTTTTTGAAAGGAAACTATTATTCACAACGGCACACCCCCGAAACAAGGGCAGCCAACAAGCCGAACAAAACCGATTACATCATCGAAAAAGTGACCCAGTTCTCCCAAGATACATCTCTATATTTTGATCTATTACAAAACCATAAAAAACCGAGCGACTTAATGTCCTGCACTATACTATCCGCCGACTTATGCTTATCCGAGAATCTTCTTTCGTTCCTGGCCTTTCAAATACACCACCATCCAATCATAATGATACCTTTGAGAATATCTTTTGCTTTAGCACCTAAGCCGGAGAACTCATGAACCTCGAGGAGATCATTTAGCGAGAAAGCATACATTGGAGCAATATTGATCCATCTACTAATCCGAAACCAAACCTCAGAAGCCACTTCACAGGAACAGAAAAGATGTTCCGCAGATTCACTTCCGTCGCCGCACAGGACACAGATATTAACTCCGTTAAAACAATTACGTTTGATAAGAGCGTCTAGCGTCGCTATCCGACCCATTTGGGCCCGCCAAACCTGAGATGAAATGAAATGAAATGCGAGTTGGATGTGAGGTCAAGAACGTCATATGGGTGTGTTATCGGATGGGAAACTCGCAGACATCGTATAACGTGGTTGCGTCTATAGACGGTTCTGGATTTTCCGTTTGTGTGCACGACATGTGTTCGCCTCTAAATTTCTTTTTTTTTTTTTTTTTGCTTGAGAATTCATAAGGAAAGATGAAAGTATTGTTGATTTGTTGGATGATGTTATACTTCCTAAAATTTAAGGTGTCAAGTGTCAAATACATTATAAGAATATTAAGTTAAACTATATTATGGGTTCATTATTTGTTTATTTAGAGAAGTTTGATCGTTAAAATGCAACATTTATGTATCCTTTTCATAAATGTATAAGTTAATCTAATTTAATGTTACATTTTATCAAAAAAAAAAATATCATTTACATAACACATCGTATTTAACAGTTTAATTCAATAAATTGCTTACTTTGGTATTTGGTAAAGAAAAGTCACGATATGAATCTTTAAATGAAAAAAAGGTGTATATTGTAAAATAGTTTAGTTCCCGAGAAAGCTTACGCTTTTATCTTTAAGGAGTCAAACAATGTAGTTTTTAAAATCTAGTCAAATAAATTGTTATGATTAAAATTTATTGGGTTCGATTCCCACAAAGGGGGTTTTTCCCATATTTATTGGGTTTCCTCCTGAATTGGTGTATAGGCATTGTTGCCTAGTGGATATGGATATGATCGGGTGGTTCTGCTGGTGGCACGATGATACTCCAGTGGTCCGTCAGTGATCCAAATTTGCCGTTCAAAAAAAAAAAATTATTGGAACTAGGTTTTAGACTCGCCGCGCGTTGCGGCGGCCTCAAACTTAAAGTAACTCAGTTTATACCATCCAATATTTGGTCGACTCATTTCCAAATAAAATTTACGTTAAAACGTAGACCAACTTAATCCGCACATAAAAAACACGAAAACTTTGATTTGACTCATTACCGAGTTCATTCCTAACTCGATCACCAAACTATATTCCCATACATACACCTCTAATTTTGATTAAATGGAAAAAGATTGTGGCAATTCAACATTTCACCAAGTCTGTTGAGTTATTGTTTTGAGAAACCGAATAAAAGAAAGTGATCACACACATATCACAAAGATTCGGCCTTTGTTGACATTTAACCAGATAATATCAACTCTGAACATGTTAATATGATATAGTATATATTCCTTTTGACATGTCAAAACCGAAAGCATACTCAAATGTTAGTTTGGGGGTTCTCTCATGCCACTATCATGCGTGATCAGGTTCTAGCAGCTGGATTCGTTTCTATGCGAACCTGAGAAATCATTTAAAAATATATTTTGTTATCCTTATCATTCAGTGCAATTTAAAACAAATTCAACATGTCGATGATGCAATACATAAAGCATGGCACTGAGACATTTCCACAATATGGTCATTAATTGAAACTCACTAACAACTGTGGCCATTAATTTGAAACACCTTGAATTAGTATTCTACAAAGACAATATTTTTTGTCTTTTTATTTGTCTAAGAACCAGTCTAACTATATGATCATACAAT
Organism: Helianthus tuberosus; assembly: GCA_030545235.1. NCBI lineage: Eukaryota > Viridiplantae > Streptophyta > Magnoliopsida > Asterales > Asteraceae > Helianthus > Helianthus tuberosus. Next base: position 6,004,925 of record CM060356.1, on the reverse strand, counting down.
GACATTTTGGCAAACAATTCACATGTAATTGACATTCACTTCATAAATGCAGACATATCTTGGAATTCCTATATTTAGTTTTTTTTTTCAAGTGTGCCAAGTGTTCGGCTGAGTGGCAAAACGGTCGGGTTGGGTGGGGCGGGGTGGTGGGTCAGGATGTGTTCGGATCAGAACAGGACTGTGTAGAAATGGGCCAGAACAGGTCTGGGTCGAAACGGGTCGTTTCAAAACATGGTTATTTTGGGTCGGGTCAGAACAGGCTTTGGCTAAATTAAGTTCGCGTCAAAACGGGTTGTTTTATAAAAAAAGGTACCAAATAACTAAAACTATTCTAAATTTATAAAATTTTGGTCAGCAAAGGTTTAATTTGCAGTTCTTTAAGGTTCTCTATGAATGGGCATTTACGCATACCAGTAATCTAGTTATGCTAAGTTGAATGTAAACTAAAAGCTAAAAAGGATTACCTGAACAACATCAAACTTCAACTGTAACAAATTAAAACCTGCAACATCACATGATCCCAAATGTGTTAGTTTCGTACTTAAACGGAAAGATTTGCAATGAATATCCAGCAATTCTAAAAACCTAAATCTCTTTAAACTACCACAGACACACACAATAACAATAACAATAATAATAAAAATAACAAAAATAATAACAATAACAGATAATAGTAATAATCGGTACAATGCTTAATTAGAACTCACTCACCTCTTTATCTTTCGGAACAGGTAATCAATCGAAGAGTACCATAGCTCTAAACAACTAAACAAACAAATCGAATTCGAAATACGTCACAACAACAATTCTAAATTCTGCAAGTAAACAGCGGATCAATTATACGCGAAATGCAATCGCGTTTGTACAGGAAAATCTGTTCACGAACAGAAAGGAGTATTAGTGATTTTTTACCGGAAAATCGTAGTTGTGATCGGAAGATCTGGATGGAGAACCGATACTTCAACGCAGTCAACATCCCCTTCTTTGCATGGCCCCTTCTTCATTGGATGTCAATTACTGACAAATTACAGTGATTTCCAGGCTTTAAAGTTGGGGTTTAGTTAGGATTAGGGTTTACTCATACGGTGGTTGCGGGAATTGAAGACGGTGAGAACGGAGGTTTGGTGGTCGTTTTCTCCGATGACTTTGTCAAACCTGTAACCAAGATTTGTGGTTTAAAAGGGGCGCGTGGCATGGTAGTGATTGACATGTGTGGCTGTGTAGCATAGTACAATCCCCTAAACTCAAAATACAAACAATAAAAGCATAGAAAACTATTAAAGCTGAATGTACAATCCACCATGCACAAAGATGTTGAAAATTAGAGATATATATAATATATCCAGATTCTTATCATATTTTAAATCATTAAAAAATAACATATTAAGAGCACCATTGTTTGTGTTAGAATATTTATAACATATACATATATACTATTTATTTATAAATTTTCCAATGATTATTAGTGAACCGGCATATCATAATTGAAAAAGAAAAGGTTGTATGATTGAAAGTTGAAAGGACTAGGTTCGAAATCACTGCCTTCACTTTCTTTTATTCTTTCCTTATTTAAAAAGTATTGCTTAAAAATCATATCTATAATCTAATGTTATATTTTGCTTGTGTCATGGTTGAATGATTTTATTTACTAAGTTTAAGAGAGAATATTTTTTAGAGTGTCTAACATAAAACCAATTTAAATAGAAGGTCATGAGAAAGATAATAACACCAGTACATAATATTGATAAAATACTTGAGAGAAAAATATGTATCAAAAAGTATAATTCTATATAATTGTTTATGTAGTTCTTGTGGTTTTACATTTGAAATTAGATATGTCTTGAAGTACAACCTTATATATTTGCAATTGGGACATTATATTATATTATATTTCCATTTCCAACATATACATTTACAAGTCTGGGGAATAGTGTCAGGCAGCTGACTGACACTCCCCTATTGGACCAACTCATTTTTAATTTAATTTTATTTCTAACTTAAATTTACGGTTTCATCATTTGTTTAAAATTACGTTTTCGCTCCTAATTCAGAATAAAATTATATTTTTGCCCTGACTCAATATTTACACGTTTGCCCTCCGTTCAAAAACTCATTTCTAATTATATTCCCAGTTTAAATTTATGGTTTCGCCCTCCGTCTAAAATTACACTTTTGCCCCCCCCCCCCCCCCCCCCCTAAAAATATGTTTTTACCCCTAGCTCAAAATTACGATTTTGCCCCCAACTCAAATATGCCTACAGTTCAAAATAAAATTATGTTTTTCCCCATAGCTAAAAATTATGATTTTGATCTCAGTTTAAAATTATGATTTCGTCCCCAGTTCAAAATATTTTTGCTATTGTGCCCTCTGTTCAAAATTTAGATTTTCCTCCCATTTCAAAAATTACGATTTCTCCCCCAGTTAAAAATTATGATCTTGCCATCGTTTTACTTTTTTTTTTTTTGCAAAACTAACTCAATGTAACTTTTATTGTGTCAAGCAGTTGTCTAACGCTCGCTCATTGGTCCTGACAAATTAGTATTTTACCCCCAGCTCAAAATTACAGACCTGTTATTGTTTTAATTTTTTGTTATCAAAACTATGGTAGTGTTTTCTTTTAATTGGTTGTCTCGATGCATTTTTTTAGATCGTTTTATAAGTAGTATGTACAAGTAACCTAAATACATACATACAAGTTATGAAACTAAGAAATATTTGATTTAATACCCCGCAACGCAGGCGGACATAGGTGTATTTTTATTCCTCAAGGCACGCCTGGTACATGCTCATTTGTCCTGAAAAATTACAATTTTGCTCCCAGTTTAAAATTATACTCTTTCTATCGTTTTAGTTTTTTTTAGTAAAAATATGGTAGTGTTTTTGTTTTAATTGGTTGACTCGATGTAATTTTTTTTTGAGATCGTGTTATGAGTAGTATGTACAAGTAACCGAAGCACAGACATACATGTTACGAGAGAGAAATATTTGGCTTATTGGCCCGCAACGCGGGCGAGGCAAAAACTAGTTATATTATATATTATATATTATATATACTACCTCAGCTTTTTACATTTTTAGTAATATTTCTTTAAAACCTTCTTCATCAAGTACAAATTAATATTATTGTGTCATGCTAAATAGTATATATTATCATATTAAACAATAAAAAATGTCAAATATAACTAATTTTTTTCTACTTTTTACCATGAAGAACCATACCAAGTTGAGAAAAGTATCCGTATTCGTTTTTATGGTTTCCAATATAAATTCCGTTGAAAGATGGAGTCGTATGAGTACATTTTTATATCATAAGCTATAGCGAATGTCATTATCGTGACAAATTGCAATAGATTACATTTTTATATCATAAGCTATAGCGAATGTCAGTATCGTGACAAACAAAACTGATAGTGTAGCATCTTAGTTTTTTTTGTTTTTTTATTATTTAATTATTTTCTTTATAAAACTGTCTTCTTTAAGTACCATACCGATTCTATTATATAGCCAACCAATACTGACCGAGGGGAATTTAAGTTCAATACATAATCATTTATAACTTTAAAAGAAAGCATATCTTAGAGGTAGACCCCTAAGTTCTAGCTCAAAACATGTATACCATTTACACAAAGTCTAGAATTTCAAAAGAAAGCATATATAATTTAAAGGTATATATAATGTATCATCAAATCTATCATATGATAAGGACTTGATAATGTGGCCTAATAATTGGTTTATCTTTCTTTTTTTTTTATGCTACATTATTAAGCCACGTCATCAAATGATACAATTTGATGTATATTCAATTCAATGAGCATTATAAATCACTAGACCACAAAATAAAGGTAACCCATTCCAAAATTAAGTAAACACAAATGCTCCAATTGCTCTCAGATTCTTGCAAGTCCACCCGAATGGGCATATATCATATTCAATCATACGATCGAAAACCAAAAAAGGTATTTTACTATGCAATTTTTTACTCAAAACACAAAAGAGATTACCCGATATTCGGATTCAAAGATAAGAAACACAAAGATGATATGTATTGAACTTGGGTTCTCATCCATCAATGCATCGGCGGTCAACTGAATTTTGGTCAGAGTCAAGACGGTTATAAAGATCTTGATATCTGCTGCAGAAACCAATATTTTGTTTCTGGCTTTAACTTGCATTTGCAATCACTTACTCTGTCTGCATCATGAGTAAGGAAAAAAAACAAATAGTTTAGAAACCTCTTTTGTGTATACCATAACGAGTAAAATGCCATATTCGTCCCCGATGTTTGGTCAGTTTTGCGTTTTTTGTCCAAAGGTTTGTTTTTCCGCATCTGGATCCTAAAGGTTTATGTAAAAAGACCGAATACCCCTTTAAGTCAACAAATAAGACGAGAATATCCCTGACTTAACAAATTAAAATGGATGGAGTTAACGGGCCGGATGAAAACGGCAAGATTTTAATCCTTTTGGATCCAGATGCGGAGAAACAAACCTTTGGACAAAACTTGCAAAACTGGCCAAACCTCGGGGACGAAAATGGCACTTTACTCTATCTTAACCTTCAAGGGTAGTACGCCTTGATTTAAGAAGTACCTTTTGCCGTTTTGAGGACGGGGGAGATGAAGGACCATCTGCCTGCCGTGAAGATGCACGTCGGTCTCGGTTCTCTTCAACCTACATGTATATAAACGTTAAAAGAAAACAGTCACATTTAAAATGAAACAGTTAAAAAACGAAGCTAACATTTGAAGAAGGTTGGGTAGCTCCGTTTTCCCCATCGGGTCCACCATTGAGGTGCTGAGTCACAACAGGCATAATCTGGTGGAGCAAATTTGACAAAAAGGTTCCTTCATCACTGACAGCTGGCGTTTCTTGAGAATTGACAGACGTGTGAGCCGTTTCAACACTCGTTCCCTGTAAGATGAAGTCTTCGACACCAGGAACAGGAAATAAATTTCTCAGCAGTTGGTCGAGTCCACTTGGAACTTCTGTAGAAAAAGTTTGACCACTGTGAGTTGTACCTGTATCCAATTGAAAGACTTCATGTTTAACTTTGAGCTGTCATGTAAGATCTTTAAATTACGAATTAAAAACTATTCTTGTACTGTTATAACAAAAAGTAAATCAAATTTATACCGTACAATTATAATGTAATGTACTAAAAAGACATACAACGTGAATAGAAACCACAAAAAGATAAAAAAAAAAAACCATGTGTGTTTTGCAAAAGTCAAAGGACTCGCTTGCGGTATGCGCATATAATGAGGTGGTTGCTATAACCGGTACTAAACTATAAGCTATTTTACGCCCAACTTAAAGTTGATTGCTAAAGTTGGGTAAAACCGAAAAAGTGTATAATTCGTTTCAATTTTGTGCAATTTGCTATGATAAAAATCGCTTCTGTTTTACCAGGAACTTCAGGTGGTTGAACCGGAGCTGTAGAATTAGGGACCACACGCGGTCTGTTTTCACCGTTATGAGCATGGCTTCCATTTGATACCTGGCCATTAACACCATTTCTTGCTACCATTGGATACAGCACACTCATAGAACCAATAGACGCTTCAGAAGGTGCAAGTCCAGGTGGCAGTGTTGAAATCCTAATCGGAACCACACGAACATCAGAACCACCCGTGGGTTGAGACAGATTTCTAGCGGCAGCTTGATTATTCGAAACTCCGGTATCAGATGCCGCTGACCGCTCACCGCCGCTTGCTTCTCTTTGATTAGCAGCTGGCGCCAACACTGAACCTGTATACAAAAGAGTAAACTTTCGTTTTGCTCCCTGTGGTTTGGTCATTTTAACGGTTTTGCCCCAAACCTTTAAAAATAGCCATTTTCCTCCAATAGTTTGCTATGGTTTTTCCATTTTGCTCCCGAGCAAAATGGAAAAACAGACAATTTGGATGGAGTTAGACGCGGGGAGTAAAATGGAAAAAAACATAGCAAACTATTGGAGGAAAATGGCTATTTTTAAAGGTTTGGGGCAAAACCGTTAAAGTGACAAAACCACAGGGAGCAAAACGAAAGTTTACTCAAATAAATATGAAAAAAATCAGTCATTTATATTTATACTGTCGTTTAAAAACAAAATGAGAATAGTTATTTATTATTTATTACCGGTACGTATTCGGATATCGATATTCCTTGGGCGTAAACCAGTGCCGGGACCTGTAGGTGTAGTTCCGAAACTTGTTCCAGGTTGAAAAGGTAGAGGCTGCACCATGGTTTAACAAGGCATACTATACTAATAAAGAGCAATTAAACAAACTAAAGTATAGTATTAAACTAGAGTAAAATGCCATTTTTGTCCCAGAGGTTTGGCCCATAGTTGTCAATAGTGATCGCTAGCGAATAGCGTAGTGTATAGGTCTAGTCTCGCTATAGCCTTTGTAGCGATAGATAGCGATGGTAGCTATTTTATATTGCTATAAAAAACATGTATAATAGCGTATATACTAGGATATTTTGATATAAGAGTTGAATGCCATTTTAGTCCTTGTGGTTTGGGCCATTTTGCCAGTTTAGTCCAAAGGTTTGAAACGTTGCCATTTTAGTCCAAATGCCATTTTAGTTCTTATCGCTAGTTCTCGCCATAGTTATTAAAGGCGTTAGGCGCACTCAAGGCGCATAAGCCTTGTCTGGGGCCTAGGCGCAAGGCGCAAAAAAAGCGAGGGCCTAAGAAAAAAAAAAGCGTACAACAAAAGAAAATTAGAGTACACTTCCGTTTTGCTCCCTGTGGTTTGGTCGTTTTAATGATTTTGCCCCAATCATTTAAAAACGGACATTTTCCTCCCTGATCTATGAAGCTAATCACCATTTCACTCCCTACCCCAAACGGCATCCATCTCCACCGTTGAATCCTGGTCACATGCCCCTCACATGAGGGGCACTTCAGTCTTTTCCCATCCTCTCTATTGTTATTTAGTATTTTTATATATAAAAAAAATATTTTATGTATTAGAAAATTAATACTACTATTCAAATAAAATAAATAAAAAGCTATTATATATAGCAATTAATATCATCTATTTAGTACCAAAAGTTCTAAATATAGGTGTGTTAGCGTAGAAAAGTAGTTTTAGTTAGACATAAGTAGAAAATCTAGCTGGAATCTTGCCGTAATCTAGAGAATTTGGCCGGAAACTCTCCGAAATCTAAAAATCTTGCTAGAATTTGCGCCTCAACCATTACCTAGAGAATTAATGTGCAATTGCCTTGACTTAAGGCGCAATTGCCTCGCCTTGCATGAAAAATGGGCCTAGGCGCAAAAGGCGATGGCTTTTAACAACTATGGTTCTCGCTATTCGCCATTAACAACTATGGTTTGCCACTTTTGCGACTTTCATTCAATGGTTTTGTTTTTTTGCATCTGGATCCAAAAGGTTTGAAATCTTGCGCTTTTCATCCACCTCGTAAACTCCATCAATTTTTCACCGTTAAATGATTTAACGGGCATTTCCATCTTTTTAGACATTTTTTATTAAAATAAAAAACAATATAAGAAATAAAGATCCACCTATGTTGACTTTCTCCCAACCCAAGCCCTTCAATCATCACAAAAACGTCTAAAAAGACAAAAATACCCCTGGCTTAACGTTAAAATAGGATGGAGTTTACCTTTTGGATCTAGATGCGGAAAAACAAACCTTTGGACGAAAGTCGCAAAAGGAGCCAAACCTCAGGGACGAAAATGGCATTTTACTCATTAAACTATTTTGTATATAATGAATAGGGGAAGGTTCATTTGAGAAGAAAGTTAATGTGAGAAGAAAAAGAAGAAAGGGCAGATTAGTAAAATGCTATTTAATTTATAACTCATATCATTAATTTTTCTCTCTTTAATTAATTAGTCAACTAATTATTAATTATCCTACATATAATCTACAAAACCTACACATATCAAAATTTTCCAACATATACCCTACACAGTGGCGGATCTAGGATTCCGACCAAGCGGTAACGTTTTATAAATAAGCGGTAACGAAATCGAAAAAACGTCAAATTTTTCCAAAATTTACACTAAAAACGTCAAAAATTTTCCGGCCAAGCGGTAGCGGAGGCTACCCCTTGGTCCCAAGTACATCCGCCCCTGACCCTACACATTTTAGAATTTTATCCTACACAGTCGAAATTTATCCTACACACCTCGAAATATATCCTACACTACTCGTGATTTATCCTACACAACTAGTAATTTATTCTACACTTTAAATTAAGTTGTTTTTTTTAATTTGAAAAAAGTATATAATTTGAAAAGGAGTTACAAATTTAATTTAGCTAGTTATTAAAGGGGAAGAATACACATTAATAATTTATGTAAGTTTACCAATATACCCTTATATTAAAATTAAATACAAATATTAAATGAAGTAAAATGAAGCATTCTTATTGGTTGAAACTTCTTTTTTCTTCTTACAAAAAATTCTTCTCATTTGAACCCTCCACATAATGAATAACGGGTCAAGTGCACTAAAGTCGACTATCAAGTTTTTGACAGTTTGAAAACAATGTAACGCAAATCGATATGTTCAATGTACACGGTTCAGAATATGCATCTCTAAGTCAATTAAATTACCTGAACCATGATAGGATTTGGGCCAGATGTGGATATAAAAACAGCAGGCCCAGCATTAACCACAGCCTCAGTCTGAAAAAAAAACGTTACTTTACATGTCAAATATAACAATTAACAAAAACTCAGGAAAGTGAATTTAAAAAACTTTATAACGCACCGGTGACTGTCCCAATCGAAGTGTCATGGCTGTGCGTCCAAGCTCCAGTAAAAACGCACCCAAATTTTGCAAAAGTGCACCTGATCTCAAAGCATTTGACTGCATCCTTAACCGTGCTACAGGATCGGTTACGTTTGTTTGGTCCCCTAATTGCCTGGTCAATTGCTGCAAAAAAATAAATTAAGGCCACATATAGAGACATGAAAAATATAAGTGTTTAGTACATACCGTTAAGCATTCTCCGGCTTGTTCAACAAGTAACTGTCTTGTAGACTGAGTCACTTCACTAAGGGCGGCCGGCGTCGGCAATCCGCTCTGACCAGCAGCTGAATGTGGTGCAGCAGATGATTCTTCTCCCCCAATGTTCACCTGGATTCTAACTGCCAACCACCAAATATCAAAATGCACATTGTAAGTAACCATAGTCACCTAATTCGCACTTCGGGTTCGTGTTTCGCTAGATGGGACGAATTCGGTACGGAGGGGGATAGGTTCATTTTGGTGAGATCTGGTATGGTGTAGAAAATTTAAGAAATATAAAAGTAGCTATTTATAATATATATATAGGATAAGGATCCGTTAGGAACCACCCTTTATTGCGAGAACCAGTGTGTACACAACCAAAAATACCTAAAAAAATAAAAACACAATATTTTTTTATTAAAATTCGCTAAATTTCGTCACTAAAAATTTTAGTGACAAAATTTAGCGAATTTTAATAAAAAAATGAGTAAAATACAATATTGCTTAACGTACGAGCGTACGCTGTGAAATTACGCACGTTGTAAAATGCAAAACCCTAATCACGCATGTTGAAAAACCATAATCACGCATGTTATACTTATGTAATAAAGCATGTTATAATTATGTAATGAAGCATGTTATGGTTTTCAACATGCGTGATTATGGTTTTTCAACATGCGTGATTAGGGTTTTGAGTTTTACAACGTGCGTAATTTCACAGTGTACGCTCGTACGTTAAGGAATATTGTATGTTAACCGGCCTCTATATATATTGTTTTTGTATAAAATTATAAGTTTGACCAAATGTAAACGAGTAAAGATAGAGGGGGTTAAATGTTTAAATACACAAACCAATTTTACACTTTTTATGTAAAAAACTACAAGTGTTAGGGATTAAATGTAAACTAGTGAAAGATAGAGGGGTTAAATGTTGAAACACCTAAACTTATTTAAATTTAAAAGCCTAAAACACAAAGTTACGCAGCCGCTATCTTCTTCTTCATTGTTTCCGGCAGAAAGCAGCACTGGCGTCAAATTGCTTAATTAGAACGCTGAATTGAAACCTAAATTCGCGAATTGGTAACGAATTGATTCGTATACGTATTAAGTATGGTACGAAACATACCAATTCAAAATACGCAGGTTCTCCAGCTATGTAAGTAACTAAAATAAGGAATTAAAGGTGTCAAAATTGTTCAAGAATAAGAATTTCTGACCATTTTCGTTAAACTCTTGCCTCAAACGCCTTAGATATTGGGATAAGGTGGTCAGAGAATCAGGAATAACCTGTCAGGGAAATCATTTAAATTCTTGATCAGGAAAAAGTAATCAATAGTGTCTAAACAGCTAAAAACTTGAAATCTTTGACATCACGTGTTCGGGTTCGTCTAAACGGGTCAATCCGCGAAAACGACCCGTTTAGCACCCCTAAATAAGTAATAATGAACTTACAGGAAGCTGAAGAGATTCCATAGAATCATCAGTCGGAAGCGAGAAAGAAGCATTTTGAAGATTAGGTTGACTTCTGGCGGAAACATCGTCAGGTTGTTGACCAGGGATTCTCATTTGGTTCAGACCAGGTATTCGTAAAAGACCTTCAGGGATGTGATGATGATGATGATGATGACGACGAATTACACGTTCAGTCCTTCCAGAGGTGTGTTGCTGATGAAGAAAAACACGACGTAAAACCTTGTTTCAAACTAACGGAAACAAAACTGGAAATTATTAACGAATGAAATAGACCAATGGCCAACTTACTTGCGAATCTTCTGCTTCACGCCTTGTAGAGATGGGTTGCTGATGAAGAAAAACAACACGTAAAACGTTGTTTCAGATAAAAAGTGTATAATGATTTGGTAACGATTGATTATTACTGAGAATAATATGAGCTCTATATAAAGAGCATAATGTTACAATTAGGTACCCTCTAGTTCAGTAAATATAAAACACATAATTTAACTTAGTCTAAAAGTTTTAAACTAACAGAAACAAAAATGAAAACTATTAATGAATGAAATAGACCAGTGGCCAACTTACTTGCAAATCTACTGCTTCAACATTGCTTCCAGCATTTGCTTGTCCAGAAGAACCAAGAACAACAGAAAACATCTACCAAAATAAAAACACCTGAAACTAATTAATTTAATTGCAACGGGTTTTAAAACTTTAATAATATAGAAATTTTATAATCTTACCCGACTAAAATCAGGAAGATTCCCGTCACCTTGTTCAGATATATTGAATGTTCCGACCATTACACTGGGCCCATGCTGGCTGCCCATCGGATGCCACATATTTGATGCTGGATCACTTTCTGCAAACGCATAATATATCAGGCTCAAAAAAGATTCTAAAAGAAGGGCTGCAAACGAACCGAACAAACACGAACAAGGCCTTGTTCGTGTTCGTTCGTTAAGGAAAGTATGTGTTTATGAACACTTACCAAATGACATTTTTCGTTTGTGTTCGTTCATTAAGGAAATGAATGTGTTCGTGTTCGTTTGTGTCCATTTGTTAAGTTTAGGTACCGAACGTTCATAAACACAAATGAACACAACACAAAAGAACATGTATTAAATTTTGAATAAAATCTGTATGTTTCATGGCAAATATTACATACCCACCCATAGTATATTAACCTAATATTTATTAAATACTCTAAATAAAATACAGTGCCCTAATGTTTACTAAATATTTTATTAGTGAGAATTTTGAAGTATTTAAATATAAAGTATTAAAAACTAAAATTCCAATTAACTATCGAACATAAACAAACACGTTATTGAACGTTCACGAACAAAAACTAACGAACGCGACCTATGTTCATGTTCATTCATTAACTAAACAAACGAAATTTCTTGTTCGTGTTCATTCATTTATTTAATAAATAAACAAACACGAACGAACTTCCCGCCGAACGATTCATGAACTGTTCGTTGAACGTTCAGTTCATTTGCAGCAATGCAGCCCTACTGTTGTACGAGAGCGCAGAAAAATACAATAAAAAAGCCTATTTTACGAATAAACTATGGCAACCATGGTTTTAAAAAACGTTTGAGGTGTGCGCCTCAAGGAGCGCCTCAAAGCGAAACGGCCAAAAAACGAGTCTGAGGCGCGCCTCATGGTGTTTTTAATGTATATGCGACTCAGAGGGGCTGAGGGGCTAAGAAAGCTGCGCCTTAGAGGATTTTGATATTTGTTTTTGATGTTTTTGACTTTTTGTGTCAATTTCAAGCATTTCATGTCTTTTTTAAGTGTGTTTTTGATGATGAAATTAGTTAGTATTATTATTTTTAAAAAACATATAATTTTTATGTTTATTTATTAATACCGCCTCGGCCTTACGCCTCGTTTCGCCTCGAGGCTTACTCCTCGAGAGGCGAAGGGAAAACGCCTCGAAACTCGTTTCCGTTCTTTTAAACCTTGATGGCAACAACCTAGTTAACAAAACAACGTACGTTTACATTGTCCTTCTATTACGTAACAAGAAAAAAGAAGTGTGTTATTTTTAGAAATGTTGCCGCTCATCAAACCTGTGAGATCCGGAAAGCTTGCTAGTGATGGATTAATCGACTGTCGAGCAACCAAGTGCAGTGTGTGTCCATCTTCAACATCTATAGTTCATACTCGTCAAGGAGCTTAAGTATGACGATTTAATAATAATAATTATTTTTATGATGAAACCATAAGGATACGGTATGCTGAAAGAAGCTGGTCATCCTTTAGAACTTTGCCACGACATATTAACCGTTGCTGGTCAGATAACACACCGGTAACAGTAGCAATTTGTTCCTTTAGTGCAGGAACAGGTACCTGTAAAGATATACAGATTTGAAGAAACTCATACAAGAAAAAAAGAACCCACAGAAAGTTAGAATTATAACTAAAAAATTAATATTAGAGTAGAATGCCAATTTCGTCCCTGAGGTTTTGGCCAGTTTTGCGACTTTCGTTTAAAGGTTTGTTTTTTCCGCATCTGGATCCAAAAGGTTTGAGATCTTGCCATTTTCATCCGGCTCGTTAACTCCGTCCATTTTCTTTGTTAAGTCAGGGGTATTTCCGTCCTTTTTGTTAACTTAAGAGGCAATTCGGTCTTTTTCACTTTATGTTTAAAAGACTAAATACCCCTGAAAAAGACCAAATTGTCATTTAAGTTAACAAAAAAGACGTAAATACCACTAACTATAAAAATAGACAGAGTTAACGAGCCGGATGAAAATGGCAAGATTTCAAACATTTTGGATCCAGATGCGAAAAAACAAACCTTTGGATGAAAGTCGCAAAACTGGCCAAACCTCAAGGATGAAAATGGCATTTTACTCTTAATATTAAAATGGACATTCGGACTTCTACTACAAATGAGCCAGATAACCATTTTTTGGTTTCTTAGGGAAAACATTACACGAATGATTCATGAATGGACAAAATGGGTTTCTACTAATATGTATATATAGTTATATGCAAGAATTACAGATGGGAAAATAAAATAATGAAATATGAAGGAAAGAAAAACAGTGTTTACACATTTATCTACGCGCATAGTGTATGTTTGAGAATCCAAAGTCTTTATCTTTATCTCAACGGTGGTTCCCGAATTGTTATCGTCACTGCTCCCAGCATCCATAACACCCTTGCCACCATGATTACTTGCCATGGTGTGAATTCCCTGCTTAAAGCCTGTAATAAATTGACGGCTATTTATATAAATCACTGAGAATAATTATAATATGTGCAAAAAACAAAAGTAAAGCATGTCATGCTTAAAAAAACTTCTTTCAACTTCTTTTGTATTCTTTAGTTCTCTTCCCTATGATTCTTAAAACTTTTTTCTCGACTATATGTCTCATGACTGTTAATTAGAAAATGTACTATTGTATGGCCACTAAAATTCAGTATACGGTGTCAAATTCATTGACTGGTGTCATTAGTCCACTCCTGATTATCTATTATCATAACTATTATATACCCAAATGTATGGCACTAATAATCAGGCATAGAATGTTCAATTCACCAAGAGTTGGCATCATCACACTGCTACACTCCATAGATCATCGTGCAAAATGGAGCCTTTTCTTCCTGTATATAATCCAATTCATATAATTTGACATAAGATTTCCACCTAATCTACTAGAAAAATATTCGTACAATTCATCAACACTCGAGTATCATCCTCTCAAGTGCATTTTCATGCCAAGTTCCGACGAGATTCCGACCAAAAATGGTTTGAACAAGTCTAAAACAATTATACCAACCCTAAACAAGCCTAGAATCAACCTAAACTAGCCCTAAGGAAGAATAAAACATGTCTAAACCCCTAAAAATTGTATTTTTGTATTATACGCCTCGCCTTAAAAAGCCCTCGCTTGTTAAGCACCTTGCACTGAGACCAAGGCTCACTCTTTGCACCTTCGACATCTATGGTATCATCTGAAAAATTCATCATCAACTAACAAAGGAAGAAATACAATCTGCAGGCCAAACAATTCGACTAATGCATGCTCAATGTGTGTGTATGTATATATATAATTATATATAATACCACCAATAATCCACTACTTAACATTTCATTAATCAAGCATCAAAAATCCATCACACAACACATCAACAGTTCAACACCACTCAAACAACCTAAAAAACTCAATCAATTAAACAACTTGATAACATATTTCAAAACCTAATCACACAACACAAAATTCCGAAACAAACACACAGCTTCACACGATGAAATTCACAAACTAAAGAACGAAATCAAACGAACTAAACATTCAAACACGCCATTCATGCAATCAATCAATCAGTAAGGTCAAAAAAGAATATCCGATTCTAAAACCCTAGAAATGTTAGGCGAGACATAACATGAGTTGATAATCAGAGAATACGACGATCGATTGATGGATCGATGATGAAGGATTGTGTAGAGAATACCTGATAATTTGCAGGGAGAAAGCAAAGCACCGCCCACCGTGACTGGTTGGTTGATTGTGGCGATCTGGGTTGGGCAGTGTGTGTTTGTGTTGTGTGTGTATTTATATTGTACAAAATTTGAACAAAGGGTTGGAAATAAATACCACTCGCTAGTTCGAATTAAGTGAGGAGATACAATAGGAAGTTAATTTGGCTAGGAAGGCTAGAAAGTGATCTTGACCATCTATTTAGTTAATCAAGGGCTAAGATTAAATCAGGGAAATTGAAAAGAAGAAAAGAAGCGCGTGAGTTTGTTCAAGGGCATTCTAGTCAATCCAAGCCAATAGTTTCTCTCTCCTCCAATTCCCCCCATTTTTTAAACGTTAATAACTCTTTCATACGACATTATTTTTTTATAAAAATTGCACCAAAAAAACGAGCGATTTTTTTATCTTTAAAACGAGTATACTATTGTTATATTAAAAAAAAAAATTAAACCCAGTTGTGTAAAACGCAATAGAAAAACCACCAGTTACGTAAAACGCAATGAAAAAAAAAAACCTAAAAAATGACATTTTTCTAAAACGCAATGCACCAAAAACACAAAGAAGTGGCTTATTTGTAAAATGCAATGGCCAGAAAACACAAAGAAATGTCTTATTTCTAAAACGCAATAGACTGAAAACACATAAAAAAATGTTTTACCTAAAACGCAATGCACAAAAAACACAAAGAAATGTCTTATTTGTAAAACGCAATGGCCAGAAAACACAAAGAAATGTTTTATTTGTAAAACGCAATGGCCAGAAAACACTTAAAAATGTCTCATTTCTAAAACGCAATGACCTAAAAAAACAAAAGAAAGTGTTCTCTGTAAAACGCAATGGACTGAAAACACCTAAAAATGTGTTTTACCTAAAACGCAATGACTAAAAACACTTCAAAAATGTGTTTTACCTAAAACGCAATTACTAAAGATACTTAAAAATGTGTTTTTTCTAAAACGCAATAGCCAGAAAACACATAAAACTCTCTTATTTCTAAAACGCAATGGACACATAAAACTGTTTGTGAACTGTTTGTGAACTGTCTGTGAACTGTCTGAATTGTCTACGAATTACAGTCTTCGAAATGAGCCAAGATCGTAAAACGCAATGACTAAATAAAAACCCAGATCGTGAAAATGAAATTAAAGAATTTCTTACATGGATCAAAGCCGGTTTCTTCATCAATTGACGAAATTTGAAATGATAGAAACACTTATCAGCGATTGAATCGAACAAATCGAGTGATTATCTTCAAAATCACCGGAAAAAACGAGATTTTGTATGAAATTAAACTGGGTTTTCTTCAAAAAAAAAACTGAAGAACACGTTGATCGGGGGTTTGAATCATTGATTGGTGATGAAAATCGCACTATAATGTAGTGATTATTGAGATAGAAAGTGAAGAAATGGTTGAAGATGGTGGGTTTTGAAAATGGTTGGTTTTGAAGTTACTGGGTTTTGAAAAAGGAAGAAGAAAGGGTTGGATTGACTAAAATACCCTTTTTCTTTATTTTAAATGTTGCTACATGTCATCCTCTTATTGCTTCCTATCCTTCCTAGCGAAATTAATCTTCCTATTTGATATTTTCCCTGTTAAAACAAAAATTTGTATTTTGTTTTTCCAAATTGAAATCATTAATGTCTTATCGGAAATAATGGAAATATAGGTGTTGTTTGTTTTTTCAGATGTAAAATGTCTGTAGTCTGCGAACCACATTTGCAGGCATCTGCAAGAGAAGATGTGGTCCAAATGTCTGCAGTCTGCAAGGAGAAGAGGGTTTGTTTTTTTTTTCTTCAAAAACAACTTCAACCACACAAGCTCTCTCTCTCTCTCTGCTCTCTCTCTCTCTAGAAACTCTCTCTCTCTCAACAACCACCACCACCGCCGCACCACCTCTGCCACCACCACCGCACCACCTCCGCCATCACACCACCGCCATGAAGCACAAAAGAAGCACAGAGCTTCATCTCTTTGCAAAACCCTATATTCATCTTCAAACATAAACAAAAGTCTCACCATCCCTAACAAATTTTATCAAAACAAACTGAAAACCAATCCGAAAACAATGTATCAGATCTGATATGTATAAGATTCAAACTGAAACAAGCCTAATCAGATCTAAAATTGTTTGAAACACATCATAACACAACCGAAACAGATTGAAACTTGATCGGAATCGTTCGCAGACATTGAAACTCCGGCCGGCCAATATACACGGCGGCAGACATTGAAGAGAGAGAGAGACGACAGAGGAAGAGAGAGAAACAGAGGACGCCGGAGAAGGTGGAGGAGCTGTGGCGGAGATGGTGGCGGAGATGTGGGAGAAGGTGGGGAGCTGCGCCGGAGAAGGTGGAGGAGCTGTGGCGGCGGAAATTTGGAGGCCGGAGGAGAACGATTGGGATGAAGCGTCTGATTTTGGGGAGATGATATGTTTGAAGATCTGATAGGTCTTGTGAAGATGTTATACTTGTGCTTTTTTTAAGCTAATATAAGCACTTTTCAGATCTTATTTTTTTTTTAAACAAACAGTCTTCAATGTATTATGTCTGCCCGCCTGCAGACATAAGGTCCTTGCAGACCTTTTAAGCAAAAACAAACAACCCCTAATAATAATTATTTGTATTATTTCCTTTTTTTTCCTGATTTTTATACTTTTATAACACGTTATCATGAGTTATTATGAGTCGTTGAAATGTATAAGAGATGATGCTAAAGTTTGGCTCGTTTTGTTTTGTATCGAGCTTTATATTTAACCAGAGACGTACCTATGTGTTAGTCACGGAGGTTGACAACCGCTGCGAATATTTAACTTTTAGTGTTATTTATTTGATAAAACTAGAATTAAACACCCTCGCGTTACGGCGGGGGCGTAAAAGCATGTCAAATAGCACCAATCCCATACAACCGTCAGCGACCACCAACGCTAAAGTTGTGGCGTGTTAAAGCGAAGAAATAGACCGAAATGAAGAACATTTAAAAAAAAAACTAAGTCATCTAGGACTCATGCGTTACGACGAACCTGTCAAATGAGAAAAAATAGACGTAAAAACATTGAACAGCACACTGATGTTGCGCCGTGTTAACTCAGAAAATTATGAACGAAACGTAAAAGCGTTGAATCACACACACACACACGTTGCGCTGTGTTAACTCGCACAATTTAGTAGTACGAAACGTAAAACGAAAATTTCGGAAAGATGAAAAGTAAGAGGGACCAAAATTGAAAGTAAAAAAGTTGTGAAGTTAAATTACAAAAGATAAAAAAAATGGGTTAAAGTAAAAAATAAATCATTTTTGTGTGGTTAAAATTGTAAGAAACCGAAAGATATGACATATAAAAATTAACAAAGTCAATCAATGACTCACGCATTGCGACGAACCTATGAAATGAAAAACAATAGACGTAAAATCTTGAATTACACATGAACGTTGCGCCGTATTACCTTGCAAAATTATTGAACAAAACGTAAAAACGTTGAACCACACACATACGTTGCTTCGTGGCAACTAAAAAAATTTAGTACGAAACGTAAAACGAAAATGTGCGAAAGATGAAAAGTATAGGGGACCACAGTTATATATAAAAAAGTTGAGGTTAAATTGTAAAAGAAGAAAAATTTTGGGTTTAAAGTAAAAAAATCCAATTTTGTGAAGTTAAAATTGTAAATAATTCAAAGATTTGGGTTAAAAGTAAAATTTCAATTTTTTTTTTTGAAAACAACCTAAGGCATATAGTACAACAACTTATGCATAAAAAAATGTTAATTTATAGTATATAAATTATGAATGACCCTCATGAAAATTTAACGCATGTTCCTATGAAAATTTGAAAACCAGTAAACTACCCCTTGACACAACCATTAACTGAATGTAATTTATAACTTTTAAATCTTAAAAATATACAAATAGTATAATCTAAGGTCTTTGGGTATACTTTAATCTATGTTAACTCCACCTAAGTGTCATATCAATCTTTTTTTTCATATTTCACTTTGCCACACTCCAAGGAAATGGTTTAATCTCATTAACTTCAT
This sequence comes from Helianthus tuberosus, assembly GCA_030545235.1. Classification (NCBI taxonomy): domain Eukaryota; kingdom Viridiplantae; phylum Streptophyta; class Magnoliopsida; order Asterales; family Asteraceae; genus Helianthus; species Helianthus tuberosus. The sequence goes on along the minus strand of CM060356.1, from coordinate 5,985,961 downwards.
CTAACCTTATCTTTTAGTGGTTTTTTGTGTAAAAAAAAAAGAATAATTAATTCAATCTCTTAACATTGGGTTAACATGTTAACACATAACCCATTTAATGTCCTTTAACACAAGGAGGGAGTGACTTGCAATGTTAGTTAACATGACATGTCATTGTTAACACTCTAAATGTTAGAGTACATGGCCTAAATAACAAATATGATACAACTACTTAAAATGATTAAAATGATTGAAACCTATTTTAAATATTTAACTTGTTTAAACCCATATTTCTAAACACTTAGCCCATTCTAAATAAATAAACAATCATGCCCATTAAGAATCAAACCCATTTTAGCATCAATTCAAGTTCTTTTTTTTTTTTTTTTACTTTTTTCTCCAAATTTTATTTTATTACTTTGTTAGTTGAGTATTTACTTGATGTCTAAATTAACTATTATATATATATATATATATATATATTAATTTAAACTTGTCATGAATATATATTAATTTAAACTTGTCATGAACAGTATTTTAGTTTATTTTCTCAATGTTATTTTTTACGTTTTCATTATTTTATTGTTTTATTACATTTATTGATTTTAAACTTAGTTTTTTTCTCATATAACTTTTAACATACGATCAAAGTATCTGTTATCAAACAGAAAACCATAAAAATAAATGTGAGTCGTACCTAGGGTTGTTTGGTTTAATTCAGTACAATTTGGTGGTGCTACAGTGTCAGTTAATCAAAAGTAAAAATGTGAGTCGTACCTGGGGTTGTTTGGTTTAATTCAGTACAGTTTGGTGGTGCTACAGTGTCAGTTAATCAAAAGTAAAAACAATAAAAATAAATACCGGTACCGATGTAGATATGTTCAATCGGTTTCGATTTGGCTTGGTACTACAGCGGTACAATATCCATTTTCGAAAAAATATCGCAATTAACTAAAATAAACATAGAATGCAAACGAATCGAACCGATATCAACTAAACAACATAACTACTGGTATCGATATTCATTTTTATTGTTTTCAATTGATGTGATGTTTTCTCTTTCGATTACTATAGCGAGTGTCGGTATCATACCGAAGCAAATTGGAAATTGATGCTGACTGAATTCCTGCCGCGAAGCGCGGGATAATCTCACTATATATTTTATATATATGAATTGAATGTGGTAATGAATAATAAAAGAGTAACCAAGAATTTTTAAATAATTGATTTTTAATAGTATTTTATTGATTATACAATTTGATTGCATTCGGTATAGAAATAATTGTTTTTAATAGTATTTATTGATTATACAGTTTTATTACATTCGTATAGAAATTATCATGTGTTTTATATCGACCGAAAATGATAAAAATGAACATTGTATCAGCACCGATGTTGTTTTAATAGTATCGCTCGGTTCAAACTGTCACAATACCGGTACCGATATTTGTTTATCGTGGCAGACGGAATTGTATAATTGAATTTTTTTTTGAACCGGAAAACCATAAAAATGAATCTATGTATCGGTACCTATGTTCGGTACGATAACGATACGATATCAGTTTATCGAAAGAGAAAACAATAAAATAAATATCGGCACCAAAACCGTGGTTGTTAGTTCGTTTTACTACGGCAGCGGCACGATATTCGATATCAAACAGTAAACCATAACAATGAATACATACCAGTACCATTGTTGTTCTGCTCAATTTGGTATGATATGATGTCAGGTTATTGAAAGCAAAAGCACTAAAAATATATACCAGTATCGAGACAAATGTTGTTCAATGTTCACGGATCGGTTTGGTACGATAGCAGCAGAGTACTCTTTTTCTATAAAAGATGGAACGCAAACAAACTAGAACAGTATCATTTGAACAACATCAATATGAGTATGCATAATTGTTTTCAATCGATGTAAGGCTTTCTTTTTCTATTCGAATAACAAGTAACGGTACTGTAACGAATAGGATTGATGCTGACCGACTTCCCGCCGCGAAGCGCGGGAAAATATCACTAGTTAGATTATAAATAATTAACTGGGGATTGCATTCGGGTGTTTTTTTTCAATTATGGTTCATTGCGTTTCATCATTTACATATCTGAAGTCTTTTTTTCTAATTTTGTCTTTTTGAACTGTTTTTACTGTAAATAAAAGTATTGTGTTGGTACAATGTTACAATATGGATTTTTGTATTCATATCATTCATTTATTTACTCTTGACGTATTTTTGTTATGTATTTTTTATTTAATTTGGTTTTATCTTTTTATCACTCGGCCCGCCCGACTTGAGTTAGAATGAAAATTTGTAATTTATAGCTACAGTTAATCGACCCCAAAAAACTTTTGACACCCATGAAAACATTTTTTTGGATCCGTCGCTGCTTTTTACTGAGAGGTGACTCGTTTATTATTTATTAGTTATTCAGTTATTTAATTATATACGTGTATAATTATTTATTTTTATTTATATTTATTATATATATGTGTGTGTATATATTAATTTAGAATGTATGTATGAATTGTAATGATTTTGTCTTGTAGTATATTTGGTCTTTTAGTACTTTACTGGATTGTCGCTTAGTAATTTGTCATTTAGCGAATTTTTATTCACAACCCATGTACGTTACTCATTTGTCATTTACTAATTTTCATTTACACCCCATGTACTTTAATCGATCTATTTTTCTTTTTTTTCTTCTTTCACCAATTATATCACACCTCCTGTACTTTGCTCTTTTGTCATTTAGTGAAATTTCAATTTCAGCCATGTACTTTACTCAGTTTATTTCACTTTCAAAATATCACATCTCCTATACTTTACTCCTTTGTCATTTAGTGAAATTTCAATTACACCCATGTACTTTACTTAGTCTATTTCACTTTCAAAAACAAGTTCATTTAAATGGGTAGTTTGAGTCTAAATATAAGCTCTTTAATAAATGGGTGTGAGATTCATGAACGCCTCCAAAAGGTTATTCAAAACCTGTCAAAAAAGACAAGAAAGAAAACAGAGACATGAGAATTGAGATGAGGAGCTATTTATAAATTTTGTATCTTCTTTGAGATAAGTGTGTCCCTTGAGCTTTAGTTCAATGTTAAAGCCTTCCGGTAGCATCAACTTGATCTTCATTAAGATAACATTTGCATCAACAGAGGAGGAGGGGGAGGATGGAACCCCACCATCCATGTTATCCACTAGCACAAACTCCGATTTCTTCCCGAGGCTTACTCGAAGATACTTTGTGAAACGACAACTCTTTTTCAACAATGTCAATAACATGAGGTGAAACTTGAAATCGGGGATCATGACGTGGATAATGAGGGCCCCCCTTATCGTGCAAGATCTTCTTTAGGTTTCCAAAGAATTCTTGGTTAAGAAACTTACACGGTGGAGTACAAGCTCCTACACCGGGTAGTTCGTCATAACCCGTGATATCCAAGGTGATTATGTGAAAACGGTTCTTGTCTTTATTCAATGCAAACTTTTCAAACTTTTTCATGGTATCACATCCTCTAAGCATATTCACATTAGCCCATGTTCCTTGGTGACTTGCAGAGCACGTGAAATGTTGATCAAGAAATTGAAAAATATTTTCGACTATCTCCACACCCGTCGTGGAAGTCCAACTCATTGCTCAGATACTTCTCAAGAATGCTTGCACCGACCCCAAGGTAGAGAGTGTTCATTTTAACACTCGGGGCAGTTAACTTACCTCCTAAATATGGGCTCACCACCCTAATTCCTGATACTATTACCAATAGATGGTCCGGTTCCAAAGCTTTAGGGTTGATGGAAAACACGACCTAAGCCGTGTTTCCTAACTCTTTCAAATTACCAGTAATAGAAAAACCATTGTTGTATGTTGCCACCAAAGGACTGTCGGCTTGGAAGATGTTATGAGCTATAAGAAAACGTAACCTTCTACACAAATTTGTTATGGGTCCATCTACCTCCACGTCATCAACAACATCATAATCATTTCCCATCAAACCTTTAGTTTTTCCCAAAGTAATGATCTAACCAAGTCGTCTTGGTGACTCACCAAAATAGTCTCCATTCTAGTAGGATGAACCCACTCAATGTTATTGGTAAGCGGTTTTGTAGATTTGTACGTTCAACGTCATTAATCCCCATACGCTCATAATATCCATTAACCACCTTTGGATTAAACCCCACTGTGTCGTTGAAGTTGCTTATTACTAGTAAACGAGTTATATTCTTGTACCTGTATATTAGCCTCCGAAGACTAGTTGGCTTTGAGTAGTTACAATCACATTCCAACCCAAACGGGACTACTAGTATACCAACAAATTTGTTATACCACTTAAGAAGGGTGACAGCGGAGTTAACCATGGATACCGTAAGAAAAGGTGATTCCAATGGCAGGGTGTCCTGTAGTTGATTTCGGAGTTTTACATGTTGCATCGTTCCCGGGTCTAACGTTAAAAGTTTTTGGTAGATTGTTTCGATTGCTTGCTGCAAGAAAAGAAGTAAATGTAAGAAGATAGTATAGGCCATATCTCTTACCCAATAAAACAAAACATTAATTATGATACTAGGGGTAGCAACAGTGATACTAGGGGTAACAATAGTGGTCTACAACACTAGGTGTATAATAATGACTTCTTTAGTCTCACATCAACTAAAACTTACACATGACAGGCACTTTTATTAATTATAAGTACACAATATTCTAGAGACTCATATATATATATATATATGAAATATAATTTTATATATTATTAAAAGTATTAAATTAAATTTACTGATATGTATTTACTTAATATAAGTGACCTATAAAATAATAGTCACACGTCGATTTGAACACATAAAACTATGTTTAACCAAATAGTATTTAACAAAACAGTGTGCTTTATTTCACAAAGTTTGACATGGTAATGAGCCTATCAATACAATTTGGGTCAAAACCGTTCTGCTTTTCTTTAAAAATATAGTCTTGGGTCATGTTTAAAATGACCCAAAGTGATGATTTCTAGACTAAAATAAGATCACGTTTAAAATGACCCAAAGTTATATATATATAGAGAGTGAACACTGGCGTATTTGTGAACTGGGTGAACAAATCCTGGCCATTGATTTACATCATCAAATCGTAAAATACACTAGTGTATTTTTATCATCAAATCTTGGCCATTGATCTTAACTTGTGTTTACTAGTATTCACAATCAAGGGGGTTGTTCACAAAGAACCTAACCCTAAGTGTGTATATATATATATATATATATATATATATATTCTTAAAAAGATGTAGATAGAAAAATTAGTTTCTAATTTGATGTAATTGAAAAATGTGTTTGTTTCTCTCTCTTAATCTTATTTGATAAAACCTAATTTATTAGTTGCTAAATAAATGAATATGATATTGCTATTTATATACAAACCAAATCTAATATAAGTTTTTCTTAGTTAGAATCAAAGCTCATTATTCATAAGTCTCTCCAATATTCCCCAGCCAAATCCTAATAATAAAGCATTAGCAATGATATGATTTTCCGTTTGATGATTCAAAAAAAGGAATGATTACGCTTAGACAAGAAATCATCACCTGAAAGTGGCCCTGGATGAAAATCTATGTGTCCACCATGTAGATGATATTTCAAGGGTTTGTAAATGGCTATTATTAGGAAAGCCGTTTTCTAATATAATTAATCCACATTCTGCTTGGAGAACACTAGGGTGGTAAGGAGCCTCCTATGTCTCTTATTTTCAACAACACCTATGTCCCTTTTTTTCTTCTTTTTGACCAACTTCCACATCTTTCACAAGAGCCACGTCACGAGATGTCTTCAACTCTTGACACATTAATAGCAAATTTGACGTAACTTTCATACCTCAAGGACAAGAATACCGACGCACGGCTAAGTAAAAGGGGCTTATTTTGGATATCTATATATGTTCTACAAGACTTCAATCAAGGAGGTCAACATCGATGCGAGCGCAGGGTCCTGCACCATTGCCTACATTTTCCAACACAATCAACCTTGACAGTTATGATATTTAAATGATGCCTGCGAAATTCTATATATGTGGAGTATATATACTCGTTCTCCCTACCTAGGTTTAAAAAAGCGAGCATGAGGCACCATAGCCGAACTTAGAAACACTTTAATTTTGGTGAAGTAAGAGAATATAAATAGCGACCAGAGGCAATGGTTTTCGTTGGAAGCGACCCTTCTTGTAAAATAAAATAGGTCGGAGACGGTAGCAGCTTGTTTTGCTTGCGATGCTGCTGGTCGCTGGAGTTGTTGTTGCAAGTTGCCAGAGGTGAAGCACTTAGGGATGAAGAAAAGGAGATGATGTGAAATGAAAAGGAAGATGACTACAATTATTTAAAAGTAATTTACTGGTCATAGTGACAGTGACTAGTCTATAAAAGTTACTGAATAATGCCAAAAAAAATTAAAAGGACATTGAGTACTTATATTTTTGTATTAATTGTTTTCTTTTGTCTTCTTCTAGTGGAAGGTAAGAGTTTTGTTTTCTTATTTTATTTTTTTAGCCTAAATTACTTTTTTACTTCTTCTTTTTTTGGTAATTTATATGGTTATAATATAACTGTGTGTATCTTTTTTCTTTGTATATTTTTTTTGATATTTAAGTACTTAAACATGATAAATACTTATATAGTGTTTTGAAAGAGTTAAATGCTTTGTTGGTCCTTATGTTGTTTAATTAGTCTTTTCGTGCCTACTAAAAAACACAAAGTAATGGTTTATTTCATTCCTACATGATAAGTGGTAACCAAACATCTCAACGGAATGATAATGATCCATTTTATTTCATTACATCGTTTATTAATTTCATCGTTCATTTCATTGCCTTATACTAAACAGACCCTATAGAATGTTGAAATTTAAATTTTGAATAATAAATAGTTCACCAAACAAGGTGCTCTTACTCTAGTGTAAAGAGAATCATTATGCTAATATAGATTCATCAAATAAAACAACTAAAGATTCAAAAAATATGGACATGATTGTGGCTTCTCAACCATAATAAAACAAGAAACAATTTCCATACAACAATGCTTACCTTTCGTCCTTCATAAAAATATATTCTAAGACATATGGACAGAAAGAAAAGCTAACTATAGAACCGGACAAAGTACCAAGCATGTAAAGTGTGAACCCTCTCTCAAATTATTCACATGTCGGGTTACCCGTAGATTTTAGGTTTAAACTTGATACGTTATTACTGGATAAACAAGTTTAACCCGGATATTTTCTACACCCTACAACGTTTACACACTTCTTTCTGCGTCATTTTCTCAATTCCCTGAGTCCCAGTATGTCTCACCCCGATATTTCAACATCACCCGGTGGGCCCGATTGGGGTATACGTGCCGAGATTGATATCAAATACACAATATAGCACAGCGGAAGTCTGGATTTAAAATACTATTACAAATATAATTGTTCAAGTGTTCAAAATATAATACAGACGGATGTATCAAAAGATCCACAGGCGGATCGTAAATTTACAAAATGAGATAAAAGACTAATAGGCTTCTTATGCAAAGGAGTTGCAAATTCCTCTTAAGCATTATCGGCACTTCCAGCCTATTTCGTAACCTTGCAACTTGTCACTTAGTCTTTTGAAGATACGTCAGTTTACACTGGTAAATACAAATAACCAACACATTTTGAAAATATTTCAAAATTGTTTCAAGTGCACAAAGGCAAATGTATTTTATAAATAACTTGGGATAATAATAATTATCTTGTATACAGTTTTACATGTCTGTTAATACATATAGGGCCCGGTACAATAACCGATAACATGATTAACCGACATGCCACTTTTAACCCATAAAAAGGGTATCCCCAATATGGGTAGAAAAATATTTTATATTAGCATTAGCATCTGTCAGGTGTACGCCTACACCTCGTGCTTAAGCCGTGGCTATTTTCAATTTAAATGAGCCGAGGATATCCAGGACACGGTCGCGTTAACCCCCAATGTTTAAGTTATCAAGCAAAACATATTAAAACGGGTTATGCGGATTTTCTAGTCACAATCTGACATATGATCCCATACCCGACCAAACGGTAATAATTTACCGTATCCCAAGCCCGTATAGGGAAAATAGGTTAAGAGTATTTACCTGGCTTAAACAAGTCTTACAATGCAAGAAAATATAATAAGCACAGCCGTTATTAATTAACTAAGCTTGCTTGCAATCTACTGGAATGCCTTAGTCTAGAATGAATGGTATTATAACCGATTAGAACGTTAACGGGTCTTATTCAAGTCACAGACTTGGACCGGTTAACTTATAGTAATGAAAACGGTACGATACGCTTGATTAAGCGATGACCTGATAGAATGTAGTTTAAATCCTCACAAGTACTAAGACTTGTATAATGTGGGTAAACATGTTTACATTCTGGAATTTGAAATGATTATGAAAAATATTGACCCGTTTCGGTAAACTTACATAAACTAGTTACATAAGCTAATCGTACGTGCATAGGCGGTATCGGGTGATCGGATGAGCTATAAACAAGTTCCATATGCCAAAATATTTTAATTAAGTTGTAACATTTGTAGGTTATCAACTTATATGACCATTAAGGTTTTAAAATCAAACTATGCACCATAAGGGTATTTTAGTCACAATGTGCATAATTTAAGAACTTGCGTAAAAATCTAAGTTATAGACAAGTTCATTATGTCAAAACAAGTTAATTATATTACCATATCAGTAGTTAATCAATTTCATATGATCTTTATTGATTTAAACAGAGTTATGCACAAAAGGGCATTTTGGTCATTATTAGGCAAATTATAAGAACTTGTATAAAAACTCAGAATCTGATTATGATCAAGTAGTATAACCACATAGGGTTATTCTACACTATAATATGATCATAATGCAACTTAGAATCAGTATCTAAAGTTGCTAAATCGGGTCAGAATCGAAAGTCAAAGCGAAAGTCAAACTGCTTTGACTTTCGGTTGCGAACCGACACATAAACTGGAAATGACGGGCTGAACATGTTCATACATGTTCTAATATTAGTTACCAACTGATTTAGTGTTAAAAATGGGTTATAACATTTACAAGTTCATTTTATAAAGTTTCCGAAAATCTGCCCTTTGACTTTTTAATTAACTTAACTTTGACCCGTCATTTGACCAACTTAACATGATTTCCAGGAGGTGCCCTTTTGAGGGATTAACACCTACCTTATTACGATCACCTAGCCATGTTCAATTCGAACAATGGCTGGACCATAATGGTCTAAACCGAAAGTCAAAGCAAAAGTCAATTTACTTGACTTTCGGCTAATAAAAGTCTATAAAAACGAAAAGAGCTGGAAAGGAACACTTACAAGTGATCTTTAGAATGTTTTAAACTCAGAGGGATGCTCCTTTAGGACCAGGAACTTCCAGATTGAGGGTAGAGAAGAAATATGAGAAAGGTGCAAGTATGAATGAATGATCAAAGGCCTATTTATAGTTCAAGATCTTGGATTAGGATCAAGACAGGTTTTAGAGCTCATCTAAAATCATTCCAAGTGTGTCTGGACGTATCAAGAGCAGCTTCAAGGTGGCAATGTGCGAGAAAGGTGGCACAAGGGAAGAGTTTCTTGGCCTCCAAACAAAATTCTGACACTAGCATTCTTTACGGACTGTATGGCCTTCTGCTTACGGACCGTAAGCTAATGAGGCGCACACTGATTTCAAACCCCTTACGGACCATAAGCCATAGGCTCTTGCGGTCCGTATACGATCATTAGGAACCAAAATTAAACATGCTTGCGGTCCGTAAGCATAAAGCTATGGTCCGCAAAGGGTCACTCAGAGGCCTTAAATTGGCATGTTGACACCTTTAGTCTCTCCACATTCATACTTTCATAGTTTGACAATATTAGTCCCTCTCGTCCAATTAATAGGCACATTTGAGAGTATGAACACATGTCATTGTATTACTCGATACGAATTTACGAGGTGTTACATCCTCACCCCCTTAAAAGAAATCTCAACCTTGAGATTTTATTCAAAAAGATGGGGGTACTTTTGTCGCATAGTGGACTCAACCTCGCATGTATACTCGGGGGCCTCGACGGGCATCTCATTTGACCTTTACAATAGGTATTAACTTTCTTTAGAGCTTCTTAACCTGTCGATCCTCGATCGAAATCGGTTTCTCAACAAACCTCATGTTTTCATCAATTTGCACATCGTGATGTGACATTGCTAGCGACTTATCGGCTAGACAATTATTTAAGTTACAGATGTGGAACACATAGTGAATTCCATTAAGCTCCTCCGGTAGTTTAAGCTTGTAAGCTACTGATCTGACTCATTCGATTATCTCGAATGGTCCGATATATCTTGGGCTCAACTTGCCCTTCTTACCAAAACGCATTACACCCTTCCAGGGTGATACCTTTAATAAGACTTTGTCCCCTACTTGGAACTTAAGAGGTTTACGCCTCTAGTCTGCATAACTTTTCTGCCTGTCTCATGCAGCTTTGAGACGATCATGGATTTGCACAATCTTATCCATGGTCTCTAAGACAATCTCTGGTCCAGATAGTTGGGCTTCCCCAACTTCAACCCAACAAATGGGCGTTCGACATTTCCTCCCATACAAGGCTTCAAAATGAGCAGCCTTGATACTCGTATGGTAACTGTTATTGTAGGAGAATTCTATTAGGGAAGATGGTCAATCCAACTGCCACCCAAGTCAATCACGCATGCCCTAAGCATGTCTTCCAAGGTTTGGATAGTACGCTCACTCTGTACATCAGTCTGAGGATGGTAAGCCGTACTAGTTCAATCTCGTGCCTAATGATTGCTGGAAACTCTTCCAGAAGTGAGATGTATATCTAGTATCTCTATCAGATACAAAAGATACTGGCACGCCATACAGGGACACAATCTCGTCCACGTATAATTTAGCCAATTTATCAGAGCTATACGTTTCCTTGATTGGCAAAAAGTGTGCTGACTTCGTCAGCCTATCCACGATGACCCAAATCGTGTCATTGCCACGTTTGGTCTTAGGTAACTTGGTAATCAAATCCATAGTTACCATTTCCCACTTCCACGTGGGAATCTCAAGCTGTTGTAGAAGTCCTGACGACTTTTAATGTTCAGCTTTAACTTGTAAACACGTCAGACACTTAGCTACGTAGGTGGCTATGGATTTCTTCATACCCATCCGCCAATAGTTCTTCTAAGATCTTGATACATTTTGTCACCCCCAGGGTGAACTGAATATTTAGAATTATGCGCTTCCTGGAGGATTAGATCTCTAAGTCCTCCAAAGATAGGAACCCAGATTCTATCATTAGATCCCAGGATTCCATCTTTTCCAGGTGACAACTGATCAACAGTTTCACCCAATCCTTCACTAGAAATATTAGCCTCTAATAAGGCTTGCTTTTACTCATCCAATAGCTTCTCATTTAAGTTAATCTTGAGTTCAATACTATTAGCATTAATCTGAATCAGCTTAACCCTTTCCTTGCGACTTAGTGCATCGGCAACCACATTTGCCTTGCCGGGATGATAGCAAATCTCGCAATCATAATCATTCAAAGTTTCCATCCAGCGGCGTTGTCGCATATTCAAATCTTTTTGGTTAAACAGATGCTGGAGACTTTTATGGCCAGTGTATATAATACACTTCGTGCCATATAAATATAAGTAATGTCTCCACAATTTCAGTGCAAATACAACGGCACCCAACTCCAAGTTGTGAGAGGTGTAATTCCTTTCATGCAATTTTAGTTGTCGTGATGCATACGTAATATAAAATCACCTTTTTAATTATAGCTAACTTTCATTTTTTTTTTGTCAAATTTGCAACTTTAGTCCTCCATCTTCTAACAACTGTGTCACACCCCGATATTTCCACGTATTACCGGTGGGCCCGGTGGGGAGTATCGTGACGTAGTTGATATCATCATGGTCAAACAACACAATATTTAAATGCACAGCGGAAGCAAAAGATAGATATATTTCAATCGAATATAATTGTAATATCAAGTATCACAAACAGTTGAAAATAATCCACAGGTGGATCAAAATAAAATGGAAACATTGTTCAACAGTTTTGACATCCAAGCTTGCGAGACTTATTGTGGACGCTAGGAGAAAGCCAGCCTAGTTCGCGTAGTACCTGCACTTAACCTTTTTGGGAAAATACGTCAGTTTACACTGGTAAATACAATCAACTGACTCATTTGAAAAATGATTAAAATTTGATTTGAATGCACATGGCACAAAATATCTTTTATAACTTGGGATAATTATTTAAATATAATCTTGTAAAAGAATTACATGTTCCTTATGCGTTCAGTAGCCCGATCCGTAGACCGGGTTAAAGATCAATAGACACACCACATTATGTATTTTGGCACTGACGGGTGTACGCCTACACCCCGTGCTTAGGTCGTGGCCATCTCGTAAGATGATGCCAAGGATATCCGGGACATGGTCATTAACCCCCAAAGGCTTTAAGCAAACAAAACATTTCCAAACGGAGCATATCAATGGTTTAACCTCTATTCGATTAAAGATTCAATGCCCGACCAAGCGGTATTTTATATACCATACCCCAAGCCCGTATAGGGAAAATAAGTCAAAAGTATTTACCTTTGCAAGTATTGTTCACAATAAGCAAATGCACGTAGCTTTTACCGGGTCTCCTATTCTGGAACGAAGGTTTATAATAACCTATTAGAATCCTAACGGATCTTTAATTAAGTCTAAACTTAGACCGGTTAGTTTTAAAAGGAAGATACGGTTCAAACGCACGATTAAGCGAAGACCGGAATGGAATGTGATTTAGACCCGACAAGTTTGAAGACTTGTATTGTATGGGTAATCTAAACACATTCTGGATTTTTAGATAAAAACGATAAGGTTTGACCCGTTTCGGCTAATTTATGCAAACTAGTTACATAAACCGAACCGAACGCGCAAGAAGTGTAACGGGTAACCGTAAGAGTCATATATAGGTTTCCAAAGTTAATATGTCTTAAATATGTTGGGATATCAGTAGGATACCTTCCATTATGCCCAAAACGAGTTTAATCTCAATATAAGCCCCGTAGGGGTATTTTGGTCATTTTAAGGATTATAAAAGAGATTATTTATAATTCTGAGATTCTGTTCTGAAATAATCAGTAAAAAAACTTAATTTAATAGGTTATCTCAGTTGGTAATAAGTCTTATGTGACAAAATGGTTTTAAACCCAAACTATGCGTTTAATACGCTTAAAAAGCCATTTTAAGCGATTTCCGGGTTATACATGAAATCCGAGTTTTCTGATCAGGTTATAAAGTTCAAAATACTTTATTTATTATATAAAATCAGTAGCAATTGGATTGGTGTCAAAATATTATGTAGAACTCATTTTATACACAAAAAGGGTATAATCGGTATTTACCGAATTAAGGCGATAACCTTAGGTTATGATCAGTTTAAAAATAATTAAAAATCTTCAAAAATCCCAAAATATTATATTACATCAGTGGGTAAAAGGTTTGGTGTCAAAAATTGGATTTAGATAGGCTTTATGCTAATGACGCCGTTTAATTACTAAAAAGCGTCCTAATTACGTCATTGAGCATAACTCCTAATCTAGACCTCAAACTGATGTGAAAATTTAGGGACATGTTTATAAATCAGCAATAAAGATTATTGTTCTCTCACATTTCCAAAATTCTCGCTTTATGATCAAAAGGGCATTATGGTCAACATTAAGCAATTAACGGAAACGTGTAAACGAATGGGGCAAACAACGAACCAATCACAGAGGGTTATACCAACATGTAACCTGGTCCTAAGGGAGTCCTAAGGCATTTCTAAACCCATCTAAATCGGGTCAGAACTGAAGTCAAAGCAAAAGTCAAAGTTTTGCGACTTTCGGTTCCAAACCGGGTCTAAACAGAAAATTGTCGGATCAAACAAGCTTAGACCAGTTCTTATACTTATTACCAAGTTATATGAGTGATAAAATAGGTTACATGCCTTCTACATTGCTAATTACGTGTTAATTTTCAAATTAAGCTTCTGTTGACTTTTTATAAACAACTTTGACCCGACATTTGATCTAGTTAGAGCGGGAATGAGAGGGTGCCCTTTTAAGGGTTTATTGCCCACATAATTACCAACTTATAACTACCTTAAGTTCGAGTAATCACTGGACCATTAATGATTAATCGCTAAGTCAAACGTTAATTACGACGGTTTGACTTTTAAGCTAATAACTAAGTAAAACTCAATTAAGGAAGGTCAAGGGTACTTACCAAAGTCCTATGCACGATTAGTGATCCTTAGAAACTGGCCTTGAGCTCCAGAATTGATCAGAAGTTGAGTGTGATGGTATGATCAAAAGTTGTAAATAATGGACCTTTATATAGTGCTTTAATCTCATTAGATCATTAACAACCAAGTCTACCACTGATCATGGATCATCCACAACCGTCCCTAGTGCCTAGGAACTATTAGGGGTTGCCCATGGAAGTGAAAAAATCGTTTTAAGTCGGTTACAAGGCTGAACAGGCTGCTGCCTGTATTTTTCTGTATCTGGGCGTCGCACGCGGCCCGCGTAAGGTTCTGGTAAGGCTTACGCGGCCCGCCTGAGACCTGGTGTCAGGTTAAAAAGTTTTCAGTTATTGCATCTTTGGCTCTTGGTCCTTCGAAAGGTCATTCTACCTTTATTTCTTGCATTATGAGCCTTTCAAATTGACTTATAAGGGCTTCAAGACTTATACCCACTTTGTTAAGTCCTTGGTTACTTTATGTTTACCCGAAAAGTCATAATTTTCAACGTTGACGCTTTAACCCCTCGTATACGAATTTTATCATAACTTTCTCATACGATAACGAAACTTGGTGAAATTTTTTATCATGTATTCTAGTGATCATAATTAATCGTTAAAAAGCTTCGGGTTTGCTAAAAGGTAACTCAGAGGTATAACTTAAACATGTTGACACATTTGACCCCTGTAGTTTGTATTCTCTCACTTTCTTTCACAGTTAGCTTCGTATGATCCATGATTCATTCGTTTAAGGGTATAAACACCATGTAGGGTTATTGTAAAGTATATTTATCCATTGTTGACATTTTGAACCCTTATATTCACATACTTTCCATGTTTGTCAACTTTAGTCCCTCAAGAGTATTCTTTCACACGTTCAAGCTTATGACACGTGTCAATACATTATAGGACGTGAATTTTCGAGGTGTTACAAACTGCCCTTCGGAACCTCAATATTTTAGGGACATTCTCACTTTTACACCAAAGCATTAAGCCCTTCTACTTGCACACACTTACTGTGACGGGACTTGAGCCGAATCTAGACGAAGTACAACTAGCAATTCTAACTAGATTCTAACTAATTATAAGGGTCGTGTTTGAGGTTGACCTGTTAAACCCATTTAACTAAATACGGCAACCGATAACCCACTTTTTTACAACCCACCAACACAATTAACATGTTTGTAACTTGAGTATTACTCTTGTTTGACAAGTTTACATACATGTAAACAAGTTGTGTTCAGGCTACACATTTTCAAATATGTGCAAGTTAGAGTTGATTTTTTTACACAAATAATACTACGAGTCATGTTTAGGTTGAAGAGTTCAACCCACAAACCGCAACCCATAACACCCATAACCACAAGCAATATCTCGTTTTTTTTAACCAAAAAGAAAAAAAAACTTATCTTGTTAAGAATGAGATAAAACCGCAACACACAATGGGCGGGTCAACACAACATACAAATATATAATCCAAAATTTGAACTCTTTATACTTAAGTAAACCAGCTTAAAATAGTCACTGAACTTTACAGAAATATATTGTTACTTTCCCAAGCTATTTGTAAATTCTCCTGGGGCTATACCTGTGTTAGAACCGACAAAACTTCTCGACCCCAATCAAGCCAGCGAACACACCTTATCTGGGAACAAATTGTTTGAACGTCAACTAAGCATCTAACATACCCTTTAAAGTTTTGTGTAACAAAATTAATATATTATTAATTTGTAAAGAACCAAGGCTCAAAAGGGGTTTTGATCAAAATGGGCAATTAGCCAATTATAATGCTAAGGTTTATCCATTTGAATCGTTAGGCGTAGCATAACCCGAATTGACCTATTCATAAAAAAATGCAATATTACCCCCTGGCGTCAAAGAACTTAACAGTTATGTTAAATGGTATGTTAAATGACTATATTACCTTTTCTTATTACCCCCTATGCTTTGTTATATTACCCCCGGTGTTAAATGACTATATTACCCTTTCTTATCACCCCCTATGCTTTCTTGTAAGAAAACGTATTACCCCCCCCACCCCACCCCACCCCACCCTCTCTCTATCTTCCCCACTTACCAGTTATCACCATCATGTTAAAGTTGTCGTAGATGTGTGTTTGTGTATGTTATTCCATACTAAAATATGATAAACAATGACATGCTATACTATGATATACTACGCTATACTGTGCTACATTATACTCTACATATACTATATTATACGATATTGTATTGTACTGTACTATATTGTAATGTAATGTACGGTACTCCACTATACTATACTACACTACACTATACTATACTTAGAGGGTGTAAACGAGTTGGGCCGAGCCCGAGCCCAACTAGGCTCGAGCTCGGCTCATAATGCTTTTATGAAGCCCAAGCTCGAGCTTGGTTCGAGTCTACTTATTTGAGCTCGAGCTCGTCTCGCGAGTAAAATCCAAAGCTCGAGCTCGGCTCGAGTTATTTTGACAACAATCTCTTACGAGCTAAATTCTCGATTCGAGCTCGCTTCAATATCGTTTAAACGAGTCAAAGCTCGGCTTGAGCTCGTTTTATGGGCCTAAGTTGAAACCTACTTGGGATTTTTAGAATTGGGTTTAAATGGGTTGTAATCATTATCATTATATTATATATAAAAAATTTGAAATTTTGTTTAGGCTCGTTGAGGCTTGTTTAGGCTCGCAAACCTAAACCAACTTTGTATTTTAGGCTCGAGCTCGGGTTAATTAAAGCTCGGCTTGTTCGAGCTTTTAACCAAGCCGATCAAGAGTAGCTCTGGTGCCTCTAGGCTTGTTTACACCCCTAACTATATTATACTACATTACACTATAATCTACTACACTGTACTTTACACTACATTAGGGATGACAATGGGACAGGTTTAGATAATCCCAAACCCAAACCTAGTTAGAGAAGCTTATCCTAAACCTATCGGGTTTCTATACCATACCTATACTCATGGTTGCAAAAGGCGCTAGGCGTTCCTAGTCGGTCGACCGAGGAGTTGAGAGTACTCGGCGTAGGCAGAGAGTACTCGGGGAGTACTCGGACATGTTAAATTATAAAGGAATTAGTTTTCGGAAATTAAATATATGTCAAATAACATAAATTTACTAATATTTATAACAAAATACGTAAAAATGATATTTATTCTTTGATATCATGGGCATAGAAATTATGTTTTATTTTTCTTAAAATCAAACTCGGCCCGAGTTGACCTACTAGATCTGATTCTAGCCGAGGTTGACCGTATTTGATCGATTCCGAGTAATTAGGCGGAGTTGAAGAAAGTCGTCTCGGCAGCCTACCTTGAGCGATTACTCGGAGAATACTCGGCCATGGAGACCTTGTTTTACAACCATGCCTATACATATACCCATGCCATGCCATGCATAAGCATACCATACCTATACCTATACCTATACCCATACCATGCCATGCCATGCATAACCATACCATACCTATACCCATACCCATGCCCTGCCATGCCATGCCATACTAATGTTTGGTGTAAAATGTAAGGAAACAATATGAAACTCACATGATTAATATCGACTTACATGTGAAAGCATTCTATATTGAAACCATTCGATATTATACTATAACTATATTATACAATACAATACGATACCATACTACACAATACTATATGATACTGTACAATTTTTATACTATATGATACCATACTATACGATACATATACCTACACATGTTTGTATATGTGTGGGTAGTGATTGATGGTATTTTTAGACTATTAAATTTTGAAAGCTACGTATTAATTTTATTTTTAAATTCGAGCCTAACTAAATGAGCCGAGCGGACTCAGTTAAACACCAAACCGAGCTCGAGATAAGATTTTAAGCTCGGTTTCTAATCCAACCCATGTTAAGCCGGTTTGGTTTATAATATAATAGAGGCAGGCTCGTGAACAACGCTCGTGTTTACTCATATATTCATATAAAAGATAAAATTTAATATTATATTCTTTCAAAAGTTTTTATTTTTATATTCTATAAAAGATATATTCTTTCAAAAGTTTTTATTTTTATATTCTATAAAAGATAAAAAAAAAATTAACTTTAGTTTTTACTCCCACCACTTACCTCAAAAAAAGTCTAATTTCCCTCTCGTTTTCTCCCACCATTTACCTCAAAAAATTCTAATTTCCCTCCACTATTTTCCTTAACCTACATCAATTCCCCTCTCGAAATTCATCCCTAGATCTGGTAAACCAACTGGCGGCCCTCTCCTTCTCTAGGCTCTCCTCCCTGCGTTTCAACCTGAACAGAAGGAAGAGGAACAAAACTCACAACCCTGCCATCTGATTAGCGATAGTCTTCTTCCATCCTAAACCTTAATCGGAGGTCTGAAAACCAATTAAGGTCTGTTGTGATTGAGGTTAGTGTAAGAACCCTAATTTCTTGATATTTAATCTAAAAGTGTTCTGGTTGGACTTTTGAATTTAAAGATTTAACCTTTTATCTCCTATAATAATGTAGACATCAAAATCATTGTATGCACTACAATAATTATGTAAAGGCATATGTTAATTTAGTTTTTATCCCCACAATTAGAGTGTATGAACAGGGGTACGGTGGCTTTAGTATAGAAAAGAAAACCGGTAGCTTTAAGCCCTCAATTTATAAAGGGGGCATCATAATTTTTAGGATTTGCCATGATAAAATTTGATGACATGAGTTTGATTGACATTGCTTAACACATCTTCAGTTTGATGAAGTTTCAAGGAATTTGTGGTTTTACTAGTATTCGTGGAAGTTGACAAACAATACTTTTTAACTGCTTCCATCCTCGATGCACTCAGTTGACTAATTTTCCTGTATTGAATTACCCAATCATGCTTCTACATCAAGATGTGAATCCCACAGGTCTGTATATGGCTTGGTTTTAGACTATGGGGTATGGGGCTTGGGTTGGGGCGTGGGTTGACTGAAAACGCCCAAGCCACCACCCCATGGGGCATGGGTTTGGGCGTGGCCCTTGGGGCTTGGGTTTGAAGCCGGGCGTGGGGCGGGCTAGCAAGGTGGCATGGCGGGCTCTCAATGGCCAAACCAAACTAGCCATTTCACATGCCCCCATGTGTCAACTCATGCCCTCAACCCAAGTCCCACCATACCCCATGGGCGTGGGTTTGGTTGATTTCCACGTGTCAACTCATGCCCCCAAACCCACGCCCACCATACCCCATGGTCTTATAACACATCAACTCTAAAATAAGGACTAAAATCTAGTTGTACCTCTAATTGCTCCTAAGGTTGTTTTAAATTTACCAAAATTCAATGTTAATTTGCTTATGGTCTTAGTACAGGAAGCACAAAAGTTCAATTTTGGTTTAAGAGAAATCAAATTCCCACATATATAAGATGACTTCGACTACTATATATAAGTTAACGATAAAAAAAATGGAATATATAAAAAATATCAAACACAAAGCTAAAAGATACCATCCATTACATACGTTTAAAAACTTTAAAATAATTTAAACTTAAAATAGATTTCACGACGGGTCATGGATTAAGATATGAATTTTTTTTCGTTTTTAATATTTGTTTAAATAGTTAATCTGTTAAAATGATTAGAGAAAAGAGTTTGTAGGTGTTAGAATATAATTTGTGGATGGTATCACTTTCAGCATATTTGACATGTTTCATTTGTACTTTTGTAGATCTTGTATCATCATTTGTTGTCATAAAGCACATGCTGAATTTATTGACTTCATACAGGTGAGTTGAACTTTCACCCATAAGTCATCCATGTATATTTGTCCCCTTTTTTAGATAACCAGTATCTTTGAGACTATATATACGTGCAAAAACTAAGGTAACGCTGGTTTATACTCCATAATTACTATAAAATGAAGAAAATTAACATCTTCCTAGAAGGTTACCACTTCGACGCTTAAATCAGTCATTTGGTAATGAAGAAAACGACGTAGTATGTTTCAAATATGGCGACCCTCTCCTTGTATGGACATCACCCATCTTCTATTAGACAGGGAAAAGCCTAATAATAGCATGTTCATTAGTAGCTTGTTGTTGTATACTTATTATTATTTGAGATTTATCATTTCATACTTACATTGTATATTATTTTCTATCATAGGGTTTGTCAATCTTATATTATCTATCTGATCCTTCTTGTTCTATATGCAGGGTACATACATTATCAATGGTAGTAAAGATAACTATGCTCATGGTGATGGTAGTGATGGTGGTTGTGGTCTTTGTGGTGGAAAGATAAATCAAGTTGCAGAAGGGAAATACATTGATAGTGACATTGTTATCGATCTTGATCTTAGTGGAAAGATAAAGCTACGGATGCAAGGCGTAAAGTACCGGATAAAGGATACCATTTTGATATCCTATGTGAATTTCTGCCTGATGGGATGCCCCTTGAGAAATGGAAACGAATGTGGGTGTAAGGAATTGAATAATATGTTTTTAATTTTTATTTCCTATATTTATATTTTAGTAAACATCTTTACATTTAACACTTACAATTTACATTACTCCTTTTTATGTAGGACAAACAAGCGGGTAAAACAGTTGGATACAAGAAAGTATTCATACCACGCCACTAAGAAGTGCAAAAAATGTTACAAGATCAGGAGATGAGCGAAAATGATTTTGATTCGTTAGAGTTTGTTACCACCAATGCAAAATGTTCATTTGTAAGCTCTCCTTTATCATTTATTTATAGTTATTGTATCACTTTTACTGGTTGAAAACATTCATTTGATAAAATTATAGGTTTCGTACATGCTACAACTTTAAAAGTTGTACAGGGACAAGGATTGCGATGATTTAGCCGTGTAGTAGAGTCTGCTCTTGAGTGTAAGGGTCGTAAGATGTTCCGCATAGGATCTTCTGATCCTGTTTTTGTGGTGATTCGAAAACCATCTTCCAGAACTTGCGGATCATATGATGATGCCTCGACAGTCGCATGAGGTATCATGTTTGTTCTTGTTATTTTAGATATGGTAAACATTTTTTGGACATACCTGTTAGTGAAGGTAATAGTTTACGCCTAATTGTTGAGAGACTATTGATTTTGAGGGATTATTTTTGCACCTAATTGTTAAGGTAAGAGTTTATGCCTAATTGTTAAATATATTGTAGGCTACATTGAGAATACACGTAGAGAACATGTTATGGACCTAGATTTTGTTTTTAATTGATTGAGTACAGTGTATTGAAGGTAGATTGTTGTTTCATATATGGCAGTGGTTTTGAGGTTTGTATTAGGTTTTAAATAGGAATTATGAGTTTGCTGATATGGGTTTGTTGTTTGCTGATATTGGCAGGTCGGGTTGGGTCACGGGTCAAGATGGGTTCGGGTCAAAATGGGTTGGGTCAGAACAGGTCCATTTAAAAAAAGGGTCAGTTTTATTCGGGTCATAACAAACCGTAAGATTAAAATATTAATTTGTTTTTCAAATATTATGTCCTACATATATTTGATTATATGTATTTTATATTGTTTGGCTTTCACTTTTAGTTCGCATCCTATTGAGTCTCCATAATGTCCTTATCTATCAGCATGACTATGATAATCTGTTGAACATGTAAATTGTCAAAACCATGATCTAAGGTCTTGAGTGATTGCTAATATTTTCGAAGTTTGCTTATGTTTTAAATGCTTTAATGAAATAGCTTATGTTTGAAAAGGGATTTGTTTTACAGTAAAACAAAACTTAATTTATTAAATAATAAGAAGCCTTTGATCCAAATCAAAGGCATTAGCAATATTAAAAGTTTTATATAAAGCTTCTTCACTCTAGTTCACTTAATTACAAGTAGTAGTTATCCCATTTAGCAAATCATGAACATATTTACTATTGACTATTCTGTTTTCTTCTCATATCCTTTCACTGAAGTATGGACCATGAACTTGGATGCTCGACTTTTATATAAACATAATTTTAATTTATAAAGGCTCCATAAGTCTAAATCGTGTAACCAAACCGGAACTAAACCGTTACCAACGGCTTGGTTTGGTTCGATTTTAATTTTCAGCGGTTCGGTTTCGGTTTTCAAAGACCAAAAACCGTTACTAACTGTTTGATCGAAAACCGGCCACAAACACCCCTATTTAATATGTGTTGATTATTGTGTTACATTTTCATGTTGATGCGTATTAATTATATTTTTTTGACAACTTTTAGCTTGAAGAAGTTCAAGCAGAATTGGAAAGAGAACGAGAGGTGCGACAAAACATAGAAGCCCTTTTTAAACAATTACAACAAGAGCGGGCCGACCAAGCGGCATGGCGAAAAAGTATGGAAGAAATGGTGAAAAACATTGCAAAGAAGTAAGGAATTGCGTACTATAAATACTTTTTAACAATTTATTAAAATAATTAAGTACAAATAAATAACAACATTTTAATATGATATTTCATTTTTTTAATATGCATGTGTGTTTGTATTTGTTATAAGGGATTTTTACGTTTTTAATTAGATTTTTGTAGGGTTGTGTTGATCGACCAGTTGGGTTGATATGTGATGATTACGATTTTATAATTTTCAGCTTCAAAAAGTTCAAGCGGAATTAGAAAGAGAACGAGAGGCCCGACAAAACATAGAAGCCTGTTTCGAACAATTTCAACAAGAGCGTGAAAAAGAGCGGGCCGACCAAGAGGCATGGCAAAAAAATATGGAAGACATGGTGAAAAACATTGGAAAGAAGTAAACAAAGCTCTCGTTTTGTTAAGTATTGGAATGTTCAATTGGTTTTGAATCAAAAAACTTGCTTTTAATTAGGATTTTGTGTGTTTTGGAACTTTTGGAATGTTTTAGAATTTTGCTTGTTGCAATTGTTTTGGAATGTTTTGTAATTTTGCTTGCTGTAATTTTTTTTGGAATGTTTTATATTTTGCTGCATTTTTTATACAAAAATGTTTTTTAAAATTCTCTTGTATTGTTATATTTTGTTACAAATCTGTCGCAAAAAAATTGTAGGAATTTTGTCGCAAACCTTACTTTCTAAGTTGTAGGAAATTTGTAGCTACATTAAAAAATATATTTTTTATTTGTAGGAAATTTGCCGCAAACTGTTTAGAGAAAGTTTAATAACTTTGTAGGAAATTTGTTGGAAACCGTTAATTTTGTAGATAATTTGTTGCAAATTGTTTAGAGAAAATTTACAAATTTGTAGGAAACTTGTGGAAAGTTTTATAATTTGTAGGAATTTTTGTTGCAAGAAAGTTTTATAATTTGTAGGAATTTTGTCGCAAGAAAGTTTTATAATTTGTAGGAATTTTGTCAGGAAAATAAAAATTATGAATATTTTTTTTTAATAATGTTATTAATTTTAAAAATAAAATATCATAAAATAATATACAAAAAAAGGCAAAAACGTGGAAGAATTGTCGGAAAATTGCAAGAAGAGCGTTTTGTCAGTATTTTGTAGCAAATTTTGCGACGAGAGATTTTGTAGAAATTTTGTAGCAGATTTTGTCGTATTTTTGTAGCTAATCCGGTTACCCACAAGTTTATTTCCTACGAATTTTTTTGTAGGAAATTTGTGGGTAAAACCAATTTCAGACAAATTTGCTACAAATTTGGTTGTCACAAACTTGACAATTTTCTAGTAGTGGGTACAATATGTACGCGCTCATCTCAGCCGTCAGATCTTCATCCCACATTGAAATCGCATGTTGGTTTTTTAACATGCGATTTCATCAAAATTACCACATGCGAAATTGTTACAAAAAAACAACATGCGATTTCATCAGAATTATCACATGCGAAATTATTACAAAAAACCAACATGCGGTTTCATCAAAATTATCACATGCGATTTCATCCATGCTATTTTATAACATGCGATTTCACTATATCGTACGTATTGTACGTTAAGGGATATTGTATTTTACACTTTCACTATATCTATATATATGAAATGTATAAGTTTTTTATAATTCAATGCTCGGAATATTCCTCGTTACAATCTCATACTGCTAATCGATTTAAGGTAGAAAGCATCCATTCATTAGTTATTAATAGAGGGTATAATGGACAACTGATTAAAAATAAAACATCTTGCTTAAACAAAAAGCAAAGTTGGTAAAAAAGGGCAAGACTGCTTACTCTTCAGCAACTACTTCTCCTGATTTCATGCATCCAATATAAACACTATCTTGACCACGGCGGCTTTCAAGAAGTTCAATCAACCCCTCTGAAAAGGTGAATAAGATTAATAAATACAACAATTTTCCTATGTAGTTAATATCACTGATATATCATATATCGGTTATCGGTCCCCTGGTGAGATATCGGTGCAAAACATCGGTACCGATAATATCGGCGATATTGACCGATATTGGACCAATATATCACCGATTTTCCCGATATCAGTACCTTTCTTCTTAGCTCTACACTTCTACCATTCATCTTTCTTCTTATTGATGCTATTAGTGTTTTAAGTCTTAATTGTTAGTGTTAAATGTTACTGTTTTAAGTCTTAATTTGTTAATGGTAGGAAAGTATATACTTTACTGTTAGTGTTAAGTTGCTATATATATAAATTCAGCATGATATTAAAATTACCTATATCCCACAGCGATAACCGACATCTCAAATATCGGCCCTTGACCGATATCTGATTTTTTACCGCATTAACTACTTAGCAATTTTCTGACATGTAAGATAAAAACAAATGGTATGATTCTTACCAAGATCAAGGGCAATATTGTTATCCACTTTTACATAAAACTCCGCATCCCAGTTTTGCACTGCGGTATTAAGAAGAACTTTGCTTTCTTTGGTGATTCTTCATCAGCTTCTTCATGACCATCCTAAGAATCAAACATGTGATTTTAGGAAGTACTAGCCGGAACCCGCGCGATGCGGCGGGGAAATATATCACTTAGGTTGGTGAGTTTTGGGCTATGTACGGGGCGGTTTGGTTTGGTTTGGTTTTGAGTCATAACCAAAACAATAAAGTTTGTTCCAACCAAAAGCCAAATGTTGTGATTAAAAAATCTGATTACTCAGATCATAATCACTGAGTCTTGTAACACCCACCCACCAACTCAAATGCTAGCGTGCTTGTTTACATTGGAAGTCATCAGATTCATTTAACTTGTATATTTAGTGGAGTGGACAACGATGAGGACATTCAGATCACCATTGACGGTCAAGCGGTCCCGCAGGTGACTAAGTTCAAGTATCTAGGATCGTTTGTCCAGAGCGATGGGGAGATAGATAGTGACGTTGCCCACCGCATCCAGGTTGGATGGTGTAGGTCGAGAGCTGCCACTGGGATATTGTGCGATAGGAGGTTCCCAACAAAATTGAAAGGGAAATTTTATAGGGTTGCAATTAGACCTGCTATGTTACATGGAACCGAATGTTGGGCCATTAAGGAAGTACATGCACGTAAGATGGAGGTAGCAGAGATGAGAATGCTAAGATGGATGTGTGGGCACACAAGGTTAGACCGGATAAGAAATAATGTTTTTAGGGAGAGATTAGAAATAGCTAGTATATCAGATAAGATAAAGGAGGGAAGATTGAGATGGTTTAGGCATGTGAAGAGGAGGCAGACGATAGAACCAGTTAGAGTGATTGAAACCCTCGAGGTGGAGGGGAGGAGGAGTAGAGGCAGACCCAAAATTACTTGGGATGAGCGGATTAAGCAGGATTTGCAAAGATTGCACCTCTCTGAGAACATGGTCCATGATAGGAACTCGTGGAGACGTAGGATTAAGGTTAAGGATTTCTAGGAGAGGTACAATTGTGTTTTTAGGTGTAGTGTATGGTCGTACATATGTAACTATGTGTATAGGATGTTTTGTACAATTGTGTTTTCAGGTGTAGTGTATGGTCGTAGAAATGTAACTATGTGTATAAGCTGTTTTGTGTTGTCACACTTGTTTTGTTTTACCATGCACTCTTTCACAACTCATGCTACATTGGTAGCTTCATACACACACACGCACACCTCATGTTCTATTTATTTATTTCCTGAGTGTTTTGGAGCAGCCAGGAAAGAAATAATTGTGTTCTGGAGCCGAGGGTCTCTCTGGAAGCAACCTCTCTATCCCTAGGGGTAGAGGTAAGGTGTGCCTACATCTCACCCTCCCCAGACCCTACAAATAACTTTGCTATTTGTGGGATTTTACTGGGTATGATTGATTGATGCTATATGACACAAATCAAGTGTTTGTTCAAATATATGATTCTTGGTCATTCGATCCGGATCACCAAAAGCTACCTAGGTCATATGACCCATGTACATAAACAAAAAGATTCACCCAAATCCAACCAGCTCTATTTTTTCAACAAAAAAAAAAAAAACCATACTTTATATGGATAAAGGGCTTAGCCCAGCAATCTTTATAAAACAAAAAACTAAAGATTACGCAATCTTAGGGGGTTATTTTCGTATAGAACCCGTCTTACAAATAAGAAGTTCCCACTTAAAACATTTGTAGCACCCCATCCTATATTAGCAAACGCAATGGATAGAAGGCCATAAATTGCAGTCTTCCAAGGCTGCAGAATGGGGCTTTTCAAGGACCACTTGATGCATTCACAAATACGCTCGAGGGAACCAAAGTGGGCATTTATCAATCGCATATTACAAAAGCAGAAATGAGGGCCCGGAACACTAATCCACACCCCGGTCTTCTTCCAGCTAGTTGAACGAAGTATGAAGAGTCATTTTGACGGGAAATGAGCATTTTATCAAGGTTCATAGTTTAGTCCAAGAAATGAGGCAGTTTGACTTTGGATTCAAGATTTAGTGTATGGCTGTGCAATTTAGAATATGTAGATAATTAGTTGAAATAATATATTTTTATCATTGAACATGCCTACCCTTAACATTTGAGTATAAAGTCTTTTCCTGTCTTGACTTGTGAGGTACAAATGGATAAAATAACAAAAAGCATACCTGAAGGGTTGCTGCTGCTGTGTTTATTAGGCCATGGATTGTTGGTTTGGTATCGTTGTTTACAACCACGTTGAAAGAATGCAAATTTCAATCTGAAACAATAAATTCTCGAGTACTACAAGATTACATTATGTTACTACATATGTAAAGCTATTAGACCGACTGCACTGGGGCGTTTTTGTCCCCAAATACTGCCCGGAAACGCCGGAAACCGCCCTCCCCTCCGCTACGTTGGGCGTGTTTGGCCTATTTGTTTGCTGTGGCGTGTTTTAAAAAACGCTAAAGGGGCAATGGTTTGACCAATAAGATTCATTTCCATTTTTGTAAAACCAATCAAATTTTTTGATGGTTTTTTTAGAGTAAAATGCAATTTGCGTCCCTGTGGTATGTCCCAAACATCAACTTGAGCCCCTAAAAATAATTTTTTGCATTTTGAGCCCCTGTGGTATTAATTTCATAACACTCTGAGTCCTTCTGTCAAGGTTCCGTCTGTTTGACTGTTTGACCCAGGGGTAAGACCGTCTTTTTGCATCTCTTCCCTTCTAAAAACCCCAATTTCTCCTATCTTCTCTTTTGCCACCACTCATTTTAATCAGATCAAGGTTCATCAATCATCATCAATTCCTCCCCATTTCATTTCATTTCAATAAAGCTTTTAATCAGATGATGCAGATGATGCACACATTCATTTCATTTCAATAAAGCTTTCATCATCATCATCAATTCCTCCCCATTTCTCAGATCCTCACACCACCTCTCTCTCTAACTTCACTGCCACCACCGCAATTCCCACCGGCCACCACCACCACCACCGTAATTCCCACTGACCACCACCAATCTCATGATGCTCAATGTACAACACTTTCATATCACCTAAACTCTAAATCTGCATCCTAATTCAATTAAAGTATATAATATCTAAACTCTAAATCTGAATCTCAATTCAACTAAAAACTATAAAAAAATGCTATAATTATACAACACAAAGTAAATAGAGATAAAAAAAATTATATATACAAAGTAACTTCAACCCACTGATCTGATCTATCCTTATCCTCCTTCTTCTCACTTCTACATCCACACCAATTCCATAGATTCTTCATAGATTCTTCATAGATTCTTCATAAGAACACTGATCTGTGGGTTGTCATAAGAACACCATCGTTCGAAACCACCATTCTCCACCACCGCCAATCGCAAAACACCAATTACCCCAAATAATAAACCAACAACCCCCCCCCCCCCCCACAAAATTTAAACGGAATCCCACTACCTGTTGACTAATGACAGTAGCCACCGCTACTGCCGCCGTCGCCTTCAGCGGCGGAACGAAACCCTAACCCATCAAGAACTCACCATGAATCAACAAACTCCTTATATGATTAACCTCCGCCTATCTAACTGTGTTAACATCCGCTGAATCGACATCTGAATCGCCAAAATCTGATTGTGCTCGGTGGTGGTGAGTTTGTGATTGGGTTGTGATTAGAGCAGAGTCTGGTAGTATGTGTTGTTGGTTGGGTTTTAGTCTAGTGAGTGGTTGTGGAGGCAGGTGGGTGGTGGTGGTGTTGGTGGTTGCAGGTTGGTGGTGGTGACGGTGGTGGTAAGTGGGTGGTGGTAACACCAATTCAAACAATTGAGAAGGATTGAGAAGGAACAGATGCATATAGTGAACAATTAATAATAATAATAATAATAATTTAGGGGATAAGGGTATATTGGACATTTAACAATAGTCAAACAGTCAAACAAACGGCAGCTTGACAGAAGGACTCGTACTGTTATGAAATTAATACCACAGGGGCTCAAAATGCAAAAAAATATTTTTAGGGGCTCAAGTTGATGTTTGGGACATACCACAGGGACGCAAATTGCATTTTACTCTTTTTTTTATTTAATTTTATTACAAAGATAATGCCCCACAATGTACACATCCCCACTACACCCATTTTAGAAAACGCCCAATAATGCCCAATTGCTGACTGGGCTGCCACATGGCGCAAAACGCCCAAGGGTGAATCATGCCCACTACGCATGGTCTTATTGTCTAGCAAATATTTATAGAAGTAAGTCAAAGATATTTAATGTAGATACATACTAAGGGGAGTGGGGGTGGTCACTAGTGATAGAATTCTATCACTCACAATATCCAATAAACTCCTGCCATGTCATCAGTCACTATTCTATCACTCACAAGCATTTGGTAGTGGCGGTGGTCATCACTCACAATTTTTTTTTAATTTTTATTTTAAAATTAGAAATTAACAATAAAACACTAAATTATAAATTTCATTTAAATGAAAAAATAAATTACATAGCAAAATAAAAAAAAAACAATTAAACATTGGAAAAAAAACTTAAATTAAACGGGTGGCATCTCCCAACCCCACCTTTCGCAAATCTCGCGCTTTTGTTTAATTACAATCGACTTAAACGGTTTGTCGAGATGGGCAATTAAAATTTATATAAAGATGAGGGACCTGAATTGCAATTAAAGGAAAGCTATTTAAAAATAGCTAACAAAAGTTGAGGGGCTAATTTGCACTTTTCATCAAACTTGCTTTTAATTCAACATAAAAAGACAAAATAATCTCAAAGTTTGCACTTTTAGTATTTGTTTTCAACGCGTGAAGAAAATAACGGAACTTGGCTATCACGCGTGGACATTTTCGGTGGCGGTGGAAGTTTTGTTTTTTATCACGCGTGGACTTTGGCCATCACGAAAGTTCAACGCTCCACCCCTAGTGGCCTTATCCAAATAACTCATTTTGCCACCTCAATTGGGTCATTTCTTTTTTGAACCCGCTTCATAAAGAGTTGCTAAACGTACCCCTTTTATATTTTACTAGTTACACCCCTCCCTTAATTTTTTTTATCTAAATACAATTCAAACCTTTTATTTTATTTTTTATTTTATTTTTTTATTCTCATATAATCTAATAAAAACTTAACAAGATTCCTTTGTTTTAATCTGAATTATAACAATCATATGAAAAAAAAAAATTATTATACAAATCAACAGTGGAATCAACTTCTAATTTCTAAAAAATCTTTACATCACTCTTCGTAATATGAATGTGAATATCGTTTCGTCAATTATGAACACGAATAAATTTCTTAAGCCTCACAGCAACTCCCCGTGCTCCTCTTGCATGGTTCATCTTTATTTCCACCAAGTGTGGTTTATGTTTATTTCCATCAAGTATGATTTGTGCTTACTTCTATTGAGTATGGTTTATGCTTCTCTCCGTGTAAATCTTCTCTTTAATGAATTGATACATATAATCAATGTTTTCAGAACCGGACCGGAGGTCGACCCGATCGCCTTACGGGGTCAAAGGTCGGACCGGTTGAACCGGATTTACGAACCGGGTGACTTTTTAAATTATCCTTACAAATCCTTAAGAATAAGTTTATCTCAAACTATACAAATATCCAAACAATTTCCACATCATCGCCCATTTTTTAAATTGGTTTTTCTAAATTGTATGTTTTAGAATTTTTTTTCTTTTAAATTGGATTTTTCTTATAAAAAAAAAAATTTAAATCAAGCATGAAGGTTTTAATATGTAATTTACCTGAATCGAAGGGGGTGAATATTAAACTTTTAATATATATAAAGAAAGTTTTTCTCTGTTATTGACTTTTACACCTTATCTCTTCCACAACAAAATTCCTCCATTAAAGCTACGTTGAAGCTTTCCCTGTTATTTCTTCACTCCCATTTTTATTCACCATTATAGCTTCATATCACTTGAAAAAGTTTGTTAAGAAAACAGAAAAATAAAAAGAAATGGCTCAAGAACCAAGGTAAGCCAAGCCCTTACATTTGCTCTACATATCTCTCTCTTTCAACAAACTCACACCGGCCCAACCTCAAACTGGATCTCCGGGTGAACCGCCGGTCACCGGCCGGACCACCGGTCTGATGCACAAACGGCCTGAACAAGTGAGTCGGCCCGGCAAAGCTTCCGGCTCCCGGCCCGACCGGTCCGGCCGGTCTGGTCCGGGTCTGAAAATATAATGATGTGGAAAAATAAAATAAACTGTTGGTGCTTATGCTCTTCAGATTAGAGAGTACATCAATACACAGGATGAAATTACAATGGTCGCCATGCTTTTGTTTCACCATTTTTGTCTGGTTAAGATTTGTGGATGTAAAAACGTAACTTATAACTATCATGTCAAAGTTCATTTTTGAAAAACATATATTGACGATTGTGTATATTAATAGATTACATTGTATTTTATTCAACCCGTGTAATACATGAGTTTATATAACTCGTGCAATACACATGTTTTTTAAAGGCATTACTTTTTTTTGTTATCAGGTATATAACATTACATTTGTTTAAACCGTGTAATACATGAGATTCTAGCATAATTAGTAAATAAGTCGATAAATGCCTCAAAGAGAAGAAATTGCTGATAGCAATGGTGCTATAACATATAACAAACAAACAACAAAGTCAAACTAATAACATGCTATTTGTAGCTTGTAGGGTATGGGTATGGTGAGATAAGGGAAAACATTTTCTATGTTTTAGGAGATCTGTTCACAAAGAGTTTTTTTCTATAGTGGTGTTGGAGGAAAAATTATTTATCATTGTAGTGTTCTCTAAAACTATTTACCAAAATAGTGTTTTGATTAGTTATTATACTTTATGAAATTTTCATATATACCCCCTTACTAAAACCTTTATTATAGTATTTCTCTTTTATTAAGAAAATACCCGGTTTCCATTTTCTTTAATTCTTTTGTTAAAATCAATCTGGTTTGGATAAACATCAAATGACGGCAACATCAAAGCACTTCATAAGGATGTAACACTGGGGGATAAATATTATTTAGTTTTTTGAATTGTTTATTTGAATTTACTTTAGCTTGTTTATATTGTATTATACTATTATTAAGCTAGTCTTTGAATCAAATTACAATTTGTTCATGTGTTCCGTTTTCTTGTGTATTTAAGTTGGTCTTTAAGTTAGTCTTTAAGTCAAATTACAATGCGTTCCGTTCTCTTGTGTTCTCGATTAAAAGAAAAGTGTGGCATAGTTCTTTTCTGCAAAATTCATTATTTGGTTTCTTTGTTTGTTTTGCAAGTGAAGAAAATTAGGGCTGTTAAAAAAACTCGCAGCTCGCGGCTCGCCCGAAGTTCGCTCGAAAAAAGCTCGGTTCAAAATTGGCTCGGTTTTAACTGAGCCGGTTCGGTTTGTAAACGAGCTGAGCCCAAGCCAAGATAGGTTCGGTTCGTGGCTCGCTCGTGAGGTGGCTCGTTGGGCTCGTTATAACTAAGGGCTTATTATATATGTGGAGAGTTCAAATGAGAAGAAAATTTGTTGTAAGAAGAAAAAAGAAGAAGTTTTAACCAATAAAAATGTTTTATTTTACTTCATTTAATATTTGCATTTAATTTTAATATAAGGGTATATTTGTAAACTTATATAGATAATTAATTTCTAGTTTTCCTCTTTAATAACTAACTACATTAAATTTGTAACTTATTTTCAAAATATATATTTTTTTTAAAATAAAAAATAATAATTTAGAGTGTAGGACAAATTACTGTAATAAGGTTCATTCTCTCTGATTAAACAAGAGAGATTTGATGTCATTATATACTTGATTTACAATGTACAATAAGGAAATAAATAAATACAGAATATCTACACAATCACTAATTGATACAGTGAGAATGTAACACCTCGAAAATTCACGTCCTATAATGAGTTGACACGTGTCATATGTTTGAACGTGTGAAAGAATGTTATAAAAGGATTAAAGTTGACAATCATGGAAAGTATGTGAATATACGAGTTCTAAATGTCAACAGTGAATAAATATATTGTACATTAACCCTACATGATGCTCATACCTTCAAACGAATAAATCATGGATCATACAAAGCTAAATATGAAAGAAAGTGGGAGATTACAAACTACAGGGGTTAAATGTGTCAACATGTTTAAGTTATACCTCTGAGTGACCTTTTAGCAAACCCGAAGCTTTGTAACGGTAAATTATGCTCACTAGAATGCACGATATAAATTTCATAAAGTTTCGTTATCGTGTGAGGAAGTTATGATCAAATTCGTGTGCGAGGGGTTCAAAGCGTCAACGTTGAAGTTTAGGACTTTTCGGGTGACAATAACGTTAACCGAGGACTAAACAAAATGGGTATATGTCTTGCAGCCCTTATATGTCAAATAGGAGGGTTCATAATGCAAGAAATGAAGTCTAAGCAAAGTTTGAAGAGCCAATGATCAAAACATAAAAATCTAAAAAGTTGATTTGGGGCAGGAGGGCTTCGCGCGACGCGAGACCCAAGGGGGGGTCCTTCGCGTCACGCCTAGGATCATCTGATCCGAATTTCTTGGTTTCTTGTCTGCCATAGCCCTTGTAATCGACTTTTATCCGATTTTCCTCATCTTGCATGACCCCTAAACAACCCCTAGACACTTAGGGAAACTTGTGGATGAGTTGTGGTCAGTTGTAGACTTGTGTGTCAACAATCCATGGTGATTAAAGCACTATAAAAGGCCATGAAGTTGCAACTCATTCTTCACACCTTCCATCTGCACTTTGGAGCATTTCTGGAGCTCAAGACTTCTCTCTAAGCTTCACAAATCGTTCATAGGACTCTTGTAAGTTTGCTTAACCTTTCTTAGTTAAGTTTTTGCTTAGTTTTAGCTTAAAAGTCAAACCGTCGTAATTAACGGTTGACTTAACGATTAATCACTGTTGGTTCAGTGATTAGTCGAATTGAAAGTAGTTATAAGTTGGTAATTATGTGGGTAATAAACCCTTAAAAGGGTTCCCCCTGATTCCCACTCTAACTAGGTCAAATGTCGGGTCAAACTTGCTATTAAAAAGTCAACAGGATACTTAAATTCTAATTTATGCATAATTAGCAATGTAGAACACATACAACCTGTTTGATCATTAATATAACTTGGTAATTAGTGTAAGAACATGTCTAAACATGTTCAACCCGACAATTTACTGTTTAGACCCGGTTCGAAACCGAAAGTCGCAAAGCTTTGACTTTTTCTTTGACTTCAGTTCTGACCCGTTTTGGTATGTTTTAGAAATACCTTAGAGCTTTATTTGGACCAGGTAACATGCTTGTATAACCCTCTATGATTATACACCATGGTTCATTAGTTAACCATTTAATATGTATGATTCCGTTAATTGCTCATATGTTGACCATTATGCCCTTTTCACCTTAAAACGTGATTTTTAAAAATGTAAAAGAGTAGAAACTTTAATTACTGATATATAAACTTGCACCCAAAATTTGATATCAGTTGGAGGTGTAGATTGAGAGTTATGCTCATTAGCGTAATTAGAAAGCTTATTAGCGATTAAACGACATAATTAGCGTATAGCCTATTTAAACATACTTTTTGATATCAAACTATTTACCCACTGATGTGATATATTATTTTGGTATTTTTGAAGATTTTTAATTAATTTTAGGCTGAGCATAACTTAGAGTCGTAGGCTTAATCCGGTAATTGTCGGTTTTGCCCTTACGGGCTATAAAATGAGTTTTACATATCTAATCGACTCCAAACCTTTTGCTACTGATTACAAATGATAAATAAATTATTTTAAGCCTGCTGGAATGATAAAAATGTCAGCTTTATGTATAGAACCCGGAAATGGCTTCTAATCGCCTTTTTAAGCGTTTTTAACGCATAGTATGTACTAGAACTATTTTAAACATACAAGGGTTGATACCTACTGATATTTGAGGCAAATTATAATATTTTAATAGTAAGCAAAAGTTGTTTAACTCAGACTTCAGTTTTGAGCTTTACGGCTTATGTGAAATTACCAAAATGCCCCTACGGTGCATAGTTTGGTTATAATTGATAAATTTCACATATATACTTTACCCTACTGTTATAACTGAGTAAATTAAGTATCTTTGCTGATTATATCAGACCTGTAACTCAGGTAAATACTTAAACTCTTTTATAACCTTGTAAATGACCAAACTACCCCTACGGGGCATAGTTTGTGTTTAAATTCGTTTCGGGCATAATAAAAGACATCTTACTGATGTCACAACATATTTGAATCATATTAACTTAGGAAACCTGTATATGGCTCTTATGAATACCCGTTACGCTCATTACGCGTTCGGTTCGGTTTATGTAACTAGTTTACATAAATTAGCCGAAACGGGTCAAACCTTATCGGTTTTATCTCAAAATCCAGAATGTGTATGAAATACCCATATTAAGCAAGTCTCCGAACTTCTCGGGTCTAAATCACATTCTATCCGGTCTTCGCTTAATCATGCGTACGAACTGTATCTTTAAAACTAACCGGTCTAAGCTTAAGCTTAACTAAAGACCCGTTAGGATTCTAATAGGTTATTATAAACCTTTGTTCCAGAATAGGAGACCAGTAAAAGCTACTTGCATTGCTTATTGTGATTATTACTTTGCTCAGGTAAATACTTTTAACTTATTTTCCCTATACGGGCTTGGATTACGGTATATAAAATACCGCTTGGTCGGGCATCAAATCTTCCATCGTTTGGTGGTTAATTGAATAATTTGATCGGCCCGTTTAAACAGTTTTGTTTACTTAAAAGCCTTTGGGGGGTTAATGACCATGTCCCGGATATCCTTGGCATCATTTTACGAAATGGCCACGACCTAAGCGCGGAGTGTAGGCGTACACTCGTCAGTGCATAAATGGTTGATGTGGTGTGTCTATTGATCTTTAACCCGGTACGTCCGGGCTACTGAACGCATAAGGAACATGTAATTCGTTCACAAGATTATATATTTAAATAATTCTCCCAAGTTATAAAATTGTTTATGCCACGTGCATCCAAATAAATTTTCAATCATTTTCTAAAATGAGTCAGTTGATTGTATTTACCAGTGTAAACTGACGTATTTTCCCAAAAAGATTAAATGCAGGTACTAAGCGTAATTGGCTGGGATTTCTCCTTAGCATCAATAGAAGTCTCGCAAGCATAAGATTCCTAAAGTCTGTTGAACTACTATTTATTTTTGATCCTTCTGTGGACAAACTTTCAACTGTTGTGATACACGATATTACAATATTATTAAAGTTGAATTTATATCTTTCATTTGCTTCCGATGTGCGTTTAAATATTGTGTTGTTTGACTATTATGTTGCCAACCACGTCACGATACTCCCCACCGGGCCCACCGGTGACACGTGGAATCCGGGGTGTGACAGGTTGGTATCAGAGCCAACATTGAGTGAATTAAACACTAGCCTTTTGTGTTTAATCTCAATGACACAATTGCACATTTCTAAACTTTCGAGTCTAGACCAATAACATAGGACAAATTCCACTTTGTTTTGTTTTGTCCTTTATTTTATATATATACTTGTCGTTATCTTATGTTACATTGACAGGTTTAAACATGCCTCCAAGATTCTTTCAATGAAGAGGACGAGGAAAGGGGCCAATCACCGCCCCCAATGACAATGAGGCAGGACCTTCGCATATGCGAGCTCCTTCTACTACCGAGAGTGACGATCCTCAACAGAACCGGAGGAACCTTTTCGAGCCGGCTAGACGGTCGGTCTCACACAGTTCAACACCTCCCGTTCATAACCCTTATGGGCCACAGCCGGAATATGAGCCCAATAACCCTCAACCTTCCTACATACCTTTACAGCGATCATTATCGCATAATTCTTTTGGTGACCCTACACCTATTTTTAGGGGCCGGTTTAACCCGGCAAATTATATACCAGAACCAGTGGGTTTTAACCCATTGGGACCGGAGGATCACTTCTCGGGGGACAACGCTATGGACATGGACGAGGACACGGATCCCGTCGAGCCCGCAACCGGAACTCCCAACCATCCGATCGAGATCTTCAACGGATCTTCTTTCCGCGGATCACCCTACGGTGGTCCAGACAGCTTTCAGGCGAGGTTTACTCAGCACGAGTGGTACTTCACACCCTCGCATCATTCGTCGCCTCATCAGCAGCAGCAGGATCCCTCTGTGGATTCACGATTTGTGGCAGTCACGCCACCACCACCAGTTAATCAGGCACCTCCACAACCGCCGAGGCGTAGGAGGACAGGCGCACGTATGTCTGCGCGAGCAGGGGATTTCCATTTTAGCTCCCCACGCCAATCAAGTGGCAGCCATTACCCGCCACTTCAAGAAGATCCACAAATGGGTGGACCTTTGCACCCAGTTGCACCGCAACCACCACCTATGGGTTTTGATAACCCGATTCCGGCATACACGGGTTCCATGGCGTATAACCCGTTTGAGCAGCCGGTGCATACCAACTACAACTACGCCGAAGTCGACCCGTACTTGGTAGCGTCTAATTACAACGCCTTTAACCCGGAAGGACCGTATGGAGCTCCTTGGGGAGCAGGGTACCCAACTCATGGGTACCAGATACCTGCCAGACCTATAATACGGACGCAATCGCAGCCGCCACGGTTTTCTCCCCCAGAACGGGAGGAAATTCTACAGAGACTGGATCAGGTCGAGCGAGACTTTCACCGAGAACGCAGGGAGCGACAAACCTTCTTCCAAGGATTAACAAGCTTAATAAAAGGGAAGAGCAAGAAGGACCATTGAATCCTTCCACTGTTGTTGTATTTTCCTTGTATCAGTTGAGCCCATGCGTGGGCCTGTCTTGCTGTATTGGCCCCTGTGTGGGTATGTTTGTTTGTTTTGACCCCTGCGTGGGTCTATCTTTCTATTAACCCCTACGAGGGTATATTGTATGTTTAAGTCCCTGCGTGGACTATTATTCTAGTTTGACCCCTGCGTGGGTATGTTTGTTGCTTGACCCCTGCGTTGGTAACTTGTTTATTTAAAAAGTCCCGTTTAGGGCGACGTGTAACCTATTAATAATTAATGGAATGTTTAATTTATAAATTTCATTTTTTGCCATTATGTGCATAGATAAATTATATATGAAATAAATAAATCAAAATCATTCCTTTTATAAAATAATCAGCCTATTTAATTATTAATTAAGGATCTTAAAGGTAAAACCTAGCCTGCATGTCATTATAAAGACCTGGCCAAGATGGTAAAACCTGTTAAAAAGATTCAAATCCAAGTTAACATCTGAAAACATGTTAACGTTCCTGGCAGAAGTGATTCGTTAAAATCACACACGTCATTGTTATATAAGGATCTTTTCAAAGATTCCAAACCCAACTTAATGATCTCTGAATCATGGGTTAAATCATCAATTAAGATGATCATATTTTGACCATACGTGGTAATATGGTGCCTACGGGCCCTGCTCATTTCCATATGAGCCAAAAGACAGTGGTAGTTATGACTCCCTGTCAGAAAAAGGTAATGAACTATGTTCAAACCTTCATGCCTTGATTCTCTGAAACCATGGCTTATAATTTAAAATGTCATTATGACTAGGCCTTTTGTGCTACTAATAAAACTATTATTGTTTTATAATTAGGATAAGTTATATTAAAATCCTAAATAAATCTGATTAATAAATTAACCAAATATGGTATCTGTTTACCATGGTTAATGAATTACCCTAAGGGGCAATTCCATAATAAACTCCCAAATAAACTATTGTCCTTGTTTTATGTAACAGCTCATATTTAAATGGCTAACTCGGACGAAATTAATAGTCACCCAGTGGAGAATAATGATAACGCCCGAATTACTTTAACGGGTGCTGAACTGAAAGCGTTAGTAGACGACGCAGTTACAAAGGCTTTAGAGCGGCAGTACGAAGAGTATAGTGGGACTCGGAGTAGGACCCTATCTACCCCGCATTCAAAGCCACCTTCCAAAAAGGAAGAACCCAAGAAAAATGATGATAGACTCTCCTCAAACCACAACAGTGCTCCGTCTCAGCAGAATGTACTAAAACAAGAACCCCGTAACAAGGGTTGCTCCTATAAATACTTTGTTTCATGCAAACCCAGGGATTTCACTGGGGAAAAGGGAGCAATTGACTGCATGACGTGGTTAGACGAGATGGACACAGTAGTGGATATCAGCGGATGCGCTGAGAAGGATATAGTCAAGTTTGTGTCGCAATCATTTAAGGGTGAAGCCTTAGCCTGGTGGAGATCACTGATTCAAGCCACCGGGAAAATCCCATTGTACAACATGTCATGGGAACAATTTGTTGCCCTTATCAGGGAAAATTACTGCCCTCAGCATGAGGTGGAGAAGATAGAGTCTGATTTTCTATCATTGGTAATGACAAACCTGGACTGTCAAGCTTACCTCACGAGCTTCAACACAATGTCCCGGTTGGTTCCGTATCTGGTGACCCTGGAACCAAAAAGAATAGCTCGTTTTATCAGTGGTTTAGCCCCGGAAATTAAGGCAAGCGTGAAGGCCTCTCGGCCAGCTACTTTTAGATCTGTAGCTGACATATCCTTGTCCCTCACTCTGGATGCGATCAGACAAAGATCGCTGAGGAACAAAGATGCTGAGAAGAGAAAACGTGATGATGATAACTCACAGAGGTCAAACAAGAAGCACCGTGGAAACGGTGACAACAAGAAGGGGTCTGAGTCAAGGAAAGATGGGCATCAGTCTGGTGAGAAGCCCAAGTGCAAGATTTGCAAGAAACAGCACTATGGAAAGTGCAGACTCGAGTCGAACTCGCAGACTCAGTCAAAAACCTTTGCATGTGGTATATGCAAGTCCAAGGACCACAAGACCTTGGATTGCAAAAAGCTAAAGGATGCAACATGCTACAGTTGCATTGAGAAGGGGCACATTAAAACCAACTGCCCTAAATATGCCAAGAAGCCTGATGAGGCCAAGAAGACCAATGCAAGAGTGTTCAGAATGGACGCAAAGGAAGCAGTCCAGGATGACAATGTGATAATAGGTACATTTCTCATAAATGATATCTATGCAAGAGTGCTTTTTGATTCAGGCGCTGATAAGTCTTTCGTAGATAATAAGTTTTGCAAATTGCTGAATTTACCTGCTAAAACCTTAAGCGTAAAGTATGAGGTGGAGCTAGCTGATGGCACCATAGAAACCGCCTCAACCATATTAGATGGATGTTTCATATCCATTAAGAACCACTCTTTTCCTCTGCCCCTACTTCCTTTGAAGTTAGCCGGTTTTGACATCGTTTTAGGCATGGACTGGTTATCTCATAACCAGGCCCAGATTGTCTGCAATAGAAAACAAGTGATGATCAAGACTCCATCTGGCGAATCAATTACCATTCAGGGAGATACCCGGTATGGATTGCCTGAGAAAGTGACTATGCTCAAGGCCTCGAAGTGCTTGAAGAAAGGTTGTGTCATATACATGGCACAAGTGACTATTGATGAGCCGAAACCCAAGATGGAAGACATTCCCGTCATTTCTGAATACCCCGAAGTTTTTCCTGAAGAACTACCTGGTTTACCACCAGACAGGAAAGTGGAATTCAGAATTGACATCATCCCCGGAGCAGCACCAGTTGCTAGAGCACCTTATAGGTTGGCACCAACGGAGATGAAAGAATTGAGGACACAGCTAGACGAATTGCTAGCCAAAGGTTTCATTAAACCTAGTTCGTCTCCTTGGGGAGCGCCAGTCCTGTTTGTCAAGAAGGAGGATGGATCGATGCGTCTGTGCATCGATTACCGTGAGCTTAATAAGGTCACGATAAAGAATAGGTATCCTTTGCCC
The DNA here is from genome assembly GCA_030545235.1 of Helianthus tuberosus. Lineage (NCBI taxonomy): Eukaryota > Viridiplantae > Streptophyta > Magnoliopsida > Asterales > Asteraceae > Helianthus > Helianthus tuberosus. The sequence goes on along the minus strand of CM060356.1, from coordinate 5,945,075 downwards.
AGGATCGACGATTTGTTCGATCAATTGCAAGGGGCAAGTTATTTCTCGAAGATTGACTTGAGGTCAGGCTATCATCAACTGAAGGTTAGAGATGAAGACGTGCACAAAACTGCATTTAGGACTCGTTATGGTCATTACGAGTTCCTAGTGATGCCTTTTGGGCTCACTAATGCACCTGCCGCGTTCATGGATCTCATGAATCGCGTTTGCAAGCCATACTTGGATAAATTCGTCATCGTTTTCATCGACGACATTCTCATTTACTCGAAGAACCAAGCTGACCATGAGAAGCACCTTCGCTGTATTCTTAAACTTCTACATCATGAGAAACTCTACGCCAAATTTTCAAAGTCTGAATTTTGGCTTCGAGAAGTCCAATTCCTTGGACATGTGGTTAGTGAGCGTGGTATCCAAGTGGATCCCGCTAAGGTTGAAGCTGTTATGAACTGGCAAGAGCCAAAGACGCCTACAGAGATTCGTAGCTTTCTGGGCTTAGCAGGATACTACAGGCGTTTCATTGAAAATTTCTCAAGGATTGCTGCGCCCCTAACTTCGTTGACTAAGAAGAAAATAAAGTTTGATTGGGGCCCTAAGCAACAAGAATCTTTCGATATCTTGAAACAGAAGTTATGCAATGCTCCTGTACTAACATTGCCTGAAGGTACCGAATAATTCGTAGTTTACTGCGATGCATCTCACACTGGCATGGGGCGTGTGCTTATGCAGAAAGGCAAGGTTATTGCCTATGCTTCAAGGCAATTAAAAGTGCATGAAAAGAATTACACCACCCATGACTTGGAGTTGGGTGCCGTTGTATTTGCACTAAAACTATGGAGGCACTATTTATATGGTATCAAATGTGTGATCTATTCTGATCACAAGAGCCTCCAGCACCTGTTTAATCAGAAGGATTTAAACATGAGGCAGCGCCGTTGGATGGAGACTTTGAATGATTATGATTGTGAAATCAGATACCATCCCAGCAAGGCGAATGTAGTCGCTGATGCCTTGAGTAGAAAGGAAAGGGTGAAACCCATCCGAATCAATGCCAAGAACATTGAGATTAAGAACAGTTTGAATGAAAGGTTGTTAGCTGCACAGAAGGAAGCTGTGTTAGAAGCTAACTATCCTAACGAAAAGCTAGGAGTAACTGAGGAGCAGTTATCTCTTGGCAAGGACAGAATTCTGAGATTAAATGGAAGTATATGGGTTCCAATTTATGGAGGACTGTGAGATGTTATCCTCCAGGAAGCCCATAGTTCTAAATATTCCGTTCATCCTGGAGCTGATAAGATGTACCAGGATCTAAGGGCAAATTATTGGTGGATAGGCTTGAAGAAGTCTGTAGCCACCTATGTAGCTAAATGCTTGACATATGCGCAAGTCAAAGCCGAGCATCAGAAACCGTCAGGTTTGCTACAACAGCCTGAACTTCCCACTTGGAAATGGGAAATGGTAACTATGGATTTTATCACCAAGTTACCTAAGACAAGGAAAGGAAATGATACCATTTGGGTGATCGTAGACAGACTGACTAAGTCAGCACATTTCCTGCCCATTAAGGAGACTTATAGCTCCGACATGTTAGCCCAGTTATACGTGGATAAGATTGTAGCCTTACATGGCATACCTGTGTCTATTATCTCTGACAGAGATACTAGATACACGTCACATTTTTGGAAGAGTTTCCAGCAATCTTTGGGCACGCGTTTGAATTTTAGTACGGCTTACCATCCTCAGACGGACGGTCAGAGTGAGCGTACTATTCAAACTTTGGAAGACATGCTTCGAGCATGCGTGATTGAATTGGGTGGTAGTTGAGATAACCACCTACCACTAATCGAGTTCTCCTACAACAATAGCTACCACACCAGCATAAAGGCTGCGCCTTTTGAGGCATTATACGGTAGAAAGTGTAGAACGCCCGTCTGTTGGGCGGAAGTTGGAGATGTCCAATTATCAGGACCAGAGATAGTCTTTGAAACGACGGACAAGATTGTCCAGATTCGTGACCGTCTCAAAGCTGCCCGAGATAGGCAGAAGAGTTACGCAGATCCAAAGCGTAAAGCTATGAAATTCGAAGTAGGTGACAAAGTGTTGCTTAAGGTATCACCCTGGAAAGGGGTGATGCGATTTGGTAAGAAAGGCAAGCTAAGCCCGAGATACATAGGACCTTTCGAGGTCATCGAACGTGTCGGGTCAGTTGCCTATAAGTTAAACTTACCTGAAGAGCTCAATAATATACATAATGTATTCCACATCTGCAATCTAAAGTAGTGTTTCGCTAACGAATCACTGGTCATACCACATACAGATGTGCATATAGATGAGAGCTTGAAATTTGTGGAAAAACCATTGTCGATTGAAGATCGACAGGATAAGAAGCTTCGAAGGAAGCATGTACCTATTATAAAGGTAAAATGGGATGCCCGTAGAGGTCCCGAATACACGTGGGAGGTTGAGTCCACGATGAAAGAAAAGTACCCTTATTTGTTTCAATAAATCTCGAGGTCGAGATTTCTTTTAAGGGGTTGAGGATGTAACACCTCGAAAATTCACGTCCTATAATGAGTTGACATGTGTCATATGTTTGAACGTGTGAAAGAATGTTATAAAAGGATTAAAGTTGACAATCATGGAAAGTATGTGAATATACGAGTTCTAAATGTCAACAGTGAATAAATATATTGTACATTAACCCTACATGATGCTCATACCTTCAAACGAATAAATCATGGATCATACAAAGCTAAATACGAAAGAAAGTGAGAGATTACAAACTACAGGGGTTAAATGTGTCAACATGTTTAAGTTATACCTCTGAGTGACCTTTTAGCACACCCGAAGCTTTGTAATGGTAAATTATGCTCACTAGAATGCACGATATAAATTTCATAAAGTTTCGTTATCGTATGAGGAAGTTATGATCAAATTCGTGTGCGAGGGGTTCAAAGCGTCAACGTTGAAGTTTAGGACTTTTCGGGTGACAATAACGTTAACCGAGGACTAAACAAAATGGGTATATGTCTTGGAGCCCTTATATGTTAAATAGGAGGGTTCATAATGCAAGAAATGAAGTCTAAGAAAATTTTGAAGAGCCAAGGATCAAAACATAAAAATCTAAAAAGTTGATTTGGGGCAGGAGGGCTTCGCGCGACGCGAGACTCAAGGGGGGGGGGGGGGGGTCCTTCGCATCACGCCTAGGATCATCTGATCCGAATTTCTTGGTTTCTTGTCTGCCATAGCCCTTGTAATCGACTTTTATCCGATTTTCCTCATCTTGCATGACCCCTAAACAACCCCTAGACACTTAGGGACACTTGTGGATGAGTTGTGGTCAGTTGTAGACTTGTGTGTCAACAATCCATGGTGATTAAAGCACTATAAAAGGCCATGAAGTTGCAACTCATTCTTCACACCTTCCATCTGCACTTTGGAGCATTTCTGGAGCTCAAGACTTCTCTCTAAGCTTCACAAATCGTTCATAGGACTCTTGTAAGTTTGCTTAACCTTTCTTAGTTAAGTTTTTGCTTAGTTTTAGCTTAAAAGTCAAACCGTCGTAATTAACGGTTGACTTAACGATTAATCACTGTTGGTTCAGTGATTAGTCGAATTGAAAGTAGTTATAAGTTGGTAATTATGTGGGTAATAAACCCTTAAAAGGGTCCCCCCTGATTCCCACTCTAACTAGGTCAAATGTCGGGTCAAACTTGCTATTAAAAAGTCAACAGGATACTTAAATTCTAATTTATGCATAATTAGCAAAGTAGAACACATACAACCTGTTTGATCATTAATATAACTTGGTAATTAGTGTAAGAACATGTCTAAACATGTTCAACCCGACAATTTACTGTTTAGACCCGGTTCGGAACCGAAAGTCGCAAAGCTTTGACTTTTGCTTTGACTTCAGTTCTGACCCGTTTTGGTATGTTTTAGAAATACCTTAGAGCTTTATTTGGACCAGGTAACATGCTTGTATAACCCTCTGTGATTATACACCATGGTTCATTAGTTAACCAATTAATATGCATGATTCCGTTAATTGCTCATATGTTGACCATTATGCCCTTTTCACCTTAAAACGTGATTTTTGAAAATGTAAAAGAGTAGAAACTTTAATTACTGATATATAAACTTGCAACCAAAATTTGACATCAGTTGGAGGTGTAGATTGAGAGTTATGCTCATTAGCGTAATTAGAAAGCTTATTAGCGATTAAACGACATAATTAGCGTATAGCCTATTTAAACATACTTTTTGATATCAAACTCTTTACCCACTGATGTAATATATTATTTTGGGATTTTTGAAGATTTTTAATTAATTTTAGGCTGAGCATAACTTAGAGTCGTAGGCTTAATCCGGTAATTGTCGGTTTTGCCCTTACGGGCTATAAAATGAGTTTTACATATCTAATCGACTCCAAACCTTTTGCTACTGATTACAAATGATAAATAAATTATTTTAAGCCTGCTGGAATGATAAAAATGTCAGCTTTATGTATAGAACCCGGAAATGGCTTCTAATCGCCTTTTTAAGCGTTTTTAACGCATAGTATGTACTAGAACTATTTTAAACATACAAGGGTTGATACCTACTGATATTTGAGGCAAATTATAATATTTTAACAGTAAGAAAAAGTTGTTTAACTCAGACTTCAGTTTTGAGCTTTACGGCTTATGTGAAATTACCAAAATGCCCCTACGGTGCATAGTTTGGTTATAATTGATAAATTTCACATATATACTTTACCCTTCTGTAATAACTGAGTAAATTAAGTATCTTTGCTGATTATATCAGACCTGTAACTCAGGTAAATACTTAAACTCTTTTATAACCTTGTAAATGACCAAACTACCCCTACGGGGCATAGTTTGTGTTTAAATTCGTTTCGGGCATAATAAAAGACATCTTACTGATGTCACAACATATTTGAATCATATTAACTTTGGAAACCTGTATATGACTCTTATGAATACCCGTTACGCTCATTACGCGTTCGGTTCGGTTTATGTAACTAGTTTACATAAATTAGCCGAAACGGGTCAAATCTTATCGGTTTTATCTCAAAATCCAGAATGTGTATGAAATACCCATATTAGGCAAGTCTCCGAACTTCTCGGGTCTAAATCACATTCTATCCGGTCTTCGCTTAATCATGGGTACGAACCGTATCTTTAAAACTAACCGGTCTAAGCTTAAGCTTAACTAAAGACCCGTTAGGATTCTAATAGGTTATTATAAACCTTTGTTCCAGAATAGGAGACCAGTAAAAGCTACTTGCATTGCTTATTGTGATTATTACTTTGCTCAGGTAAATACTTTTAACTTATTTTCCCTATACGGGCTTGGATTACGGTATATAAAATACCGCTTGGTCGGGCATCAAATCTTCCATCGTTTGGTGGTTAATTGAATAATTTGATTGGCCCGTTTAAACAGTTTTGTTTACTTAAAAGCCTTTGGGGGTTAATGACCATGTCCCGGATATCCTTGGCATCATTTTACGAAATGGCCACGACCTAAGCGCGGAGTGTAGGCGTACACTCGTCAGTGCATAAATAGTTGATGTGGTGTGTCTATTGATCTTTAACCCGGTACGTCCGGGCTACTGAACGCATAAGGAACATGTAATTCGTTCACAAGATTATATATTTAAATAATTCTCCCAAGTTATAAAATTGTTTATGCCACGTGCATCCAAATAAATTTTCAATCATTTTCTAAAATGAGTCAGTTGATTGTATTTACCAGTGTAAACTGACGTATTTTCTCAAAAAGATTAAATGCAGGTACTAAGCGTAATTGGCTGGGATTTCTCCTTAGCATCAATAGAAGTCTCGCAAGCTTAAGATGCCTAAAGTCTGTTGAACTACTATTTATTTTTGATCCTTCTGTGGACAAACTTTCAACTGTTGTGATACACGATATTACAATATTATTAAAGTTGAATTTATATCTTTCATTTGCTTCCGCTGTGCATTTAAATATTGTGTTGTTTGACTATTATGTTGCCAACCACGTCACGATACTCCCCACCGGGCCCACCGGTGACACGTGGAATCCGGGGTGTGACAGAGAAAATCATGTTATTGTATATTATCTTTTATCCTCCGTCAAGCGAAACGGCGGAGGATGAACTCGAAGGAGATCCTGAAATTGCTCAAATTGAGGACGAGGTAAACTTTTGGTGAAGATATCCGCGAGTTGAAGCTTGGTAGGAATGAATTTGGTATGAAGCTTCCCTGACATTACTAGCTCACGAACGAAATGGTAGTCCAGATCAATATGTTTGGCCCGCTTGTGAGAAACGGGATTCTGACTCATAAACAAGGCACTTCGATTGTCATATAAGAGAGTCGGACGAGAAGGTGGAAGTGCACGTAACTCCTGTAGTAAATGCGTGATCCAGATAATTTCAGCAGCTGCATTAGCCATGGCCCGATACTCAGATTCGCAACTCGAGCGGGACACTGTTGGTTGCTTCTTTGCACTCCATGAAACTAAGTTGCCTCCTAGAAAAATTGAGTAACCATACGTGGAACGTCGCGTTTCGATACACCGTGCCCAATCTGCATCAGAGTAACCCAAAATAGTAGAGGAGGTTGGACGAGTGAACACAAGACCGTGAGAGATGGTACCCTTAACATATCGAACAATCCTCTTAACAAGTTGGAAATGTTTGTCAGTAGGTGCATGGAAATGTTGACAAGCTTGGTTTACCGCGTATGCCAAATCAGGACGGGTAATGGTTAGGTACTGAAGGGCGCCAACGATAGATCGGTAAAAGGTGGGATCATGAAAAGGAACACCATCCGATACGGAAAGTATCCATGGTGGAGAGTGGCGTGGGAACGGGTTTGGCATGTTCGAGACCAGCACGACTAATGATATCATTGGCGTATTTGGTTTGAGTGAGAACGAGACCATCATTGGTATGAAGTACCTCAAGTCCAAGAAAATAGTTTAAGGAGCCGATATCTTTGATGGCAAACTCCTGATGTAATCGATTGGTGAAGGCAGTGAGCAAGGCGGAGTTGGTGCCAGTAAGAATAAGATCGTCAACATAAACTAGGAGGTACATAAGAGAACCTCCTTGATTGAACACAAAGAGGGAAGGGTCCGCTCGGCTGCAGGAGAAGCCGTAGGAGATGAGGAATGAACTAAGACGTTGAAACTACGCCCTAGGGGCCTGTTTGAGACCGTAGAGAGCGCTATTTAACTTGCACATATAATCTGAATGATTCGCGTTTGCAAAGCCGGGAGGTTGTTCCATATACACGGTTTCGGACAAAGAACCATTTAGGAAAGCATTGTTGACATCCAGTTGGCGAAGACACCAGCTGTTGATGACCGCTAATGATAGAACAATGCGAATGGTTGATGCCTTAACAACGGGACTATATGTATGACTGAAGTCGAGTCCGAGAATTTATGTGAATCCTTGTGCAACAAGACGGGCCTTGTGCCAATCGATAGACCCATCCGAATGGTATTTGGTACAGAAAACCCACTTTGTTCCGACAACATTGGTGGAGGCCGGCCGTGGTACAAGAGTCCACGTGCGGTTTTTGGAGGGAGCTTGAAGCTCGACATTCATTGCATCCATCCAATGTTGGTGTTTAGAGGCACTTTTAAAGCCTTTAGGATCAATAGTGGAGAGAAGAGAAGCGTGCAAACATGAGTGCATGAAACTGGCAAGATAGGCGGTATGTTTGGGATTGGGTTTGAAGGTGCCGACTTTTGAGCGTGTCACCATGTGATGTGTTGGTGCCGGTGAGGGAGGAACGACCGGCGGATCGGATGAAGCAGAAGACGATGTTGTAGGGGTGGGAGAGGTGAGGAGAGATGAAGTGGATGAGTGTATAGGAGTGGACGTATGCGGCTCAAGAATGGGTTCGGAGTCGGTGGGGAGTGCGGAATGAACAGAAGGATGTTTCCAAAGGGAGCAAGGAGGTGAAGGTGGGTCGTGGGGCATGGCTAATGGAGAGCTACTCGCGAACAGATGAGAGGGAATTGGTGGAGTGTTTGTGGGTAAGTTGGGTTCATGGAAAGTGGATAAGAATAGATTGGCAATGTTCGTGTGGGAGGAGTTATCTTTGTAGGGAAAGAATGCTTCATCAAAGCGAGCATGTCTAGTGACGTACATACGAGACGTGGAGGGATCGAAACATTTGTAACCTTTATATTGGGGGGCATAACCCATAAATATGCATTGAATGCTTCGAGGGGAGAGTTTGTGAGGTGCATAGTCTCGTAGGTAAGGGTACATGCAACAACCAAAAACATGAAAGTTAGCATAATTGGGTGTGGTGGAAAAAAGTATCTCAAAAGGAGATTTTTCATGGAAAACTTTGGTGGGTAATCGGTTTATGATGTAAGTTGCGGAGGTAAAGGCATCGCCCCAATGGGTAATGGGAACGCGTGCATGAAATAGCATGGCGAGGGAGGATGAAGATGTTGGAGAAATTGCTCGTGACTTTCAGCCTTGGTTAGAAGATCACGAAACGGAAGAGGGTCGCGAGCCGTGCGGATGGCCGTAGACCAGCTTTCGAAGGTGGGTCCAAGACCACAAAGGAACCAATGCGTCTTATCGGTTTCACTCACCGGATGGCCTATAGCCAAGAGTTGGTCACAAATCGATTTGAATTTACAACCAAAATTGGCAACAGTGGAGGATCCTTTGGTGAGTTGACGGAGATTTTCTCGTAGGAGATGCATACGTTCAGGAGAAGTATTGCTGTAGGCGGCTTCAAGTGCGGTCCAAATTTGGCGCGCAGTGGTATGGCCGAGCACCTCAGCAACCGCCTCTTCGGTTAAAGAGGAGTGGAGAATGAGAATAGTCTGCTGATCGGAGGAGAGCCAAGCGATATAGTCCGGATTGGCTTGTTCCTTGGAGTTAACAGTGACGGTTTTGGAGGGAGCAGAGAGAGTGCCATCGATATGGGGAACGAGTTTTTGATTGGCCAGGAGAAGGAGCATTTGATTATGCCAGAGAAGATAGTTGGAGGAGGAAAGCTTGACTGTGATCATGTGGAGGAGGGAGGCCATGGGAAGGATATTTTCGGTGGTGGTGGACATAATGAAGGCTGCGATGTAGGGGAAGAAAGAAGGGTCGAAATTGGCTGGGAGGGGAGGGAGAAAGAGGATCGTTATCATATCAGGCTGATACCATGTAACAAGGTTAATTCTCTCTGATTAAACAAGAGATATTTGATGTCATTATATACTTGATTTACAACGTACAATAAGGAAATAAATAAATACAAAATATCTACACAATCACTAATTGATAGAGTGAGAAAATCATGGGATTGTATATTATCTTTTAATTACTATGTGTGTAGGATAAATTACGAGTTGTGTAGGATAAATATCGAAATGTGTAGGATAAGTTTTTATGTGTGTAGGAAAAAAAATAGTGTAGAGAATAATAGTCTTTATGAGTAATTAATTACTTAAAGATAGTAGCAAATAAGATGAAATAAAAGCTAATTAATATTTACAATTATACCCTTTGTTCTTTTTCTTCTCAGCTAAATTCTCTTCTCAAATGAACCTCCCCCTATTATATATATGTGTATATATATTTCAGGTTATCTTTTTAGTAAAAAAACAAACTGATCACTATATAAATACTAGTATATAAAATTGATTATTCAGTTGATTGGGAAAGAAAATGAAAAAGACAAAAAACAGGACAATGAGTTGATGGAAAACAACTAAAATAAAAATACAAATATATAATTAATTGAAGAAAAAGATTAAAAAATATATAATAAATGATCAAAGATAATTGAACCAACTCGTGGGAGGGAATGTGCCTCTTCTTTTTAATTTTTTAAATCTAATAAATAAATGAGAAGGTTAATAATAAGTAATGAAAACACTATTTTGGTAAATAGTTTTTCCTCCAACATTACTATAGGAAAAAAAACTCAAACTTCAAACTTAAAAAAACGGCCGTAAAAGAAAAATACAATAAACAGAAAAAAAAAAGAAGATAAAAACAATTCTGGACATAGGCCACATTATCAAAGAAATAATTATCTTCAAATGTAACTTAGGATCTTCTACAGCTAATTATAACAAAAACATTCGAAACTTTCACTTATTACGGTAGAGCATATGCCTCTTTCTAAACAGGGCAGCACCAAATGTTGCTCTTAACGCGTCTAAGACAATAGCTACGCACACACTAGTGAATGTAATCATTGTCAGATTAGCAATTGCGTATAATATGTAGATCCAGGCGCTTTCACTATATAGAATGAAAAAGCTGAGAATAAAAGCCATGCCTAAGAAGAATACGGAGCTCAAAAGAAATAGCTGAGCAACCACCCATCTTTTAAATAGTATTTGCATTTGTCTGTGGTGACGAGAGAGGATGATGGATAGGAAGAAGAGGATTGAACATGTAGAGAAGATAAAGGAAATGGCATCCATTACTATAAAAGCAATGAAAGACCTGTTGTGGAGTAACACTGGAAATCCATTGTCTTGATCAAACCCACCAGGAATTGCATAAACTACTGCAAATCCTATCCCGCATACAAGCGTAGCTATCACCATGGATATATTAATTGTATCATGTAGCCATTTTGTCCCATTGAGAAATGGTTTATTGTGGTTCTCTGCAAATACTTCATGTGGTGTTTGGCCTGCTGCATTCTTCATTTCTCTACAAGAAGGAGGGAGTATATGGCTTACTTCCTACAAGGCACATACATAAATGTGAGTTTTAGGTATTAGAAAATATAAATGATTGTGCAAAAAAAGACCATGGGTGGTTGTGTGTTCAACTCGCAACCAGTACAAAGAAGAAACATGTGAGTTTTAGGTATTAGAAAATATAAATGATTCACAACATATATGAAAGCTTCAAAAAGAAATTCATGTACCTGGTACCATAAAAAATCAGTAAGCATTTGAAAAGGAGTGACTACCCAATCCTCATAAGCATTTTTCTGTGGATCCTTTCCAACTAAATGCAGAATATTATTGCCTTCTTTGTCTGTCATAGGTGTTATCAGATCCTTCATTGACCCAATCTCATATAATAGATTGTAGATATGGTGATGACGATGAGCAACAGCAATGTGGAAGATAGTTTGTCCATCATCATTTCTCTTCCATATAAGATCAGGATATTCATCAATCAGCTCAACAATAAATTGTGTGTTATTCCTTTTTGCAGCTATGAATAGAATTTGAGAAGGGTGTGTTTCCATTTTATCTTTCTCAATCATCGGACCTAGGAGTATCTCATCAATGATATCCTTAGAATTTTCCATTATCCTTTTCCAAAGTAATCGTAGAAATAGTGTGGGATTACTTTCCTTTGCTGGTCCGGTCACGAAACGCCTTAATTCTTCCCCTGCAAGTAACAATCAAATAGGAAACCAAGAAGATGAACCAAAATCCGCTTTACACATTTACTTGAATATTATATTGTAGGAACCGTTTGCGTAAATAAATAAAATAAAACAATTTTTATTCAAATAATTACAATACAGAAAATGAAGAAAGCAGAATTACAGTACTATTACAACTGAAATAATTGAAATACAAGAAGTGAAGATGAAGTAGAAAGACTGAGGCACGTGTTCAACACGCTTCCCTTATAACAAATTCCGAGTCTCCCAGGAGTACTCGTTTTGTTTCCCAGGGTACAACAGCCAGAGCAGTAGTACTGCCGGAGATGGTCTACAACCCGAAGGCTACCTTGATACGAGCAAGAAGAAGATCAGTACTGTGAGGATGTTTGTTAGCATATGTTGTGTAGTTCGTCGTTTCTTCTGCAGTGACTAAGAGGCTGTATTTATACAACCTCTGATTCGAAACAACCGAGGAATTAAATGAGAGGATTAAATTGCATTAAACGTCTTCAATGCAATTTAATTCGTCATTTAATTCTCAGTCAAAATGTTTGACTCGGCAGTTTCAAAACTGAACCATAACTGCACAGTCATTAAATGTTGGAAGCTTCTGCGCGCAAGTCTGCACACTCATGCGCTCGTGCGCCATTTTGGCTCAACTCCATGCGCGCCTGCGCCACACAGTCGCGCCGTGCACGTCACATCAGGGCCCATGCACCATGCGCGCAACCGCGCGTCTTCATGCCACGTGTACTCGGGCGCGGACGTGCTAGGCTAGACTGCCACGTCATGTGCCACTGCGCGCGAACCCACCAGGGTCATAACCACCTGGTCCTTGCAACCCTTGTGCTCCACCACACGCACGTGGTAAAAAATACAACGGTGTATTTCTTTTTGGCATCAGTTTCTGCCCATGTTCTCCGCCCCCACTACGTTCCTAAAATACGTGTAGAAACTGATTTTTGGGATCCCACTCTCCTATAATCTCTCAACTAGTCCTGGTATTTGTTTCTTTATCGTCTACAAGTTAACGATTCCGCCTAATTCAACATTCTCACTGTGTTTCTTAGAGTTTTCGCCTCATCAATCACATAATATCGCACGAAGAAGGTATTCTTATCATCCTTAGGAATGGCAATGGACCGGTTTTGGGCCGGGTATTGGTAATCCCAGACCCGTACCCGGTTCTAATTCTTTGGCCCATACCCGGCCCGTTACCCGTCGGGTATTTGTCGGGTAATTACCCGTCGGGTATCGGGCTTACCCGCGGGTATCGGGTATACCCGTTAATTTCTTAAAAATACCCGTTGGGACAAATGTGCATTTTTTTACTTTGATGTTTATATAATTTACAATTTTAATAACTATAACAAATGAAAATATGATTAAATACTTTCTTATCATATTCAGACCACATATTCCAAACTAAGTCAAAACGATTACTTAATTAATTAATTGTATTAGGACCACCTAATTGCATAAACATTCACATAATAAAAGGTACTAGCTTTCATATCCAATATACATGCTCAAAAATAACTTATTTGTTCACTTAGTAAGCTTATACATGCTTAAAAATAAGCTAGTACTTCCATATCCATATGAAGTAGTAGCTTCCATATCCAATATAATTTTAAAGAGATGACTACCGGTAAAGAGAAGACTAGACCCTAGTACTATAGAGAAGTTAATAAGTGCATGTACTAAGTTCATATATATGGAAATTTATAATATGATACTTTCGAGTATTATTGGGGTAAATGGGCCAAATATCGGGCCGGGTATCGGGCGGGTATCACTAAATCCCATACCCGTACCCGTACCCGAATTTTTTCCCTTCTTAAGCCCATACCCGGCCCATACCCATCGGGCTTCGAGTATACCCGGCCCGTATGTTTCGGGTTTCGGGTAGACCTGTCGGGCTTGGGCTTTTTTGCCATCCCTAAATCCTTAACTTTTCAATTAATAAGCGTTTTCTGTTGTTTACATGTTTATCAATTGGGTTTCTTCTCTTTTTGTTGATGGTTGTTTATTTATACGTGTGTCTAGATGAGATTGAAGTTGAGGAGGACGAGAAAAAGAGCTCTAATGGCGAAGAAGTTCATCTTGGAGATCGTGACGACGGCAATGATGGGGATGATGTATAAGTTTGGCTCGATTATTTACATCTTTGAACATCGTGATGCTATTTAGAAAGGTGTTTTTGGGTTTCTTGCTTGTCCCTCTATTTTCCTTAAACATACGTTGCTGCCAATTATTTATAAAGTAATGAAAGTCTGCATCTTGTGGAAATTTTATACACTGCAAAACAATGAAATACCTAAAGAGATAATGCAATTATACTATTATCAACAAAATTGATTGGATGGATGCTTTCTGGTGGGTGTGTTATCCATGAAGGGGAACCCCAAACCTGGTGTCTTGGTGGTGGAGTTTAATTTATTTGGGAGGGTGAGGTATTTTTTTTTTAATCTTGGTTGACTAACTCTAGGTTTAACTGAATCCCATAGCCTTAAGTAACTCATTCTTTATCTTATGACATCTACATTTTCAGGTGGATGTATCCCATTTATTTTATGCAAATAACCATGATTCTCAAGTTTTGCATTGGAGAAAGTTTAATCACTTCATCCAAAGTGAGGGGAATACATTCTATTCTTTCTAGTGTTTGTGATGCAAATCAATACATTTTGAAATTGATTTTTTTTTTTGGGGTAGTATTGTTCATCGTCTTAGTTATTTTTTATTTACCTATTTGACCCATTAGAGTTAGAACACTACTCCTTGACTGGCTTAATTTTTTTTTAAATTTTTAGTATGATCCATTTTTTGTGATCTCTGAAGAACTGGCAGAGCTGAGCTGGAAGTTATTGTTATCAAGACAGAGTCACTTATAATTGTCAAAGCTGGAAATGGATGTGAAAATGAAGGAAAAATTCATTTTGGGTACGGATTTGTTTTGATATTTGTATAAACTTGGTTAGTGATGGAGTGTGTGAAACCCGGATATTAAAGTGTGTTATATTACATGTTTATGGCCGTTTAGTTGATTATACGCTTTGAATATGTTGACTATGCAAGTTTGTGGATTTGCAGGTAAAACGCATAATACGGCGAAGTTAGAGAGCGTAGTGATGAAACGGGGGTCGTTCGGGTCGAGGAGATAACTCAAAGGTGCGAAACATGTGATAAAAATGAAGTCTAGAGGCCAATGGGTCATTTGATGAAAGTTGAATTTAAGGCATACATGGGTTGGTGGTGTTAAACAAAGAAATACAGAAGAAACAAACCGTAGCTTATGGGTGTAAACCATAGCTTACGGTCAGAATACAAGAAAAGAAACAGAATATTAAAACTGTAACCTACGGTAATAACCGTAGGCTACGGTTGCATACAAAAGGTAGCCGCCATTTAGAGATCACCTCACGTGTGTTGTTTTTTTTTTGAAAGGTAAACTTTATAAAACAACACCGCCAACCCAAGCCGGGCCAACGGGAAAAACACTACAACCAGAAATTACATTTGTACAAACGAACACCACTCCTTCCAATCTATATCTTTATGTTTCGATCTTTTAGAAAACCCTAAAAAACTTATCGCCTTAATTTCACCTAAAATGTCTTCTGTTTTAACCTGCACATTCGAGAATTTAAGCCTATTTCTGGCCCGCCATATACACCAACATGAAACCATAATAATGCCTTGCACCGCCTCCTTTTTCTTCTCCGACACCCCGAGCTTACTATAAGTACTGAACAGATCTTGTAATGAAAATGCAAATATTTGAGGGATCTTGCACCACGTACTCACCCCATTCCACACCATAGACGCGACGAAACAAGCTATGAACAAATGGTCCACCGTCTCGGAATTAGATCCGCACAGAGAACAAGTCTGGTCACTAACCTCAATGTTCCGGTGTACCAGTGCTTCAGCCGTAGGAAGTCTGTTCATACCCAACCTCCAGACATGGATATTTACTTTTGCTGGCACCCATTTGCTCCAATCCACTACAACCCGATCGATGTCACCTGTAACCTTCTTTAGCAGTCTCTTTACACCCTTAACCAAGAAGCTGCCATCTGAATCAGCCGTCCACTTCCACATATCCTGACCATATGTCATCTGAATACCTGAGAGAGCGTCTAGCAGTTGATTGAAGTTGTTAACTGAACCATCCGAAGAAATATCCGAATTCCAGCTCCAGTTATATATTTTTTCGCCATTTACAACTTTAATTCTATCCGCAACGGAGCACCTCTTATCCGAATCAGCGCTAAACAAATCCGGAAAAACAGTTTTAAGAGGCTCATTCATCAACCAACAATCGAGCCAAAAGGCCACATCCTCGCCGTTTCCTACTGAACCTTTTAAATAATTTCTAAGGGGCCGACCTTCCACTTTAGTATTTATAAAAATTTTGGCGATGTTACTCCAAACTCCCGAAAGCGATTTTTTATATGGAATACACTCCCACCCCTTCCTATTCACGTGAAGAGCCCCGATCATTTTTTTCCAAAGATTATTGCCTTCCGTCTTGAATCTCCACCCCCATTTGATCAATAAGGACGTATTCACCACTTCAAGCTTGCTTAAACCCAAACCACCATCTTTAACGTGACGAGTGACCAAGTCCCATGCCACCCAATGTAACTTTCTCTCTACCGATGACCCTCCCCACAGAAAACTCTTAATCATCGATTCCAAACCCGATATGATCTTTTTAGGAGCTTTATAAAGAGAGAAATAATATGTCGGAAGACTTTCCAACACAGATTTAATTAAAACCACCCTTCCCCCAATAGAAAGAAGATTCGACTTCCATTTAGATAGCCGAGCTCGAAAAATTTCTAGAACCGGTTGCCAGTTGACAACCCGATTCATGTTAGCTTCTACTTTAAGGCCAAGATAAACGAAAGGCAGACAATCCGGTTTACATCCCACCACATTAGCTAATTCCCCGGTTTCTTCCAATCCCACACCGATTCCAAAAAGATTGGACTTTTCAAGATATATTTTAAGACCCGAGCATAAGTAAAAGACACGCGAAATTCTTACAATATTAATTAATTCTGCTCTGGACCATTCTCCCATCACTATAGCGTCGTCCGCATAAAGGAGATGTGACATTGTTGGACCATTATTCGGTATTCGAATCCCTTTTATGACCTCAGAATCTTTAGCGGCACCAATCAAGCTAGATAATGCCTCCATAACGACCAAAAAAAGAAACCGCGAAAGCGGGTCGCCTTGTCGCATACCCTTCTCACACCTAAAAGTGAAAGTAGGTGAGCCGTTAACCAAGACCGAAGAATTCGCCGATTTAAGGACCCCGACAATCCAAGAGCACCATTTGTTATGAAAACCCATTTGTTGGAGAATACTCACAACAAAGTCCCAACTCACGTTGTCATACGCTTTCTCAAAATCAATCTTTAAGAGGAAAGCCTTGGACTTCTTCTTCTTGATCCATGAGATTAATTCATTTACGATAAGCGGCCCATCCAAGATGTACCTCCCTTTAAGGAAAGCCGACTGGGTGTCGGAAATAACCTCATCGAGAACCAATCTTAACCGATTAGCAAGCACCTTCGAGATCACCTTACTTATCACTCCTACCAAATTGATGGGCCTATAGTTGTTTAGAGAGACCGGGTCTTTGACCTTAGGAATAAGAGCAATAAAGGATGCTCCACTTCCTAGGTTAATAACACCCGAACTGAAAAACTCGTCAAAAATCTTCACGAAATCCTCCTTAAAAATTTCCCAATAATGCTTGATAAATCGAAAATTCATCCCATCCGGACCCGGAGCCCTCTCGTCCCCACATTCGAAAACCGCCTCTTTGATTTCACGCTCACTAAAAGGCTCGACTAAAAGGTTCCTGTTCACCTCTGAAATCTTCTTAATATTTTGACACACTATCTCCGGTCTATTTGTGTAACACCTCGAAAATTCACGTCCTATAATGTGTTGACATGTGTCATATGTTTAAACGTGTGAAAGAATATTATGAAAGGATTAAAGTTGACAAACATGAAAAGTATATGAAAATACGAGTTTGAAATGTCAACAGTGAATAAATATATTGTATAATAACCCTACATGATGCTCATACCTTCAAACGAATAAATCATGGATCATACGAAGCTAAAAGTGAGAGATTACAAACTACAGGGGCTAAATGTGTCAACATGTTTAAGTTATACCTCTGAGTGACCTTTTGACAAACCCGAAGCTTTGTAACGGTTAATTATGCTCACTAGAATGCACGATAAAAATTTCATAAAGTTTCGTAATCGTATGAGAAAGTTATGATCAAATTCGCGTACAAGGGGTAAAAGCGTTAACGTTGAAAGTTAGGACTTTTCGGGTAACAACAAAGTTAACCGGGGACTTAACAAAGTGGGTACATGTTTTAAAGCCCTTATAAATCAATTTGGAGGGTTCAAGATGCAAGAAACAAAAGTCTAATCGAAGTTTGAAGAGCCAAGGATCAAAACGCAAAAAGCTAAAAATTCAGATTTGCTGCAGGAGGGCCTCGCGCCACGCGAAGCCCAAGGGGGGGTCCTTCGCGCCACGCAAGGGTCTGTCTGATCCAATTTTTTTGGGTTTTTGCCTGATAAGTGCTTTCTACTCGACTTTTACCCGATTTTCCACATAATGGGCGACCCCTAAATGCCTCCTAGAACCTTAGGGACATGTGTTGATGATTCATGGTCCATGATAGCTTGAGTTGTCAACAATCTATGGTGATTAAGGCACTATAAAAGGCCATGAGTTGCAACCAAGTTCTTCACACCTTCATCTGCACTTTGGAGCATTTCTGGAGCACAAGACCTCTCCCAAGTGATCTCTGGTCATTCATAGGACTCTTGTAAGTTTGCTTAACCTTTTCTTAATTAAGTTTTAGCTTAGTTATAGCTTAAAAGTCAAACCGTCGTAATTAACGGTTGACTTTAAGATTAATCACTAATGGTCCAGTGATTACTCAAATCAAAAGTAGTTATAAGTTGGTAATTATGTGGGTAATAAACCCTCAAAAGGGTTCCCCCTGATTCCCACTCTAACTAGGTCAAATGTCGGGTCAAACTTGTTAAGAAAAAGTCAACAGGATCCTTAAATTCTAATTTATGCATAATTAGAAATGTAGAACATATACAACCTGTTTGATCATTAATATAACTTGGTAATAAGTGTAAGAACATGTCTAAACATGTTCAACCCGACAATTTCCTGTAAAGACCCGGTTCGGAACCGAAAGTCACATAGTTTGACTTTTACTTTGACTTTCAGTTCTGACCCGTTTAGGCATGATTTAGAAATGCCTTAGAGCTTAATTTGGACCAGGTAACATGCTAGTATAACCCTCTGTGATTATACACCATGGTTCATTAGTTAACCAATTAATACACATGATTCCGTTAATTGCTCATATGTTGACCATTATGCCCTTTTCACCTTAAAACGTGATTTGTGAAAATGTAAAAATGTAGAAACCTTAGTTAGTGATATATAGACTTGTATGCAAAGTTTGACATCAGTTTGAGGTGTAGATTAAGAGTTATGCTCGTTAGCGTAAAATGAAAGCTTTATGTTAATAAAACGGCGTAATTAGCGTATAGCCTAGTTAAGCCTACTTTTTGATATCAAAATCTTTACCCACTGATGTAATATATTATTTTGGGATTTTTGAAGATTTTTAATTAATTTTAGGCTGAGCATAACTTATAGTCGTAGGCTTAATCCGGTAATTGTCGGTTTTGCCCTTACGGGCCATAAAATGAGTTTTACATATCTAAACGACTCCAAACCTTTTGCTACTGACTACATATGATAAATAAATTATTTTAAACCTCCTGGAATAATAAAAATATCAGATTTCTATATAGAACCCGGAAACGGCTTCTAATCGCCTAATTAAGCGTTTTTAACGCCTAGTAGGTACTAGAACTATTTTAAACATACTAAGGGTGATACCTACTGATATTTGAGGTAAATAATAATATTTTAACAGTAAGCAAAAGTTGTTAACCTCAGACTTCAGTTTTGAGCTTTTCGACTTATGCGAAATTACCAAAATGCCCCTACGGTGCATAGTCTGGTTATAATTGATAAATTTCACATGTATACTTTACCCTACTGATATAACTTAGCAAATTGATTATATTTGCTGATTACATCAGACCTGTAACTCAGGATATTACTTAAACTCTTTTATCACCTTATAAATGACCAAACTACCCCTACGGGGCATAGTTTGTGTTTAAATTCATTTCGGGCATAATAAATGATATCTTAGTGATGTCACAACATATTTGGAGCATATTAACTTAGGAAACCTGTAAATGGCTCTCATTATTACCCGTTACGCTTGTTACGCATGCGGTTCGGTTTATGTAACTAGTTTACATAAATTAGCCGAAACGGGTCAAACCTTATCGGTTTTATCTCAAAATCCAGAGTGTGTATGAAATACCCATATTAAGCAAGTCTCCGAAATTTCCGGGTCTAAATCACATTCTATCCGGTCTTCGCTTAATAGTGCGTACGAACCGTATCGTTGAAACTAACCGGTCTGAGCTAAGGCTTAATTAAGGACCCGTTAGAAATCTAATAGGTTATTATAAACCTTCGTTCCAGATTAGGAGCCCAGTAAAAGTACTTGCATTTGCTGTATTTGATTGATACTTTGCTCAGGTAAATACTCTTAACTTATTTTCCCTATACGGGCTTGGGATACGGTACTATAAAAGTACTGCTTGGTCGGGTATGTAGTCATTTAAATCGGATTGTGATTAATGTATTTACATAACCCGCTTTATTCTGTATTATTTGATGTATGACCCTTGGGGGTTAAATGACCATGTCCCGGATATCCTTGGCATCATTTTACGAAATGGCCACGACCTAAGCACGGGGTGTAGGCGTACACCTGACAGATGCATTATGTAAAAACTGGTAATCCACTAAAGGAATCAACCTTGTGGGCATTATACCTGTGGCGTGTCAGTTAACTTAAACCGGCTCTTCTAACCGGTGCTAATGGACGGCAAATAAGTAAAACTGTATACAAGATTATTTTAATAATTGTCCCAAGTTATAAAGATATTTTGTGCCGAAGTGCATTCAAATCAATTTACAAACTCTTTTCAAAACGAGTCAGTTGAGTTGTATTTACCAGTGTAAACTGACGTATTTTCCAAAAAGGTTAAGTGCGTGTGCTAGACGAAATAGGCTGGCTACTCCATGCATCATTACTCAAGTCTCGCAAGCTCTAGATGTCAAAGTCTGTTGAACTATTGTTTCTATTTTATTTTCGATCCATCTGTGGATAAACAATCGACTATTATGATACTTGATATTACAACATTATATTCGGTTGAATTATATCTTACAATTTGCTTCCGCTGTGCATATTAAATATTGTGTTGTTTGACTATTATGTTGCCAACCACGTCACGATACTCCCCACCGGTGACACGTGGAATTCGGGGTGTGACAATTTGAAACGTTCTCTTTAAATTTCTCCCGAAAAAAAGTAAGGACCTGTTTCTTAATCAACTTAGGTTTGGAACTGCTTTTCGATGCATAGGTAATTCCGGTTTGCTCGATGATGCATAGGTAATTCCGGCTAGTGTGTGGGGATTGTTCGATCTGTTCGTCGGAACAATCTTGAACTTTCCGTTCACCCTAACTGGGTTATTTAGCATCCATTCGCTACGTTCTTCTGTCTTAGATCGCGTTTCACACTATGGACGTGGGGGATGATGGAGGGGGATGGAATGACGTTCCAATCAAGAAGAAGAACAGGAGTATCAGTGGTCAGGATGGTACAAGGAATCTCCACAGGAACTTAACCAAATTTTACGTGACTAATCTTCCTTTGGGTTGTAACACATGGGATGTAGCAGACTTTGTCAAGGTATTTGGAGAGGTCGTCGGGGTCTACATTGCAAGGAAGAAAGACAAAGAAGGTAGGCGTTTTGGTTTCAGTTTTAGAAATGTTATAGATGTGAAGGAAATGGAACGGGCTCTAAACGGAACTAAGATGGGAGGGTGCAAACTTGTGGCTAACTTGGCGAGATTTTCTAAGGAGAATGCTGGTCTTGAAAGGAGGGAGATAGGTGACGGAGCGAGTTTAGCCAAGAAGCAGGTCAGACAAGTTTTCAACAACGTGATCAATAACGATTCATTCATAAACAAGGGGAAAGGAAAACTCTTCAGCGAGTTGTTCACAGGTAACATGTCGAAGGATATGACGAGTATCCCGGTCTCAACATCGGAGGTTTGCATCGAAATCGCTGATGAAACGTCTGCTTTCAAAGAACTTATTGGTATTGCATTGGTAGGCAGATGCAAGGATCTCCCGGTTTTGAGGAACCTCAACTCTTTGTTAGCTAAATCGAAAGTCAGGGGGGTAGCATTAAGTTACATGGGCGGTCTCTCCATGTTTCTTAAGTTTGACAACGAGGAAATTTGTTCGAATTTTCTGCTTAACCATCAGCTCTGGAAGGATTGGTTTGTCAATCTGGACCCGTGGGTGTGTCAAACACTCCCGTTCGAAAGGTTGGTGTGGGTTCGGGTTTTGGGGGTGCCTTTGCATCTTGCAGATAACGACGTGCTCAATAACATTGCTGAACGTTTCGGTAGAATCGTGCATGGCTCACAGTTCGAGGCCGAAGATGAAAACGTTTCGGTAGGGTGGATTGGTCTTTTGGTGGGTGAAGGAGATAGGATCCACGAGCATGCCACTCTAAAATGGGGGGATAAACAGTTTCGGGTATGGATTGAAGAGGAACTATGCGATTGGGCTCCGGGTTCAGTTGGGAAAGTGATGTTAGATGAAGAGGCTAAGGAGGCACCGGAAGTTTCTGGTTCCGATAAAGATACAGAGGAAGGCGGCGAGTCGTTAAAGAGTTCGGAATTCCAACCAGCGGTTATTGAATTGGAAAGGTCGGAGGCATTAAATGTAGAGGGAAATATTCAAGGTAATAGTAATAATGATCTTGGAAATGACAGAAACGTTTCATATTCCAATTTTGTGGGGGGAATATCCTATCACGCTGGTGGGGCCCAAGACTCAATTGTCAATGGAAACTGTGATGTTTCAAACGGTAATGGATGTTACTTTTTTAAATCAGTGGATCAACATAGGAGGCCCAAAAAAAGGAATTTGGCTGTGAAACCAAGAAACAAGGCCAAAAGTAAGGGTGGGATGTCTAGCCCAAATTCTAGTGACAGGCCTAAAAAGGGGCCAGGGATAATGGGGAATTTATATTGGATTTAAATTCGGAACCTTTTTTGTCTACTCATGGAGATAACTCAGCAGATAAGAAGGTTCAGGGACAGGTGGCTGATGTTTGGCCATCTACAATTCATAGAGAATAAAACTTAACTGAGGAAGAGGATCCGATTCCCCCCGGTGATAATATGGGTTCGAGTGATGTTGTGGAAGAGGTGGTTGCGGATACTTTTGATTCACAGACTATCGAAGAGATAGAGGCTACTATTAAAATAGGAAAATTGGTGGGAGTTGAGCTTGGAAATCACAGCAACCTTATTAAGGATTCAATAAGAAAAGAAGGTATGTACGCAGTGGACCAATGAATTTTCTTTCTATTAACATAAGAGGTATTCTTGGGGGTGGAAAGGCTTTATGGGTTAAGGAGTTAAGATTGAACAATAAAATAGGGGCGGTTGCGATTCAAGAATCCAAATTGGAGGAGGTTTCTAAAGCCAACTTGGTTGGCTTCTGGGGCAATAATAACTTTGAATTTTCTTTCGCTCCTTCGGTGGGTCTGTCGGGTGGTATTATTTGGATTTGGGATCCTGATATCCTTAAAATTGAAACACCGGCGTAGAACAGATGTTATCTTTTTATTAGAGGCTCTCTAACTGGCTCCGGAACTATGATAAATTTGGTAAACGTATACGCGCCCCAAAATTTGGCTGCTAAAAATCAGTTATGGGCTGAATTATCAGCTCTGATCAGTTCGTTTGATGGAAAGTGGGTTTTAACTGGAGATTTCAACGCTGTTCGTTCTGTCGAAGAAAGGAGGAATTCCCATTTTAAAGCGGCTTGTGCTGACTCGTTCAACAACTTCATATATGACAATGGTCTTCTTGAATATCCTCTTCAGGGGCGACAATTCACTTGCATCAGAGATAACGGCAGAAAGTTGAGTAAGTTGGACCGATTCTTGGTGAGTTCGGAGTTTTTTAACGCTTGGCCTTCGGCGTGTGCCAGGGTTCTACCAGGGAGACACTCGGATCATTGCCCTATTATTCTGGAGGTAGCTGATCATAACTTTGGTCCGAGGCCGTTCAGAATCTTTAGCTCGTGGATTGGCCAGCCGGGCTTTGAGGAAGCGGTGCTTGAGGCCGCATACAGTTTTGCTTCTAGTGGTGCTCCGGATTCATGCCTTACTTCTAAATTTGCCCATATTAGAGCCCGGTTGAAAAGATGGAGGGACGAATTTTTAGCTAAAGAAAAGGAGAATGTGAATGTGGCTTTATCTGAGCTGGAGGCTCTCGAGACGGATATGGAAAACAGGGACTTAACTGAGGAAGAAGAATGGGTGATGGCGGAGAATAGGAAAATAGTGAAAGAGGTGGATTTCAGGAAAAATATGGATCTTAGACAAAGATCGCGGGTGAAGTGGGCTATCGATGGGGATGAGAACTCTAAATTTTTCCACGCTTTGGTGAACAGTAGGAAAGTGGTCAATACGATCCATGGTCTCAATATAAACGGCGAATGGTGTTCCAAACCTAAGTTGATTAAGAAACAGGTCCTTACTTTTTTTCGGGAGAAATTTAAAGAGAACGTTTCAAATAGACCGGAGATAGTGTGTCAAAATATTAAGAAGATTTCGGAGGTGAACAGGAACCTTTTAGTCGAGCCTTTTAGTGAGCGTGAAATCAAAGATGCGGTTTTCGAATGTGGGGACGAGAGGGCTTCGGGTCCGGATGGGATGAATTTTCGATTTATCAAGCATTATTGGGAAATTTTTAAGGAGGATTTCGTGAAGATTTTTGACAAGTTTTTCAGTTCGGGTGTTATTAACCTAGGAAGTGGAGCATCCTTTATTGCTCTTATTCCTAAGGTCAAAGACCCGGTCTCTCTAAACAACTATAGGCCCATCAATTTGGTGGGAGTGATAAGTAAGGCGATCTCGAAGGTGCTTGCTAATCGGTTAAGATTGGTTCTCGATGATTATTATTGACTCTTCATCAACATAAAACAAACATCATCATCTTTTATGACGGCAGTGGAGGTATGAGAAGTCAAAAAAGTGATCCATCAATATCACATGCACTTGAGGTTTGAGTCAACAACATTAATCATTATCATCTCAACATCACTCAGCATTAATTTTTGGCGGCAGACATTACCTCAGGGACGAATTAATTTTGGGAAGTGGGCCGACATCTTATAGACAAAGGGCCTTTGTTTCTAAAAAATATCATCCTTTTGGGCCGAATAGTGGACTTGGCTTGGAGAACAAGTGGGCCGACATTATCCTATGAGTCCATGATTGTTTTAATAAAACATCGATTATCATCATACAAGAAAAAAAAAACATATCGAAGATATATCATTGGCGGCAGAAGTCAACAGAAGTTATCAAGCGTATCCGGCCAGATCAACCAACCGAGACGAGCGGCTAGTTTATTAGTGGTTTCCTCCGGATGGAGGGTTTTTGTAAGTTAGACAATTTTATGTGTTTTCTATAATCGTTTTAATTTGGTGATCTAAGTATTCGGTGCTTTTCAACTTGGTTTGATTTATTGGTTGTAAACAGTTGCATTTATTTAAACCTTAATTTCTAAGCATTCAGTTCCCGAGAGTTCTAGTAATTGGGATATATTTGACATGAGGTTAGGGTTTGTAAATTGTAATTGATAATCATTCGATAACCTCCCGTTATGTATTAACCGGAGTATTTAGTCGTTGGTTATCACAATTAGTTAATCAGGTTTAACACCTATCTCTATGTAGGTAACGATTAAACACATAGTTGAAGTTAACTGCAAAACCTGAAATCTGGAGGAACCATTTTCTCACCTATTGATTAGTTTTTGTTCATTAACTTAGATAATTCTCCTAATCAATCAAATCCACAACTGAGTTTTACTTTTTCTATAGTAGTTAATTAAAACTGAGCATTACACACTTTCCACAATCCTCCTCTGGTTCGATATCCGACTTACTCTAGCTACCTAGTTTATTTTGGTTTTTGCATGTCACTAACGACAGACATCAGTTAGTTTGTTGATATCCATTAATTACTATGTTGATTCTGTGCAGTGTTAGTTTTGAGAAGTTTGGTGGACAAGAACAGACACAATTTCATCTGGCCTACATCACGCATGGCTAACTACACAATGTTATGATCTGGCTGCACCAAGCCTAAGCTTATTGTAAGTCCTTTATTGTCATATGATTCTATTTAGGGATGAGCTCGGTACCAGTACCGAAAGTACCGGTATAGAAACCTGCCAAATACAGGTACCAGTAGTATAGTTCGGTACCGGTATTTGAATGCCGAAATCGGTACGGGAAATTCAGTACCGGTACCACATCCCATATGCTCATCCCTAAATCTATTATATTAATAACAAGTGGCTAAATTACTTTTAGGGGTAAACTATATATAAATTCATGGGTTAAAATTTTAATATGTGAATGGGGCGTGACATGAGAATTTACTATTAGAACTTCTTGAAAATGTACAATCTGGTCAAGAAGATTCTTCTGAAAATGTATTGAGTGGTTAGAAGGATTTACTATAAAAATTTTATTTCTATTTGGATGGAACGTCTTCGATCATAGAACATACTTATTTTGTTGTGAACTGGAACATAACATGATATTTTTGCACATGAATAACTGAAGTATATGTAATCGTTAGCGAATAAGTAGGCCACAGTCACTCTAACAATTATATCAAGGCATTGTTTCTTATATCAGAAAGAAGAACAAATGAAAATCTTCATATTTTCAGCCTTATTATTACTGTGCATTTTTTTTATATTAGAAAGAACGAATGAAAAACAAAATGGAGAAACAAGATCATGGAAGATAGAATGAAGAGGTAAAAACGATGCGAGAAAGACAATGTAAGGAAGTAAAATTTCATCATGAAGAAAAGTGTGAAATTGAACGCAGAGAAAAGTCTTTGCAAAAGGAATCAGGTAACAAATTTATCATAATACACTTGTAGATGGGGTTTGTGTTTGACTCTCTTATATATGTTTGAATTTGTAAAGGCGGAGAAAATGGAGACAAAAAGAAGAGCTTCAAAGGGAAACGGAAACAATAAAATTAAGGCTGCTATTGAGAAGGCGGCATCATAGAAAATTGCTAAAGAATCTTCGGAACTAAATGAAGATGAACATCTAGAATTGTTGGAATCGGCTGGTCGAGAGTGGAAATGATGACAATGGTGGATTAGAAGCAACATGTGACAATCTGGTTGCAAGTAAATTCAGGTTCTTTTCATGTTCATGAATTCAAACTCCATGTTTGTGCATAAATTCTATCCATAAAAATACAATATTTATATTGCAGGTCCTAACGAATCCACTATGGTAAATCTGTGGCAAAAGCAAAGTTTAGAGCTTCATCAAATGATTATGAAGCTATCATTAGAGCACATGTAAGGATTCTCTCATCTTTGGATATATTTTTACTGGAAATTCTTTCAAGTGCGCAAAAATCTTTCGATCTCCCATTTTTTTTAAGGTGTGTAAGATAGTAAAAAGCTTATGGATCTGTTGACGTGTTCGGATGTAGAGGAGGCAATCTAGAGAAGGGTTGAAACAATAGCAAAGACTTACGGGCAAGTAGGGGTTATAAATGGGTCAGAACCAGACCATACCGAACCGAACATGACCGAAACCACAACCATTAAACTGTAAGTATCACAATTGAGAACCGGACCGGAAGGAAGTAGTCGGTCCCGGGTTTCATGGGTCAGGCAGGTCGGTCCTCATGAGGCAGATGCCTTGGTCCGTTTATGGTTCTTGGCTACCATTGTTAATACAAATATTTGATGCAATGTCATTTTTCATAGAGTGTGCTGTACATATTTACCGTTGATGAGGGTTACTGTTTTGGATGCTTACTTGTGATATGTCTATGATGCTTACTTAATTGTGATATGTCTATGATTCTATTAGGAGGCTCTGGTGTTGAAGAAGGTACACAATGTACACGGATCGGGTAGACTTTTGCATTCACACACCTAAGCATTGGACATTCCGCACATGTTGTACTTTACCCCGCATGCGCTTTGCCTACCGTTTACTTTTGTGTTTTAGTACTCTATTAGTTTTACTTTCTATCATTATGTGGTGGTAACTGTTGACATTCCGCACATATTGTGGTACTTACTATTGATTTCTCATTAAAAATGTGAACTAATAATCACAGTCCACTTTTAGATGAAAACCACGCATATGTAATGTTAAATTCTTTTTTATTCAAACTTTCAATGTGTTTTCAGGTATCTAGAGAAAACCACTTTGCTTTCGGGACGCATAGTTATGGGCCTCTTTCGAAAGACAGTGCCAAAGACAGTAGGTATAACAAGGGTGTGTGTAGAATTATTATTATTAATAATTTGTATGGGTGTTAATTTCAACGGCACTTGACAATTACTTCTATTCAAGTTTTCATTCTCATGAATTGGGTGTTAATTTCAACGGCACTTGACAATTACTTCTATTCAAGCTTTCATTCTCATGAATACCATGGTCACCAAGTGATGCTCTCTTTTAAATAAATAATGTTTTGCTTAGAATGCAAGACATTAAAATACCCGTCCACCGGACGGGTATTAAACTAGTTTAGGTTAAACACAAGGTGTGCGAATGAATATTGGAGATAAATGCCCGGGATGGAAGGTGTTTAATGGTGACTTTACGAAATTACCCCTAGGGTAACAAATGTGGTAACAATGATTTGACAGAAGAGGGGAGGGGGTACCCTCAGGCTTTTGGAAAAGCTGGAGCTCAACCTTATGTGTTTTTTAGAAATAGGGACTCAATGTGTCACTCATCCCTTACCACATGGACTCAAAGTGCAGTTTACTCTAAATTTAATTATAGATAATTGTTGACACACCTACGTAACTGATAAATATTTACATTTTATGTTACGAATTTTCCAAATAGATTTATTATTTTTATTTTAAAGCTTCTTATTAAGTCTCCAAATATTGCCAAGTTCAAAATGATATTCGCTAAAATATTAAAAAAAAGAACGAATGATGATAATAATTGTTTTTTACGAGTAACTTCAAAAAAATATATACTTTTAATCTGGTTGGATGATTTAAATGGTTAAACTACGATATGTCAAATAATGATATTAAATAATAGATGGTATAAAAAAAATTCAAGATTAATTAGACCCCCGTAGTGGGGCGTTTTTTTTTTTTTTTAATTCAAAAACAACGCTGAAACACGCCCCCCCCCCCCTACATGAAGGCGTTTTTGGGCGTTTTTTTTGAAAAAAAATCCGTTGGCATTTTATAAAAAACGCTGAATTGTGTATTGGGGCAAGAGGTGACCGTTGCCAAACGGTCATTTCTTTAATATATATATATTTTTTTTAATTCGAAAATTTACCCACTATATATATATATTACCCACTTTTTCCTATATTTTATAAAAAAACTCACACTTTCTCTCCTACTTCTTCTATATTTTATACAAAAACTCACACTCTCTCCTACTTCTTCTATATTTTATACAAACATGCATCCATTCCGCATTTGGTGTCCCCTCAAGACCCATGAACCGGAACACAACCCAACCGCAACACCCGTTTAACCTTCAAGACATGGACCCGAGCATGTTAACGTACGCGGCTTACTTGAGTGGCGCCACTCCGTTCGTGCCTCCCACCTTCGGCCCCACCTTCGGCTTTGGTCAAGCCGGCGGGTCGCAACCTTCACAACAACAAGCCGAACCCGATGTCGATGTCGTGCCGGAGACGCAACCCGAACCGGTGCCAGAGAAATCGAAACGCGGCAGAAGGTCGCATAAGAAGAAGAAAGCGAACGAACCTCGACGTAAAAATACTTACCTTAATTGGACGAAGGAGGAGGAATTCACGTTGGCTCGGGCGTGGCTCGACGTTTCGGAGGACCACGAAATTGGTAACTTTTATATTTTTTTTACTTATATTTTTACTTTTATTTTTAACATACAACTTATATTTTACTTTTATTTTTTCAATTTGTAGCAAACTTTCAAACGGGCACCATTTTTTGAGATAGGGTTCGTGCACTCTTTTATAGCACGTGGGGTCAAGGCGAGCATCGAGACAAAGATTCCATTTCTAGCAAATGGACCGACATCAACAACAAGTGTCATTCCTTCCAAGAAGTGTACCAACGTAACTACGATAATCGCCCGAGCGGAGAAGGTGACGTCGGGGTTTTAACGAAGTCTTTGGAAGAGTACGAGAAAACGAAATGCCCTTTCCCGTACTATAAGTGTTGGGATCTACTACGAAAAAGTCCAAAGTGGGCGCTACTAGGTACCATGACGTCTAGTAGTAGACGTTGAGCTAAACGGTCAATAACATCATCCTCCGTTGACCCTGAAACACCGACATCGGATGCCCGCAATGTCGATCTAAATGAGGTGGTGGACGTTGACGAGGAACTTGAAGAAGAGTTGACCTGATCGCAAGGTAGATGAAAGGATAAGCGAACCGGGAAAAAAACGGTGGAGTCGTCTTCCGATCTCGAGTTGAAGGAAGATTTCGAGGAGATGAACCGTCGTCTCCAAGACATTCGCGACCTCGGCCACCAACGTTGTGAGATTATGAAAGAACGAGTGGCCGAAACCAAAAAGTTTAACGAGATGCAAGAGGCGAGGCAAATGGAAAAGGACATTGAGTGTCCAAACCGATCGACCACCTCCAAGGCGACGCGTTGATCCTTGCGCAAATGCATCGCCAAAAAATTCGGGAAAAATATGGACTCTAGATCATCTTCTGTTTTTTTTACTTTATTTTTTTTCGGTTTTTTTATATTATGTTTTTTTCGGGTTCTTTTTATTTTTATTTCAAGTAGTGTAATTTTTTTTTTAAATTAATGAAGATTTTTATGTTTTAAATTAAAAATAAATAATTGTGAAATGATTGCATGGGTGTTATTGGGCATTATTCCCACTACGGCACTTTTGCAATAACCCCCAATAATGCCCAATGCTGACTGGACTGTCACGTGTCACAAAACGCCCCATGGTGGGGGCATTATTTGGCTACACCACTACACATGGTCTTAACTTAACTCATGTGCTAAAAATATATAAAGGAATAAATACACTTTAATTGAATTTACATGTATTAAGACAGAGAAAAATTAATGCCCGGTTGAGAAAAAAAGTTTTAAAACTTAGTTTAACGGAACTTATAACTATCATGTCAAAGTTCATTTTTGAAAAACATATATCGACGATTGTGTATATTAATAGATTACATTATATTTTATTCAACCCGTGTAATACATGAGTTTATATAACTCGTGCAATACACATGTTTTTTAAAGGCATAACTTTTTTTTTGTTATCAGGTATATAATATTATATTTGTTTAAACCGTGTAATACATGAGATTCTAACATAATTAGTAAATAAGTCGATAAATGCCTCAAAGAGAAGAAATTGCTGATAGCAACGGTGCTATAACATATAACAAACAAACAACAAAGTCGAACTAATAACATGCTATTTGTAGCTTATAGTATGGGTATGGTGGGATGAGGGCAAACATTTTCTATGTTTTGGGAGATCCGTTCAAACTTAAAAAAAATTGGCGGTAAAAGAAAAATACAATACACAGAAAAAAAAGAAGAAGATAAAAACAATTCTGGACATAGGCGACGTTATCAAAGAAAAAATTATCTTCAAATGTAACTTAGGATCTTCTACAGCTAATTATAACAAAAACATTCGGAACTTTCACTTATTACGGTAGAGCATATGCCTGTTTCTAAACAGGTCACCACCAGATGTTGCTCTTAGCGCGTCTATGACAATAGCTAAGCACGCAGTGTATGTAAACATTGTCATATAAGCAATTGAGGATAATATCCAGGTGCTTTCACTATATAGAACGAAAAAGGAGAGAATAAAAGCCATGCCTAGGAAGAATACAGAGCTCAAAAGAAATAGCTGAGCAAGCACCCATCTTCTAAATAATATTCGCATCTGTCTGTGGTGACGAGAGAGGATGATGGATAGGAAGAAGAGGATTGAAGATGTAGAGTAGAAAAAGGAAATGGCATCCATTACTATAAAAGCCATGAAATACCTGTTGTGGAGTAACACAGGAAATCCATTGTCTTGATCAAACCCACCAGGAATTGCATAAACTACTGCAAATCCTATCCCGCATACAAGTGCAGCTATCACCATGAATATATTAATTGAATCATATATCCACTTCGTCCCATTGAGAAATAGTTTATTGTGGTTCTCTATGAATACTTCATGTGGTGTTTGGCCTGCTGCATTCTTCATTTCTCTACAAGAAGGAGGGAGTATATGCTTTACTTCCTACAAGGCACATACGTACATATATGAAAGCAACGCATATATAAAACTTCAATGAATATATAATGTACAATTTATTAATTAAACAAGAAAACACCATATTTGAATTAACCTATAAATTGAGTGAAGTGATCAACAACAAAGAAGAATGAAACTATCTAACAGAATCAACGATTAATTTACTTTATTGATTCAACAACACTATCATCATCATCATACTCAGTAAATCCCACCAATAGCAAAGCTAAGGTAGGGTCTGAGGAGGGCAAGATGTAGACAGCCTTACCTCTACCCTGTAGGAATAGAGAGGCTGCTTCCAGTGAGACCCCTGACTCGATAGTAGTTTAGTTGATTTAATGGAAATCACAAATTAGCCCCCTGAAATTTGAGCACTAAACTAATCACTCCCTAAACTATAGTTGATTTTTGTTTGACTCTTGGATGACTTTTCTATTACAAACTTAACACACCATTAATTTATCACAATAGACCAAATGGTATAAATACTAACACCAAGTGGTTGCGTGTTCAACTCGCAACCAGTACAAAGAAGAAACATGTGACTTTTAGGTATTAGAAAATATAAATGATTCACAACATATATGAAAGCTTCAAAAAGAAGTTCATGTACCTGGTACCATAAAAAATCAGTAAGCATTTGAAAAGGAGTTACTACCCAATCCTCATAAGCATTTTTCTGTGGATCCTTTCCAACTAAATGCAGAATATTATTGCCTTCTTTGTCTGTCATAGGTGTTATCAGATCCTTCATTGACCCAATCTCATATAATAGATTGTAGATATCGTGATGACGATGAGCAACAGCAATGTGGAAGA
Source organism: Helianthus tuberosus (assembly GCA_030545235.1). Taxonomy (NCBI): domain Eukaryota; kingdom Viridiplantae; phylum Streptophyta; class Magnoliopsida; order Asterales; family Asteraceae; genus Helianthus; species Helianthus tuberosus. The sequence continues at coordinate 5,912,277 of CM060356.1, read as the reverse complement.
TAGTTTGTCCCTCATCATTTCTCTTCCATATAAGATCAGGATATTCATCAATCAGCTCAACCAAAAATTGTGTGTTGTTCCTTTTTGCAGCTATGAATAGAATTTGAGAAGGGTGTGTTTCCATTTTATCTTTCTCAATCATCGGACCTAGGAGTATCTCATCAATGACATCCTTAGAATTTTCCATTATCCTTTTCCAAAGTAATCGTAGAAATAGTGTGGGATTACTTTCCTTTGCAGGTCCGGTCACCAAACGCATTAAGAATACCCCTGCAAGTAACAATCAAATAGGAAACCAAGTAGATGAACCAAAATCCGGTCTACACATATGCTTAAATACTATATGTAACATAAAGTAAATCAATTGAAGGTGTTGAATGTTCATTGAAGGATGCTTACATGGGGTGATAAATTCCACTTCATGAAACGGTCTACTTTTGGGAAATGCCTCAGGATTTCTAGCCAATATGTGCAGCACATCCCATAGATGCTTATCTTGAGGAAGTTTTTCATTGTCCTCCAATATTCGTAGTGCAACATCTACAAAAAGTTTGGCAATTAATTGATGTATAGAGTAGATAAAATCATGAAAAAACAACTAAAATGAAGAATAGATTTATGAACCTCACAACACAATATAAATATTTTATAAGGGACTCTTGCATACCGAAGATGTCAGCCTGGATGCATTTCAACAAAATCCCATCCATGACATCGTTTGTCCAAACGTCACCCCTCGTTCTATCAGACTTATCATAGAGAAAAGTCACCATTGCACGCTTTCCATGAAAAGCGGCCAGATAAAGTGGCGTCATGTTCTTACTACCACAAATTGTTGGCAGTGCCCAATTCTTCTCAAACATAATTTTAGCGATACCAACATTTCCTGAGATAGCTGCAATACAAAATGCTGTATTGCCATCTACGTTCTGAAGCTCCAAGTCTACCATCTCCATCTTGTTCACAAGATAACTCACAAACTTGGTGCGACGGCCCGCTGCCGCAACATGAAGGGGAGTTTCCTTTTTTTCTGTGATACTATATCGAACCAAATCTCTTTGGTCCTGATCAAAAATGACTTTTGCAGCTTCCAAGTCTCCTTTGATTGATGCTCTATAGAGTGGAACAACGATATCAAGGTATTCTCTTCTTCTTCGTCCTAAGTAATGCCATGATTACTTTAAGTTAACGTTTTATACAATAAAGTTTAGTTAAATACTAATATCATACTTATATAGGGTATGTTTGGGAAAAGTAGCCGGTGGCTGGAAGCTGGTAGCTGTAGCTTTTTAGATATATTTAGGTGTTTGAAAGAGTAGCTAGAAGCTCCTAAAACTCCATGCCAAACATACCCATAATAATAAGACTGAATGTACTTACCATCAAGTAGATCCTCACAAGGATGATTGTATGTCGACGCCTGTGGTTGTTGCACGGGAAGGGTTGTGTGGGTTGCCATCTCCTCAGGCGGCTGCTTGTAACCCTGCACATTCATATGGATTATAACTAAAATATGTAACATAACAGCACAAGGAGTCTTCAGAAATTAGTACCTGAAGTTGTATGAGTAAAATTCTGGCTCTGTTTCACCAAGGAAAAAAGATATTTCTTTCTTAGTGATATATTGTGTGTCATGAATGAGGGGCTAGACATGAACTTATATAGACTTGGACTTTTAACCCAAAATTATATTACTTGCTTCATTTACAGAAGCTTACAAAGAATTTGAATCATAAATAACTTTTTTAAACGCCACACACATACATATAAAGATATGTTTTTAGCACATTTGTCGCATATTAATTGGTTTAAATACGAAGTAATTCGATACGTTAAACCGGAATACCGTTATGTGTATTTTTTTTTTTTGAATGTCTAACAAAGTCTGGCCACCCGTGTACACCATAGGCAAAAGCTCACCCACGCCTGCGATCGCAAAAAGCGCCGGTGACACAGCCCGTCACCAATCCCAAAGGAAACCCACTGCCTGAAGACCCAATGTGGTTAACCCCACGACTCAGCTCACGCATGACATTTTGTCGTGCATGACGTGTTAAATATAGCATAAAAATTATTGGAGCTTTTGCTTATAAAGATATGTAGAAGACATTAGATGTGTTTTTTTTTTTTTAAATTTAAACCCTTTTTAACTGTTTTTAAGCATTTTCTTGTACTTTTTGAATTAAAAAAACAATTTTATATGCAAAAGCTCCAATTTTTTTTAGAAAAAAATGATTTTTTTACATGTTATTAATTTTTTTCTGACATATTTAACATGTTAATAATGTATGGTTCCTTGGTTCCCATTTTCTATAATTTAAAATTCACTCCCATTAGTATATTTCCATAGTGGAACTAACTTATTTAGTGGAGACTCTTGTCTCTCAATTTTCCAAAGTGGAACTAACTTATTTAGTGGAGACTCTTGTCTCTCAATTTTTCAAAGTGGAACTAATCTATTTGGTGGAGACTCTATGATGCAGGCCTAAGTGTGGAGGAGCGGGCCATCTTGTATTTGGAGGCCCAAGATCGCGTGACAAAAGGGGTTTCGTTAAAATGGCTCTATCTTGGACTACAGGTGTCCGTTTTGGGCGTGCGACAAGGCGAAACGATTTTGAGAACGAAGCCCATCTTTCTACAAACAACCGTAGGTGGTTTGGGTCATCGTTCGGGCCCAAAAACGCTTATTTCTATGAGTTATTTATATTTTTATATTTTTTAGTGCTTTTCGTGGACTTTTATTTCGTTATAGCTTTTGGCCCAAGTGTGTTTTGAGGCCCGTTTTCAATTTACGTTATTATTTATATGGATGTAAAGGGAGGAAGATGATCAGTTTTGAGTTATATGAAAAGTCATTTTTCTCTCTCAATTCACTAGTGAGTGTTTTGTGTGTAAAACCCCAATTTTCGGTATTCTTTGTGAATCAACGAATTTTGAAAGAATCTTTTCTGCTATTCTGTGCGAATCAACAGGTCCGATTTCGTATCCCGTTTTCTAGTCTACATCACTCTATCTCTCAATGAGAGATTCAAAGAGTAGTTTAGGTTTAAATTTGGTGTAAATTAAAAAAAGAGTAAGCATATTCAAAATAAATAAATAAATATAGGAAAATAAAACTCAAATTTGTTATTTTAACACGCTAAAACTTTGGGGTTGTTGCGTGTGAATACAATAAAGTAAAGGTGATTAAGATAAATAACACCATGTGCAAACAAATTTTTGTAAACATCGGCCATTTTGTTGGGGGTTGTTGCGTGTGAATACAAGAAAATAAAGGTGATTAAGATGAATAACACCATGTGCAATCAAATTTTGTAAACACCGGCCATTTTGTTGGAATTCTATTTCAAGTATATGTTTTTTCTTAACGGCAAATTTGGATCATTCACGAATTACTGTGATATCATTGTGCCATCAGCGGAATCTGGTATAATGCTTATGCACCAATTCATGAGGAAACCTAATAAACATAAGAAAACCACTCTTGTGGAAATCGAATCCAAGACCTATTGATCTCAAAGGTTTATCTCACCCAAAAAATATCACTAGATTATAAATAACCAAATTCTATGGTTGTTAATCGGGTGAAATTTCAGTTTCCTCAAATTATATGCACAACTAAATAAATAACCAAATCATCTAACCATCAAGAAGAAAAAAATTGGCTACAATTAGCATTAAAAACACACAAAGATCAAGAAAGCCTATCCATAAAAAGTCCAAAAAAGAAAACAAACAGGTAGAAAAGCCGAGCCAAGAAGATTTGACACAGATATTCACAAAGTGGATCGATTAACCGTTCCAACTATATATTAATATTACAAGTTAAATCAACAGTCATTTTATTGTATTATAATAACACATAAATATTTAATAACATATTAATATAATAATTTTTTTTTACTTTCTCATTACTATATATTAATATTACAAATCAAATATCAATCAATACTGGTATCGAAAATACAGATACGGTCCGGTTCATTATCGGTATATGGAGGTAAAAATCGGCACCAACCTGATACAGAAAACGCCAAAAGTCGGTACCGGATTGAGTTTGAAAATCTTTTAGTTCGGGAAATTCGGTACTGCTACACGGTACCATTTGCTCATCCCTGATCACGGGTGCCGTACCAACAACAACGGTATCGTACAACTTTTTCTTGTTGATTTTCTTCAACTTTTAGTGATTTCCTTTTTTAGTTTCATGGGTAGGGATGAGCTCGGTGGCAACCGATACCAAAAATACCAGTTACGGTACCGGCATATGAAGGAAAAAATCGGTAGCGAACCGGTACTAGGAACCCCAAAAGCCGGTACCGGGAACGCCAAAAGCCGGTACCGAATTGGTACTTAGGATCCTTCGGTTTGGGAAATTCGGTACCAGTACCCAGTATTATTTGCTCATCTCTGACCACGAGTTTTATACGAACAACATCATTAACATACAACCTTTTTGGTTGATTTTCTTTCGATTATTTTTTAATGTTTTTTATATTTTCTTTTTATTTTTGTTAGTGGTTCCGCGTGCAACGCGCTCGTAGTGCTTTCAAAACACATGTAAACACAGACTCAATAACAAAAGAAGTTCGCCGCAATGCGGCTAGGGTGATAAACCTAGTTTACTTATAGAGTAAACTGCCACTTTGGTTCCTGAGATTTGGTCACTTTTACCACTTTAGTCCAAATTTGAAACCTTTTGCATCTAGATCCATGTGTTTTCACCTTTATTGTCATTTTGGTCCAAAAATGAAATCACGTCATATTTCTCAAATTATTAGGGGTTGTTTGGTAGCCTCTGAATGGTCATTAAGAGACTATCTCTTAATGGAACCATTACGAATTTTACCAATGAAAAGATAGAAGAACGTGACATGTGATGATTTACCATTCAGAGGTTACCTCTTAACCATTCAGACTTGAGGTTACCTCTTATTCATTCAGAGGTTTTAAACCATTAAGAGGTAGCATCTGAATGGTCATTAAGAGGCTACCAAACAGCCCCTAAATCATGTTATTTTGTCCTTTTCCTCAGAGGCAAAATTGTCATTTATTTTTTATTTTATTTAAAGCTTTTATTAAAACAATAATCTTTTGTGGGTCCCACCACACCCACACTTCATCTTCTACCTCCTTTTATCTCTCCTGCATAACAATCCTTATAGTCCCAAATTAAATACGAATTCGTTGTTGTTGTTAATAATTAGGATGGGGCTTTTGCTTAATGAGTATAAGCGAACGAAATCCATGTAAGTCACGTACCTAGGGAGCTCGAAAAGGCTGGATAAAAGCCTTTTCAGAGTTGATCTTGATCTGGCAATTCCAATTCGGGCGAATCTTCAACATTGCTCGAAGAACTGGACAAATGTATGGTTTTCGTTTCATCGATTTTAGCTTTCTGATCTCGATCATATGACGTTTGATAATCATCTAAAATCGACTTGAATTCGTCCTCCATTATAGACATTGCACGTTGCTGGATTCCGCTCAACCTATTGATTCCAGCAGCGTAATTTTGATCCGAATCGAATCTATATAAAGATTTAATAAGCTTAGTCGTTCGATCAACGGATTCTAGAAAACATAATGGTTCATCCGCTTCAAACACTGTACATCTATTGGATCCGGATTCAAACGTCGCGAGCATAGCATAAAAAAGATCCGCAAAATTTTGAATGGTTCGACGATTCAAGCGGCGACGATGATTCCGGTTGATCGTGTAATATAGATATGGATGTATCTATTTGTTGGTAGAGTTTGTGATCGTGAGAAGAAAATGATGAAAAGGATTTTGTGCAACTCTGACTAGCTTCTCAATCCAGCCTTTTCGTGCTCCCTAGGTACGTGACTTACATGGATTTCGTTCGCTTATACTCGCCTTATCCTAATTATTAACAACAACAATTAATTCGTGTTTGATTTGGGACTATAAGGATTGTTATGCAGGAGAGATAAAGGAGGTAAAAGATGAAGTGTGGGTGTGGTGGGACCCACAAAATATTATTATTTTAATAAAAGTTTTAAATAAAATAAAAAAGAAATGACCATTTTGCTCCTGTGGAAAATAAAATAGCAGAATTTAATTTGAGAAATATGACCTGATTTATTTTTGGACCAAAATGACAATAAAAGTGAAACCCAGGGACCCAGATGCAAAAATTTTCAAATTTGGACTAAAATGGTAAAAGTGATCAAACCTCACGGACCAAAATGACAGTTTACTCTTACATATATCATGCGAATTATATAGGCCAGTGGCGGAACCAGAAGAAATATTCAGGGGTATCCCAATTTTTTTACCGTGTGTTTATATAATTTATAGAATGGAGAAATTTTTTTTACCTATATTACGGGGCAGGGCCAATCTTGAAAATCAAGTGCCCTGGTCGAGCCAAAAAAAGACACTTAGGCCTTAAAGAATTAAATAGTTTTTTTAATGTTATTAGTATTTAGGTTAATGAATCCATATTGAGCATTTCACATTTGAGCTATGTTTTATGAATCAATATTGACAATAAGTTTTTAGGTTTTAGACCGGGCTAGATTTATTTTTAATTTTTACGTAAGGGGCCGATCGATTACGCAAAGAATGAAGACTGTGCGTTGGAGCAAGAAGATTGTAAACCGAATTTCGCTCCCCACCCCACCTAACAGGTTATATTAAATTGTTTCTTTTAAAGAAAGAATTAAAATGTATTTTTTGGAATTGATTGGTAAATTAAATTAACTTTTGATTTTCAGACTTATCTTCCCAAGATGTACTCCTCAAGAAACCTTTCTTCCTTGTATCAAAACCTGCAACTTTTTTTTATTTCACTTCAACGCTAACAAAGAAACTTTACCAACTTCATCTTTCTTCTTTGTTTTCCTTCCATGGTTATTTGGGCCAATATAATCAGTATTTTTTGAGCTTAATTTCAGTTTGTAAATTTTTTTTGAGGGGTGTCCTAGTTGTTGTTGAGGGGTGTCCTTAGTATAAAAATCGAAAAAAAAAAAAATTTTACACTACCGGATAAAAGTTGAGCCGTAGCCCGGGCTACGCCTCGGACTACACTAGGTCCGCCCCTGATATAGGCGCACTTTCCAAAAATATTTGGGGCTCGACAATCGGTATAAAAAGACGGGTTATGTAATGTCGACGCCACATGCATAAGTCAACCCTTGAGAGGAGATCGGTAGAGGGGTGGTGGTTTATAGTTGACGATCGATAACCAATTGCTAATTGAGAAACTTGAGAAGCATTTTGGACCACACATTTTCTCTAAGTTTTTCGTAATATACACATGTATAGTTTAAAATTGACTATATACGTATGTGTATAATTCAAGGTATAATTCAAAATTTGACAATATACATGTATGTATATAGTCAATTTGAAACTATACATATGTGTATATTACGAAAAACTTAGGAAAATATATAGTCCAAAATGTTTCTCTAAATATGGTGAACTTCTCTTATGATCCCTACCCTATATATTATAATTTCCTTTCCATTTTTAAATTCGGTGAAAATTTAAAATGACTTATATGATCAAGGGTGATCGGATGAAAGTATAATGGCAGAAGAAAGAAACAAAACCATGTTATTTCCAAACATTTTCCTTTTTAAAATGACTTATTATTATACGATCAAGAGTGATTGGATGAAACTATAATGGCGAAAGAAAGAAACAAAACCATGTTATTTCCAAACATTTTCCTTTGCATTGGATGAAAGTATAGTGTGAAAGTAAATGAAACAAAACTTTAAGTTTCATGTTATTTCCAAACATTTTCCTTTGAGTAAATTACAAGTTTTTTCCTTTATGTTTATACCAAATTGTACACAGTGTCTTTTGCCTTTAAATTTGACAGGTTTTGTACTTTATGTTACAAATTCTTGCACGTTACGTCCTTTAGCCAAAAGATCATTATTTTTTTTGTTAAATCTGGTTACCCAAGGTCAATTTGGTCTTTTTACCTATATATTCAAAATTATTTTAATAAAAAACAAAAATAAATTTAGAAAACCAATATTATATTATGACATGCTTTCTCTATTTCTCTAGATTTCAGCCAACAACAACCCATAGCCACCACCGCCCTCACAACCACCACCACCCGCACCGCCCTCACAGCCACCACCACCCCCACCAGTCACCACACCCTCCACCATTGCTCTCACAGCTACCATCGCCCCCATTTAGATCATTATTCTTCGACAACCAACCTCCGATGTCTCTCTCAATACGGCGACACTAGGATTTGGTGTATATATCTCTTTCTTACATCTCTTGTTCTCTCTAGGGTTTGATGAAGATTTAGGGTTGGAGCGGTGGGGTTAGGTGTGCTGCGGTGTGGTTGATAGAGTAAAAAGGCGGGTGGATATGGTGGACGGTGGTGGTTATGATTGAGGGTGGGTGGTTACAGGTGAGGGTGGATGGTTATGGGTTTTGAATGTGGATCTGGTAGTGGGTTTTGAATGGTGGATGTGGTGGAGGGTGATGGTGGTTGGGTGGACGGTGACAGGTGGAAACTGGTGGTTGGATGGACGACGGTGGTTATGGGTGAGGGTGGGTGGTTACAGGTGAGGGTGGGCGGCTGTGGGTTTGAATTTGGTTGTGGTGGTGGGTTTTGAATGGTGGATGTGGTGGAGGGTGATGGTGGGCGGTCGTGGTTGGGTGGATGGTGATGGTGGACAATGGTGGTTAGATGGATTGTGATGGTGGACGATGGTGGTTGATAGGGGTGTAACATCAGTGGCGAAGCTTGAAATTTTTTACGGGGGGGGGGGGGGGTCGAAAACGTATATACCAAAAATTTCTATAGAACCGGGGGATCGAAAACGTATATACCCAAAAATTTCTATACGAAAACTACATATATAACATTACTGGCTGAAAAGTTCGGGCGGTCGGGCGCCCCTCCCGGCCCCTTCAAAGCATCGCCTCTGTGTAACATATATAATTGAATAAATGGGTAAAAAGACCAAATTGTCCTTGGGTAATCAGATTTAATAGAAAATTTTAACTAGGTTATGGCTAAAGAACATAACATGCAAGATTTTGTAACATAAAATACAAAACCCGTCAATTTTAAAGGCAAAGGAAACGTCTGCAATTTGAGACAAAGGATAAAACTTATAATTTACTCTTTTGCTTTGAATGCTAAATGAAAAAGCAAGAGGTACGACACTTTTGAAAATATGTGCACGACACTTTTGAAAATATGTGCCCTTCAAATTTGGCACCATTCCAAAATAGTATTCAATGTTCTTTTTCCTCCTCTTTTCTTCATCTCTCTAACTCTCAGTAGTTTCTCTTTACTTTTGTTCAATGTTATCAGCTTATATTTTCGAATTTTAGGTTTATTGAATTTTTAAAAGTAGTGAATTTCAATAATTGTTCTTTATCTTTATACATGTTCTTTGTGTTTAAAATTGATAAGTTTTATATTTTATGTTTTAAAATTTTGCATGTTATCTTCTTTAGGCCTAAGGGTGGAGGGTATAGATTCGGGGAGTTGGGTGTTTGAGTGGGAGTCACCGATCGGTGACCACCCCCACTGATTGAGTTGGGTGTTTGACTTGGAGAGAGGCAACAAAAATCGGTGAGTGTTCACCGATGTGTTTGAGAGGAGAGGAGAGAGAGATGACAGACCAATCAAGTTTTTTTTTTTTTTTTTTTTTTAATTGGGGGGTGTTTGACTATACCTAGTGATTGAGTGTAAAATGAGGAGTAGAATGGGGAGTTGACATGACATAATATTATTGGGTAGGATTTCACTCAAACACCCTAGGGTGATTGACTATACCCTCCACCCTAACATAACTAATTTTTTCTGCTAAATTAGGTCATGTGCTGATCACATAAGGATATAATTATCTTTTCATCCTATTATTTAAAAGAAAAAAAATAAACAATTTATATATTCATGTCATGAGAAAGGCATCGATTTACCATAATGTTTATAGGGCATTATGTTTAATGAGAAAGGCATCGATTTACCATAATCCTTTGTGGTAGCAGAGTTCCAAGTTCTGATCCCCTAAACCCTTATTCTTTTTTTCCGATCCCCTACCCTTCTTCACGATCCCCTGCTTTTCTCTGCCACATCTTTCACAGCCGATCCCCTATTTCCTTGTTCTTCACTGTCGGAATTTTCACAGCTTTCACAGCCGATTCCCTGCTTCACTGTCGATTCTCTGCTCTTCTTCACAACAGCTTTCACCGCCCATCCCCTGCTTCACTATCACAGGAATTTGATTCACCGCATAGGTGCCATCTTCACTGTCACAGCCGACTACTTTTCTCTGCTACAGCCATGTTTTCTCAACTTCACCCCGCAGTCATCGTCTCCAATATCCGCACCCTGATTCCCGTGACCCTAGACTTCGAAAACGGCCACTACACGACTTGGTCGGAACTTTTCAAGATACAGTGCAAATCGTTTCAGGTATACGATCACTTACAGCCTCGGGTTGCTGATTCGTCTTCTTCATCTACCACTACTTCAGCAGATAAAGACAAGGACAAAGAAAAAGGGCAAGCACCAGTCGAAAGCTGGGAACGACTGGACTCAATTGTGCTTCAATGGATTTATGGTACAATCTCTACTGATCTTCTACATACAATTCTGAAACCCAACACCACAGCCTATGATGCCTGGACCGCACTAGCAAATTTATTTCAAGACAACAAAGCATCTCGCACTATCGATCTCAATAACCGTTTCGCTAACACCCGTCTCGATCAATTCCAGTCCATGACAGCCTACTGTCAAGCTATGAAGGTTATATATGATCAGCTAACAAACATCGGCTCTCCAATTACTGATGAACAGCTAGTATTACAAATTTTGACAGGACTCACGGAGCAGTACGAAAGTGTCGCACTCATCATTCAGCAAACGAAACCCCTGCCCACTTTTTATGAAACTCGGTCTCAACTTTGTATGGCGGAGACCAGGAAAATAAATCAGGCAAAACAGTCTGCTCAACTCGCCGGCACGGCTCTAGCTCCGACCACCGAGAACAACAAAAATTCGGACACTCGTTCTGAATCGGATCGTGGCCGAGGCCGTGGCAGGGGTAGAGGCCGCGGACGGGGCAGGAGCTCGTCTACTCGAGGTTGTGGCAGCTGGAACTCTTCCGGTTACTCGGCTGGACGTGGCGGCTGGAACCAATCGAACAACAATATGCAGCCCTTTCCGTGGAACAATAATGGCGGCTGGAACTCATCTCCTCATTGGGCCGGCCCACAACAGCAATGGGCTCATTGGGTGCCTCCCCCATGTCCATACCCCACGACCCCTAAACCAAACAGTGCTGGCCCAGGTGTGCTGGGCCCCAGACTAGCCCAGAACTATGCAGCAAGTCAGGCCTCCTCCTCAGATGGATACACTCCAACGGATTTGACTCAGGCCCTCTATCACATGGCACTCAATCAGCACGATCCAAATTGGACAATGGGCACAGGTGCGTCAGACCACATGACTTTTACTAATTTTCCGTCTTTATTTAATAATTGCATGTCTCGTAATATTGTAGTCGGAAATGGCAAAACCATACCCGTCATTGGACAAGGAAACCAAACCTTACCACCACCCTTCCCACCTTTCAAATTAAATAATGTCCTTTGTATTAATTTCGGTCCGTCGTTTCACAAAAGATAATCATGTTTCTATAGAATTTGACCCTTTTGGTTTTATTGTAAAGGATCTCAAGACCAGGACTCCTATCCTATGATGCAATAGTTCTGGCGATCTCTACACATTGGATCCCACACAAGTGTCCAAGTTCACCTCCCCATCTACCTTCACTGCTGTGTCTCAGGATCTTTGGCATCAACGCCTTGGCCACCCTGGCTCCAATTTATTGCATTCCCTTAAAAACTCTAGTTTTATTCATTGTAATAACACAAAAACTAAATTATGTCAGTCTTGTGTTTTTGGTAAACATGTTCGTCTTCCGTTTATTGATTCTATTAATTTTACTTCATTACCTTTTGATATCATACATAGTGATTTGTGGACTTCACCAATACTTAGTAGTGGTGGACATCGTTATTATATTTTATTTCTAGATGACTTTACAATTTTTTTATGGACTTTTCCCATCAATCAAAAATCACAAGTCTTCTCAACTTTTCAAACCTTTGCTACCTATATTAACACCCAATTTGAGCGTAACATCAAACAATTTCAATGCGATAATAGGAAAGAATATGTAAACGCTCAATTTAACCAATTCTGTCATTCTCATGGCATGAAATTCAGATTTTCATGCCCACATACATCATCTCAAAATGGTAAAGCTGAGCGGAAAATTCGAACTATTAATAACCTTATTCGAACCCTTCTTGCCCAATCTTCTATGCCTAATACCTATTGGCATCACGCTCTCGAAGTAGCCACTTATCTACTCAATATCCTTCCCAGCAAACTTCTAAACTACCAATCACCTACCCAATCTCTCTACCTCACCCAACCTACCTATACTCATCTTCGTGTCTTTGGTTGCTTATGCTATCCCCTAATTCCCTACACTACCATCAATAAACTTGAGCATCGGTCCATGCCTTGTGTTTTTCTTGGATACCCCCCAATCATCGAGGATATAAATGTCTCGATCTTTCCACCAACAAAATTCTCATTAATCGTCACGTTATTTTTGATGAAACTACCTTTCCCTTCTCCACTTCTCCACAAAAGTCTCTCTCTTCATACGATTTTCTATCCACTCTTATCCATCCTACCTACTGGACACATGTTTCCTCATCCCCCACTTCCCCTAACCCGGCCCAAAACCCATCCACCTCCACTCCTCCCCATACACCTCTACGGCCCAATAGCCCTCCCCACACCCCTCTACGGCCCAACAGCCCTCCCCACACACCTCCACGGCCCAACAACCCTCCTTCTAAACTACCCATTAACCAAACCTATTCTCGCCGGCCCAAAACCAAACCCGACCTGATACCCCCACCACCCCCTCCCTCACCTCCTGTCGTCCCTACTCAACCAGCGACTGGCCGTACCATACGTACTCGTTCTATGGACGGCATCTCAAAACCTAAACAACACTTTAATCTTACGGCATCTCGTGTCACTCCCATACCTAAAACCCCTACCGAAGCCTTGTCTAAACCGGATTGGTACAACGCCATGACTACTGAGTTTAATGCACTTATTAAAAATAAGATGTGGGAATTAGTCCCTCGCACTGCTGACATGAACGTGATCCGTAGCATGTGGTTATTTCGCCACAAATATCGATCGGATGGCACACTGGAATGATATAAAGCTCGCTTAGTTTGTGATGGCAGTACTCAGCAGGTAGGCATTGATTGTGGGGAGACATTTAGTCCGGTTGTTAAGCCCACCACTATTCGGACCGTCTTAACCTTAGCTTTATCTCAGCATGGCCCATACATCAGTTGGATGTTACCAATGCTTTCCTACATGGTAACATTAGCGAAACAGTTTATATGTATCAGCCCATGGGCTTTCGTCATCGTCAGTATCCGGATCACGTTTGTTTATTGAAGAAATCTCTCTACGGGTTAAAACAGGCACCCCGAGCATGGTACCAGCGATTTACGGATTTTGTATTGTCCATTGGTTTTCAGCAGAGTAAGTGTGACAACTCGTTATTTATCTATCATCAGGGTTCTGACATGGCTTATTTACTTATTTATGTTGATGATATTATTCTTACCACATCACATGAAACTCTCCGAGTCAATCTCATACATCAGCTGGCAACCGAATTTGACATGAAGGATCTCGGACCACTGAGTCATTTTTTGGGGATTCATGTAACACGACAGTATGGTACTATGTTCTTGTCACAACAATCATATGCGTTAGATATTATTGATCGGGCTGGTATGTCGTCCTACAAGTTGGTTGCTACTCCAGTGGATACAAAACCTAAACTTAGTGATTCTTCAAGTGCACCGTTTGAGGACCCTACGTTATATCGTAGTCTGGCTGGAGCTCTTCAGTATCTTACCTTCACCAGACCTGATATTAGCTATGCAGTTCAACAAGTGTGTATGCATATGCATTCTCCTCAGCTTGATCATTGGAATTCTCTTAAACGCATTATACGCTATCTTCAGGGCACTACCTCATTTGGTCTTACCTTGGGTACCTTTACTGATCTCTCTTTATGCGCATACACTGATGCTGATTGGGCTGGGTGCCCGGATACTCGACGCTCTACTTCAGGCTATTGTGTTTATTTGGGATCTAATTTATTATCTTGGTCTTCTAAGCGTCAGGCTGTCGTATCTTGTTCCAGTGCGGAGGCGGAATACCGGGGTGTTGCAAATGTGGTGGCAGAATTATGTTGGCTTCGAAACTTATTGCTAGAATTACGTCGCCCCTTACGGAAGGCTAGTGTGGTTTATTGTGATAATATCAGTGCAGTTTATCTGGGAACCCGGTACAGCATCAGCGTACCAAACATATTGAGCTGGATATACATTTTGTTCGAGACTTGATTCAGCGTGGTGATGTGCGGATTCTTCATATCCCGTCTCGGTATCAAATAGCTGACATTTTTACAAAAGGCCTGCCGCGGGTATTATTTGATGATTTTCGGTCTAGTCTAAGCATTCGGCCTCCTCTCGCTTCGACTGCGGGGGTGTAATAGATTAGATAATTTTGTATATCATATCGTATATATCTTTGTATTAATTTAAGGTTATCTCCTACCAAAAATAGTGGAGAGCCTTTTGTATTTATAGGGCATTATGTTTAATGAGAAAGGCATCGATTTTCCATAATCCTTTAGTTTCTAGAAGTAAGTCTAAACTGGAAATGATGGAATCACATAAAGATAGTTAAGTATATAACTGACCTGTTTATGTTTATGTATTGAGCAAAATTTTTTGAGAGAATAATAAGTGATCCAGCTGCATGCCGATTTCTCATCACCAAACTTCCACCAATCTGGTTCATACCATGGCTTTCCCCTGACAATTCATAAACACACATGGGTTACAATAATCTATATATATATGAAATGTATAAGTTTTTTTATAATTCAATGCTCGGAGTAGTCCTCGTTACAATCTCATACTGCTAATCGATTTAAGGTAGAAAACATCCATTCATTAGTTATTAATAGAGGGTATTGTCGAATACCCAACCTCCGGCTGACGTTAGATGGATCTTCGGTGACGTCAAGAGCTTTTATCCTTGCTTGCTACAAAAGAATAAACCGTTAGCCTCGTCACAGGGGACCCCGGGAGGGGGATCCGTGACCAAGCTCCGGCGTGAAAGTAAGTAAACTTGCCGGAAATGAGAGGAGCTTCTTCCGATGAGTATAGTCACCGGAAGGTTTCCTCTTTGGTGTGAATCTTATTAATGTGCGTGTGTAGTAAATATGAGAGAATGTTGGTCGGAAGTTAATGAGAGGAGAGTAAATAAAGGGGTAGTAAATGAGAGGAAGCCGGAGATGATACCTGCCTTTGTTCTCTTTTTGTTTGTTCTTATATAACAGCTTGGCCTTATCATACTAGATATTTTTTCCATATGATCCAACGGTTTCTAGAGGTTATCGGGAGGTGCAGACACGTGTCTGACCCCCAGCGGCGAGATGTCTTCCCCAATTAATGCTTCGGCCGGAGAAGTACAGTATTTTCAGGCGAGATCCCATTCCAATCGCTCATTAAATGAGGCCAGTACTTTCGCTTAGCTGTTTTTCCCGCCCATAACGAAAGAGAAGGAAACTTAGTGGACAAGGTAGTTCCTTCTGATGGGCTTTTTATATAATTTGGGCTTCCTAAAGATAGTCCAAAGCGGGTAGAGTGGGCCTGCCCACTGGCCCGTCGTCAAGTCATCTTTAGTCCCTAGTTCTGAGACCCGAGGCTCATGATCCGGGGCTGAATTACAACTGCTTGAGAGAGGTGGTTTTTCCTTTGATGGGCCCACCCCGGGTCAGTTATCACCTGCCGTTCCCAATAATGATGACATCGCCGAATAACTGCTAGCGGGAGTTAATCCTTTAGTAACACGTGCCCATTTTTGAATTTTGAAGGGACCGCTGATGTGATGGTTACTTGTATGTCAGCGGTGTCTCTTTAAAATCTCTATTTGGCTTTTTCGATTTCCCATTCAGACTTTCTAACTCTCTTTTCTTCTCTGCAACTTCCTCCCTGTATTACAATTTCTTATAACCATGAGTCGCGGTGGCCGGTCTTCGATAAGGTCTGTGCTGACGGCGAAGGACTTGAGATCCTTCGTTGAGGCATACAACATCCCGGATCGCTTTTCTCCTTCCTTGCCCGGCCCTAGTGAGTCGGCAGAATGTACGCCTGATAGGATACCTATTTACACCCTTGCCTTTTCTTCCTGTGGGGTCCGATACCCCCTTTTTGCTTTCAAGGTTTCTCTGCTCCGTCATTTTGGCGTCCACTTCTCACAGATTCATCCTTTAGGGTTCCTGCGAGTGGTTCATTTTGAACTGTCCTGTGCGGCTATCTCAGGGGAGCCCTCTGTTCCTCTGTTTTGCATGTTTTACCGGCTCATCTCCGACGGAGACTGGTTTACCTTCGCGAAGCGACAGAATAATGTTTCGAGGCCTTGCTACAGTTTTATGCCCACTTCTACTTATCCAAAAGACTGGAAGTGTAGATTCATCTTTGTTTCAGCCGCTATGTTGCCGGATTCTCCTCTGCCGAAGGATCTTGATGCAGCAATCGAAGACGTTGTTCCTACTCTTTCTGCGGCCGAAACCCTTCAGTGGAAACGGATGTGCGATAATCCAATGAGGGCGTTCACTTTCTCCGAAGGGATGCTTGCTATGGGGGGGCTGAGTCCCTCTTATCCGGTCCGCCCGAGAGCTTTTTTCGGCAAGAAAGGTACCTCTTTGTTCTTGGTTTGTTTCTTATAGTCATTCTCTTTTTTACGTCTTTGGGGATCCCATAGTCATCTTTAGTGTTTCCTTTTTTATGTAGAGATGACTTTGTGGAGGTTACTTCAGGGTGATTCTAAAGATGTCAAGTACGTGGTTGATAACGAGATTGATCCTAGGTTGAATGTGGAGGTGCCGGCTACTGGGGGATCCCTCCAGGCCGGGGGTTCTATTGCTGTGGGTGGTGACGAGGAGGATTCCTCTGATGAAGAGGAGAGCTCTCCTGACTTTCCCCCTGTTCACCCCTCCGGCCAGAGTGATGACGAAGGTGTAGAAATTCAGCTAGTTCGTAAGAGGAAGTCCACCAGTCCTCAGCCAGCCCCTGCACCCCGCAATATTCGTCAAAGGCTCCGGAGTGCCAGTGGCCAAAAACTTCCTCCTTCATCGAAAGCTGCTTCTGATCTCCCCCCTGCTGGGGTCAAAGGTTCCCTGTCTAAGCACCTGAAGTCTTCGAGCTTAGTGAGTGCTCCTCTGCTGGTGAGCTTTATCTTTCCTTGATCTTGTTTTTTCTGTCCTTTGCCTTGCCTCTGATGCTCTTTTTCTTACTTCTCAGGGAAGTTCCCAGGAGCCCATAGAGGTTCCTACTGGCCCCTCTTCTTCCCGTGTCCGGGATAAGGCCTCTGAGGTGGGGGTAGCTCGCTTTACCTCAACTTTCGAGCTCTCTCCCTCCCGTGCTACTGGGACCAGCAAGCCTACTCCTCTTGAAGGTCCTGCTCATCGATCTCCTCTTGCCCCTTTGTTTGCCGATGCCCTCCCTTTTGCTTATGTCCCTAAGTGGAAGGTGACTAACTCCTCAGTGATAGGGACTCCTGAAGCTGCTAGGGACTTTTTGAATCATGCTGTTCCTCCCTCACACAAGTTTGTAAACTCTGCCTTGAGGGATGACCTCTTCGAGGATCAGTATAGCATGTCCCTGTGTGAGAGCTTTTCTAGGGGTGCTGGGATGTTGCAGAGGATCGATGATCTGAGGAGGGCAAATGAAGGGCTTAAGGCTGAGCTTAAGGCTTCTCAGTCTGTTGTTGCTGGGCTTAGGGGCCAAGTGGTTGATGCTGAGAGGAAGTTGCAGGAGGGGAAGGTACATAGTCTTCTCCTCCCCTCCCCCCTTCTTTTTTTTTTTTTTTTTGTACTTATTGCTTTTTTATCCAGGGAGCTGGAGCTATACTTGAAAAGAAAGAACAAGCCTGGGAGCGGGAGATGGCAGCACTGGTTGAAGAGAAGGAGGAGCTTGCTGCTGAGCTGAAGCACGCGAAGGAAGTTGGTTCTGTTTCCCAGGAGCAATTCAATGCTATGTATGCAGAGTATGGGATAACTTCCGATGACAACCAACGATTGGCAGGGGAAAAGCATTGGCTAATTACTGAAGGTTTTGGGGCCTTCCTTGCTGCTGTTGCTCAGTCAGAGGACTTTAAGAGCGGTTTGGAGGAGGTGTACAGGGCCTATAGGGATGTTGGGTACCAGTCGGGATTGAAGGATGGCTATAAATACTCCGCTCAAGGCTTGGATAGGAAGGAGACTCCTCTGTATGACTCCAAGGCTAAGAAGAAGCTGTCCAAGCTGAATGAGGAGTTTGGGCGTAAGACCCCGGCCATCCTTGAGAAAATCCTGGAGCATCCCTTGATTTCTATTGATGAACTAAAGGCCCTGTTCTCCTCTGCTGGTCCTTCGTCTCCACCGTCTCCTTCCGGGGGTGATCTTCAATGAATTTCAAACACTTAACACA
Organism: Helianthus tuberosus; assembly: GCA_030545235.1. Taxonomy (NCBI): domain Eukaryota; kingdom Viridiplantae; phylum Streptophyta; class Magnoliopsida; order Asterales; family Asteraceae; genus Helianthus; species Helianthus tuberosus. Next base: position 5,893,652 of record CM060356.1, on the reverse strand, counting down.
TTTCGATATGGTTGTAATAACTTTAACTTGCCCTAGGATACTTTTGCGTTTTGCCTAACTGTTTGGGAGGGGTCCTTTATGTTGGGGACCGCCTCAGTTTCTAATCATATGGGTTATGATTGTGTGTTGCTTTTTCGTTTTGTTGCCTATTTCTTGCGGTGGTTGTTTGCTTTGCAGGGGTTTTTACCGAAGGTCAGCTTGGTGCTTCCCTGGAGATTTATGGACCGTTTGGCGAGGAGTTGTATCTTTATTTTGTTTTGTTGTATTTGTATGTTGTTTACTCTTACCGAAGTTACTGAGGCCTTACTTTGTATATGTACTTTGTATTAATAAAGTAGGTCCCCTCTCGTAGTTTTACATGCAAGAGTGTGTTGTATTTTTTGTTTGTTTGTTAAACTATGATTGTCTGTTCGAGGCCAATCGATGGACAAGCTTATAATGTGGTATTATGTTTTTGACTTGTTTCGTCCGCTTCGGGTTAGCTAGACCCTTATTAGCCCCACGGCCGGGCTTTTGGCATGTTTTGGATGCCTTGTACACGTGTGCTTATGTGTTCTAGTTTAGATTTAATGGTGTTCCGGGGCACGTCTGCCTAGGTACAATTGTCCATTGTTTTCTCAAAATGGGACGTTCTCGTCCGTCTTTCATTTAATCTTTGGGGGTTTACATTTCCCGTCACAGATTGTTTACAAAAGGTTCACTTTCCTGGGGGAAAGTCCCCATACACATAATTACTTACTACAAAAGTGGCCCTTGGCCGTTTTCCCTGGGGGTACACCCCTTACATGTAATACTTCCTGAGCTGCATGAGGTTCCAGGTCCTGGGGACCTCCTTGCCCTCCAGCGTTTCCAACTTGCAAGTCCCTTTGCCATTCGCCCATGTGACTCTGTAGGGTCCTTCCCAGTTGGGGCCTAGCTTCCCGGTGTTTTCTTGCAGGCTAGCCTCGTTGGCTCGAAGGACCAGATCCCCTGGGACGATGTTGAGTTTTTTCATCCTGGCGTTGTAGTAACTTTCCAGGAGCTTTTTGTATTGGGCCTCCTTGACTGCTGCTATTTCCCTTCTTTCCTCCAGCAGGTTCAAGTTCATTCTTAGGTCCTGTTCGTTTTCTTCATCTCGGAGCCTCATTCGGGCAGTTGGGGATCCAATCTCAGCAGGGATGACAGCCTCCGTCCCATAGGTAAGGCTGAACGGGGTTTCCCCGTTGCAACTTTTGGGGGTGGTTCTGTATGCCCACAACACAAATGGAAGTTCTTCCAGCCAGCCTTTCTATTTCCTCCCAAGCCTACCCTTCATTCCTTTGATGACGCTTTGGTTGGCTCTCTCCACTAACCCGTTACTCTGGGCATAGGTAACGGAAGTAAACACTTGCTGGATCCGCATCTGCTCGCACCACGGTTTGAAGGGTTTTCCAGCAAATTGGACCCCGTTGTCACTCACCAACTCCTTTGGAACCCCATATCTGCATATGATGTTATCCAGCACGAACCTTCTCATCTGGTCTCCAGTAATCTTTGCCAAGGGCTTCGCTTCAATCCATTTAGTGAAATAGTCAATGGCTACCACCACATATTTGACCCCTCCCGGACCCTCCGGGAAAGGCCCAATTATGTCGATGGCCCATTTCTGGAATGGCCACGACGTCGAAACTGGTACCATGGGGTGTTTGTGCCGGTGGGTCCTCGGTGCATGCACTTGGCAGTTGTCACACTTCTTGATTTCCTCAGATGCCATTTCGTACATCCGCGGCCAGTAAAATCCTGCATTCATTGCCTTTCTCACTATTGTTCTTGGTCCCGAGTGCATTCCGTAAATCCCCTCATGCATCTCCCTAACCACATATTCGGCTTCTTCCATATCAACGCACTTCAGGGACGGGCCCAGATATGACCTCCGGTATAGCTCTCCTTAGATCAGTTCATATTGTAGGGCCTTGACCCTTATCTTTCGGGCAGCCCACTCCCCCTCGGGTAGAGTTCCATCCCGGAGAAATCTGACTATTGGGGTCATCCATGTTTCTTGGGGACCTTCGACCATGGCGACCTCTGCTGTGTCAAGGGAGGAGGACGTCAGGACCTCCACTTTAACTTCTTTTGCGAGATGGTCGAATGCTACCGAGGCTAATTTGCTAAGTGCATCAGATTTCCTGTTCCTTCCACGAGGGATGTATTCCAGTTTGAAAGTTTTGAATGCCTTAGCCGTCTCCTTAACTTTCTCCACGTATCTAGCCATGGTGCTATCCTTAGCTTCATATTCTCCTTGGTACTGTTTTACTACTAGCTGTGAATCAGTGCTGGCTTCTACGTGTTTTGCTTTCATTTTTTGTGCCAGCCTCATCCCTGCTAGGAGGGCCTCATATTCTGCGGTATTGTTGGTGTTCTCGAAATCCAGCCTTACGGCATATGTTAGCTCGACCCCCTCGGGACTTATCAATGTGATTCCAGCTCCATTTCCCTCTTCACTGGATGCTCCATCGGTGAGCAACTTCCATACCGCCTCATCTTCCTTCTCTCTTTCTTCTTTCTCTAAGGCCTCCCATTTTAACAGTTCCTTCTCTTCATCCTCAGGGACTTCTGCTAAGAAGTCGGCCAATATCTGTCCCTTCATGGCTGTCCTGGGCTTAAACTCCAGAGAATGTTCCCCTAACTCCACAGCCCATTTAGCTAACCGTCCGGACAGTTCTGGCCTCCTGAGTATCTTCTGAAGGGGTTGATCGGTCATTAAGGTAATCTTGTGTTCGTGGAAATACCTCCTGAGTCTTCGGGATGCGAAGACAAGAGCTAGTGCGAGCTTCTCCAGGGGCATGTATCGTTCCTCAGGCCCTTTAAGCGTTCTGCTGATGAAATATATGGGGATCTGTTTCCCTTCCCGCTCTACCATCATGACCGCACTTATGGTCGTTTTTGAGGCGGACAGATACAGGAGCAATGGGTCCCCGGGTACTGGGGTGGCCAGCATCGGGAGCTTGCAGATGTATGCTTTCATTTCTTGAAAGGCTGTCTCAGCCTCCGTGGTCCATTTAAACTTGTTTGTTTGAAGGCAGTCTTTCAATACTTTCATAAAGGGAAGGGTCTTGTCAGCCACCTTTGATAAAAAACGGTTTAATGCTATTAGCCTTCCGTTTAGTTGCTGGATGTCCTTCAGGGACCTGGGGGATCGCATCTCAGCCACCGCCTGGGTTTTCTCCGGGTTTGCCTTGATCCCGCCCTTGGTGACCACTACTCCCAGGAAATTCCCTTCCTCTACTCCAAAACAACACTTCCCGGGGTTTAACTTCATGTTCACATCTTGCATAGTGTGGAGAGTCTCGGCTACATCGCTTATCAGGGCCGTCTCCGTCAAGCTTTTGATAACAATATCATCAACGTACACTTCCAGGTTCCTTCCTCGTTGTTCCCTGAACAGGGTGTTCATGAACCTCTGATATGTGGCTCCAGCATTCTTGAGGCCGAAGGGCATCTTGGTGTAGCAGAATGTCCCTTCGTCTGTGATGAAGGCAGTTTTTTCCTCGTCTTCTATTGACATCTGGATTTGGTGGTATCCCTTGTAGGCGTCCAGGAAACATTTCAGGGGGTATTGAGACAAAGAGTCCACCTGGGTGTCTATCTCCGGAAGAGGATAGCAGTCTTTGGGACATGCTTTGTTTAGGTCTTGGAAATCGATGCACATCCTCCATCCCCCGTCTTTTTTCTGAACCATGACTGGGTTGGCAACCCAGGATGGGTATTTAACTTCCCTGACTATCCCCGCTTTGAGTAATTTCCGAGTTTCTTCACAGGCAGCCCTTCTTTTGTTAGGTCCCATACTCCGCTTCTTTTGTTTCACCGGCTTTGCCCATGTAAAGGTGTTAAGCCGGTGCTCTGTTAGACTCCTTGGGATCCCCGTCATGTCTCCATGTTGAAATGCAAACACATCTATGTTATGGAGGAGCAACTCCTTCAGGGCACTCTTGCATTTATCACTCAAGTGACTTCCCACCTTGATCGTCTGTTCTGGGAATCTATCACAGAGGATCCATTCTTCCACCTTCTTCCCCTGGGATTTCCCTGGTTCTTCCCCTTTGGACACGGAAGAAACTACTTCGTAGGTGGACTTAACCCATGCAAGGCCTTTTGGTGTTTGAAATACCAAAGCTCCGTGGGGGGTGGATGCTTGTGCCTGCAGATCTCCAATTCCGGGCCTCCCCAAGATCGCATTGTACTTAGAGGGTGCCCTGACTACTGTGAAGGTCAGATTTACCGTTCGGACCCGATCCCCTACACCAACTGTTAATGGGAGCCTGATCTTTCCCAGGGGATGTGAGACGCTGTTGTTGAACCCTACCAATGGGATGGAATCTTCCTCCAACCTATCTTTTATGTCCCTATCGAACCTAAGGAAGCAGTGTTCGTATATTACCTCGACGCCTGACCCTCCATCCACATGTATCCTGGACACCTTGTGTCCAGCTATTACAGCTGAGATATTCAGCGGGAGTCGTTGCACCTCACTTTCTTCTAAGTATGGCATAAGGATGGGAGCTTTCATGCAGTTCGGGGAGCCTAGGATTCTGGCCTTTACACTGCGGGTGGTATCGAACTCATTTCTCCTTCTGATCATATCAACATCTGCCCTCCCTGGCTCCCTTGCATCTCTTCCCTTGCGATCCCCTCCCCCCTCCTTGATTTCCTTGACCAATTGGGCCAGTCTCCCCGTTTTCACTGCACCCTCTATTTCTCTTTTTAAATACATGCAGTCATCGGTTTTATGCCCGAAGCCTTTGTGAAACTCACAATATTCGTTTGGTTGTGCTTTTGGCCCAGGCTTTATGGGTGGTGGTCTTGGGAAGGAGTTCTTTACCCTTTCGGTGGCCAGTATCTCACTTGGTGTCTTGATGAGGGGGGTGAAATTATCAGAATACAAGGGGGGACCCCTCCCTCGGGGTTTGTATGGGGAGTACGAGGGTCTCATTCTGTCATGCATCATTCTATCAAAAGCAGGTTTTCGAGAATAGGGTGTACCTTTGTCAGGGGGCTTTGTGACTGGGGCGATTCTCCGGGGTGCAACGTCTGCTTCCTTGGCTTTGCTGACCGTGTCCTTCCCTCTGACAAAAGCCCTGACCCTGTCCATGAGGCTGTCAAATGAGTTGGGGAACTCTTCCCCCAGCTTCTCACACAGCTGGGCATGTTTTAGCCCGTTTATGAAACTGCTAATCTTCATGACCTCCGGGACGTCTTTGATGTTCATGCTCTCCTTGACAAACCTCTCCATGTATTGATCTATTCGCTCGTTATCCCTTTGTCTGATATGAAGGATCTCATTTGGGTTTTTAACTACCTTTCTTTGTTGGCCAAAGTTCCTGAGGAACTTCTCGCTTAGCTCTTCATAGCTATCTATGCTCCCCGAAGGAAGGCTATCGAACCAAAGCCGGGCTCCCTCTGTCAGGGTTTGTACAAACATGTGGCACCATACTGGCATGGGCCATCGTCCCAGTTGTCCCGCTCCCCGGAAGGCATGCAGGTGGTCCTCGGGGTCTCTTGTCCCGTCATAACGGTCAAAGCCTGGGGGTAACTTTGTCTTGGGGGGCATTGGTGCTTCTGCGATTCTTCGTGTGAACTTTGAGACCTCGGCTAAGTCTCGTGGTAGATACGGCTGATCTAAGCCACTGTCACCAAGGTTGTCTTTCTCCTTTCCTTTCTCCTTGGGTTTCTGTCCTGTAATAAGATCCTCTCTTTCCTCAGAGGACATCTGCCTTAGAGCAGACATAAACGTTTCCAGCTGGTCACCGCTGTTGTTTTTGTTTTGAAGGTTCGTTCCTTCCTGGTTGGAGGGTGTGTCAAAAGAAAGCCTGGCCCTGAGGCTGTCGAGTCTTTCCTGTCTCTTTAAGTCTTCAAGATACTTGGTTATCTTTTCCCTGTGCATGGCCACGAAATCAGGAGTGACATGTTCCGTTTTTTCTGGGTTTTCCACTTGGGTCTCGTTATCCTCTTCATGGGTAATGTCCTCTATCGTAACTCTATCCGGATCGTTTTGTGCCGTTTGGGTGACACGTGAGTCGTGTGGTGTTGCCATGTCGTTCCTGATGGGATAAACTGTTCTCTAGACGTCGGGTTCTGATGTGGGAACACCGGGCAGGCTGATGTCCCACGGATGGCGCCAATGTCGAATACCCAACCTCCGGCTGACGTTAGATGGATCTTCGGTGACGTCAAGAGCTTTTATCCTTGCTTGCTACAAAAGAATAAACCGTTAGCCTCGTCACGGGGGACCCCGGGAGGGGGATCCGTGACCAAGCTCCGGCGTGAGAGTAAGTAAACTTGCCGGAAATGAGAGGAGCTTCTTCCGATGAGTATAGTCACCGGAAGGTTTCCTCTTTGGTGTGAATCTTATTAATGTGCGTGTGTAGTAAATATGAGAGAATGTTGGTCGGAAGTTAATGAGAAGAGAGTAAATAAAGGGGTAGTAAATGAGAGGAAGCCGGAGATGATACCTGCCTTTGTTCTCTTTTTGTTTGTTCTTATATAACAGCTTGGCCTTATCACACTAGATATTTTTTTCCATATGATCCAACGGTTTCTAGAGGTTATCGGGAGGTGCAGACACGTGTCTGACCCCCAGCGGCGAGATGTCTTCCCCAATTAATGCTTCGGCCGGAGAAGTACAGTATTTTCAGGCGAGATCCCATTCCAATCGCTCATTAAATGAGGCCAGTACTTTCGCTTAGCTGTTTTTCCCGCCCATAACGAAAGAGAAGGAAACTTAGTGGACAAGGTAGTTCCTTCTGATGGGCTTTTTATATAATTTGGGCTTCCTAAAGATAGTCCAAAGCGGGTAGAGTGGGCCTGCCCACTGGCCCGTCGTCAGGTATAATGGACAACTGATTAAAAATAAAACATCTTGCATAAACAAAAAACAAAGTTGGTAAAAAAGGGCAAGCCTACTTACTCTTCAGCAACCACATCTCCTGATTTCATGCATCCAATATAAACACTATCTTGACCACGGCGGCTTTCAAGAAGTTCAATCAACCCCTCTGAAAAGGTGAATAAGATTGATAAATACAACAATTTTCCTATGTAGTTAATATCACTGATATATCATATATCGGTTATCGGTCCCCTGGTGAGATATCGGTGCAAAATATCGGTACCGATAATATCGGTGATATTGACCGATATTGGATCAATATATCACCGCTTTTCCCGATATCAGTACCTTTCTTCTTAGCTCTACACTTCTACCATTCATCTTTCTTCTTATTGCTGCTATTAGTGTTTTAAGTCTTATTTGTTAGTGTTAAATGTTACTGTTTTAAGTCTTAATTTGTTAATGGTAGGAAAGTATATACTGAACTGTTAGTGTTAAGTTGCTATATATATAAATTCAGCATGATATTAAAATTACCTATATCCCACAACGATAACCGACATCTCAAATATCGGTCCTTGACCGATATCTGATTTTTTACCGCATTAACTACTTAGCAATTTTCTGACATGTAAGACAAAAACAAATGGTATGATTCTTACCAAGATCAAGGGCAATATTGTTATCCACTTTTACATAAAACTCCGCATCCCAGTTTTGCACTGCGGTACTAAAGAAGAACTTTGCTTTCTTTGGTGATTCTTCATCAGCTTCTTCATGACCATCCTAAGAATCAAACATGTGATTTTAGGAAGTACTAGCCGGAGCCCGCGCGATGCGGCGGGGAAATGAATCTTTTGAACTTCAATACTTTTGGTGTTGATGAGTGATCAGCTGCAACTCGATCACCTTGATCTTCTGATTGCATCAATGTCGTGTCTTCACTTTATGGCTTGTCGTCTGACACGTTCTCTTCGTCTTCAGCTGGTTCCAATGCACCATCTGCACATACAACTTAGGTTGGTGAGTTTTGGGCTATGTACAGGGCGGTTCGGTTTTGAGTCATAACCAAAACAATAAAGTTTGTTCCAACCAAAAGCCAAATGTTGTGATTAAAAATGTGATTACTCAGATCATAATCATTGAGTCTTGTAACACCCACCAACCAACTCAAATGCTAGCGTGCTTGTTTACATTGGAAGTCATCAGATTCATTTAACTTGTATATGCTATATGATGCAAATCAAGTGTTTGTTCAAATATATGATTCTTGGTCATTTGATCCGGATCACCAAAAGCTACCTAGGTCATATGACCCATGTACATAAACAAAAAGATTCTCCCAAATCCAACCAGCTCTATTTTTTTCAACAAAAAAACCATACTTTATATGGATAAAGGGCTTAGCCCAGCAATCTTTATAAAACAAAAAACTAAAGATTACCCTATCTTAGGGGGTTATTTTCGTATAGAACCCGTCTTACAAAATAAGAAGTTCCCACTTAAAACATTTGTAGCACCCCATCCTATATTAGCAAACGCAATGGATAGAAGGCCATAAATGGCAGTCTTCCAAGGCTGCAGAATGGGGCTTTTCAAGGACCACTTGATGCATTCACAAATACGCTCGAGGGAACCAAAGTGGGCATTTATCAATCGCAAATTACAAAAGCAGAAATGAGAGCCCGGAACACTAATCCACACCCCGGTCTTCTTCCAGCTAGTTGAACGAAGTATGAAGAGTCATTTTGATGGGAAATGAGCATTTTATCAAGGTTCATAGTTTAGTCCAAGAAATGAGGCAGTTTGACTTTGGATTCAAGATTTAGTGTTTGGCTGTGCAATTTAGAATACGTAGATAATTAGTTGAAATAATATATTTTTGTCATTTAACGTGCCTACCCTTAACATTTGAGTATAAAGTCTTTTCCTGTCTTGACTTGTGAGGTACAAATGGATAAAAATAACAAAAAGCATACCTGAAGGGTTGCTGCTGCTGTGTTTATTAGGCGATGGATTGTTGGTTTGGTAACGTTGTGACAACCCGAACTTTCAAGGTTAGTAACATTTAGTCTGGTGATCTTAACTCCTCGTTATTTCTCTCCAATGTGTTACACGTTCCGTGCTTGTGTGATTCTAGTAACCGGGTATGATAAACAAGTACGCTAGTGTATTGGGCCGCGATTGCTTTGGGCCGCATGATGTGTGGTAAAATACGCATATTTATCCCGTGTAAATTGTATAATTTTTATATAGTTTTTATTTGTTTTATTTAGTTTTTAGTGTTATATTATTTTATTTTGTGTTTTGGCAGGTACTGGTGCATATGGAGCAAAAATGAGTAATAATTAAATAACTAGCCAGTTGAGTGGAGTAGACCGCCAGTGACCGAGGGAAATTACCGCTATTTTCTATGAGTGGGCCAAGACCACTATCTATATTTTGAAAGTTAGAGGGCCGCCACAGAGGTTTAACCCAACGAATTATTTATTAAGTACATAGAAGTGGGCCGCCAACTATTTGACCCAAAAAGAACACTTCCATGCATACATGTTCACACAATAGTTGGGGGAGTTGCATTCAAGTGGGCCTTTGAAATATTAATTAATAAAACCCTAAAGGTCACAAATAATATATACATATGGGGACGTGAGTTAGAGATGGGGACACATTTATTATTAAAAAACATAGAGTGGTGGCATACAAGGGGTTGACGGCAGCAAGGAATAAAGGGGGGGATTTGCATAATTGTTTTAAAAAATGTTAGGGGAGGAGGTTACCATTATTTTCGATAACATCAGGAGGAATACCCCTATTATTTTCGACAGAAGCAATTGTTTCGAGAGGAGTTTGGTTGTTGGCGCAAGAAAGGAAAAAGAGAAACATTCGGTTTGTGTTCAGAGCATCACGGGTTCGATATTATTCTTATTTTTCTAATCTTTTGCATTCGAACCATGTTTTGTTTAATTTTTAGAACCAAGTTTGTCATGCTTTTAATTATTATGAGTAGCTAAATTTTCTAAACTACCTGGGTTGAGATAAACTTGATGATTGTAATGCGATTTTGACATAATTATGGTTATTTGATGTGATTTACATAACTTTGCCTTGTGATTGATCTTGATATTGCATGTTGGTGTGTTTTGATTGATTATTAGTTGATGAATTCAGCGGTTTAGGCACGAAGAAATTCCCCCTAGACTTAGGATTTAATTTGATTCGTTTATCTTAGGATTTTCGGGTTAAATATTGTGTTGAGAAATTGACCAATTTGACTAATAATTAAAATCATTACACTAAAACTTGCATCCTCATCTTGTGACTCGAAAGACGATTAGGGTGAGCTAGGTTATTAGCTAATCATTGGTGGGTAGATTGGGTGACCGATAGCTCGGGCTTGTTTATTACATCGTGGTTAAGGTTTCCTAGGATTTCAATTTTCAAAGTTTTGTTTGCTTTGCGTTTTGAGGGTTTTGGGGGTAGAGTTACTTTCATTGCTTGATTTTCGTAGGATTTGGTATCGATAGCTCGAGCCGGTTCGTTCTAGCACTTCACATTTCGTCTTGATCTTTCGTTTGATACATCTCTAGCGGGGGGTTAATCGAGGGAAAAAGATATTTAACTATTGTCACTGTCAAAGTAGCATTGCATGATTCTAGGGATTCGACACCTAGGTAGTCCTTTTCTCATATATATTTGATCACACTTTGCTTTCGTGTTCGTTTCACTTTGCTTGTCTTGTTTTCCATATTTTCTTACTTAATTAAGTTATTAGTTAAACATTAAAAAAATCAATTTAAAACAAACTTAAAAATTGACTTTATATTCGACAACGGTTCATTACCTAGAGTTTGCATATAGTGTCCACGGATTGATATCCGGTCTTGCCATCTACACTACACTGCGACCGGTGCACTTGCCGATTGTGTGTGGTTTAGTTAGCGATTCCTTTTTAAAACTTGTTCGAATTTAATAGTTACATTTTCACACATCAAGTTTTTGGCGCCGTTGCCGGGGACACAGTGCGCTTTCGAGGACAACCCGAGTCGGGGATTTAGTCATTTTACTGCTTTCTTAGATTAGTTTTGTTTTTCCTTGGCAAAATTAAAAAAATAATTAAAAAAAACCCAAAAAATTAAAAAAAAATTAAATAAATAAATAAATAAATTAGTTGTTTACTTGCTTTCGTAGATTTCCATTGCCTTTAGGTGCCTTTTGCTTGCAATTTGTGCCTTTAGGGTTAGATTTGCTTTAGTATTTAGTTAAGTAATCTTTTCATTGTATGCACCACACTCGTTCACAGGGGCCACCTTCGTTTGCTATTTTGTCTGAGCCCGAGCGAGATTTTCACGAGCGCCTTCGTACCATCCGAGCTAGTCAGGTACACATTCCATCGTCTGCTTTTACTATGGGTGACAACGAGGCCCCAGTTAGGAGAGTCGTTGCAGACTACGCCCGGTCGAACGCGGCCAATGCTCGATCCAGCATCACCCGACCCGCTATCGGAGTTAATCGCTGGCAGATTCCACCTCCGATCATCACGATGGTTACAAACACCATCCAGTTCCACGGGTTACCTTCTGAGGACCCGAATGTCCATCTCTCGCGCTTTTCAGCTATCTGTGATACGTTTCAAGAGCAGGGTGTCACCGAAGACGCCTGCAAGCTGCGTCTATTCCCATTCTCACTTGCTGACCGTGCCCATGCTTGGTTGGAATCCCTTCCTGCGGGATCCATCACCACCTGGTCCGGGATGAAAGAAAAATTCTTAAGCAAATACTTTCCTCCTTATAAAACCAGACTATAACTGAACAGTTCCGAAAACGTGAATACGACCATGACACTCAGCTCCCGATTGCAAGGTTCGCCCTTCTTACTCGTTGTTTACATTACGTGACTGGTACACATTTGTTTATGACGAAACATACGAACACACACTCGTCACTATAGCATGATGGCATGGATTGCTTGCTTACCTTATGATGCGTTGATAGTATGCCATAGTCCTTGGATTTTTGTGATCTTATTACTTTGACGACCTCCGTTTGACATCTGAGTTTGAGGAACCATTTGACATGAGTTAAGAGGAGCTAAGATGAGCATGCAAATCACAATATTATTGTGGGTGCACACATAATAATAATGTGGGGTGCATGCGAGTCCCAGTGAGGCTTAACAAGTGAAAAAAAGGGTTCCGTTCCGTTATTTGATCGATGTGAAACATAACAAACCTATAGGGGTCATAGCAGTGATTGTCCCCTACTCGAGCATGAACTTTTCATTCCTCTATGGATCCTTTCGAATCTCGATGCTATCGAGTATTACCTGAACACCCATATGAACACCTAGCGAACCGTGTAGAATGTTAGGTGCTTATATGAGCATTCCTGAGTGGGATGTCGTAGCGTTGAATGATTGATCGATACCTTTCTCACTCCTTTTTTGTTTGCTGGAACTCATGTACTGACATCTTAGATCCCGAAGTGTGATCACTTCCGCAACACACTCGTAACAGACCGAGTATTACTCAAACAACTTGCAACATCGATGGACAAGAGGATGAGCGTAGTACTTTACCAACCTCAGTAATTGGACGACCCCGGCTACCGACAACGAACATTAGCGAATTGACTTCAATCGAGTCCGTAACTCTAGTCAAGGATTTATGGGAGTAAACTCTTACGAACCAATCGGGGCATAAGTGATGATAATTTACCATAGTGTGGTATGTGTAACTGCTAGCACAGTGAGTAGCACTTTAGGACGTGGCTCAGAATGTGAAAAGATGGACTTTGATGGTGAAGAGTTGCAGGACTCTGTTACAAGCAACGACACTAGAGGCAATAATCGCGGCGGCACCAATGTACTCATAATCGTAACTTATAGTGTGGAAACGAAGGTGACTTCGACATGGATTGGCTGTTACTAAATCAAGGCGACAACAACCGCAGGAACGACGGCAGTACTGGAAATTCTCCTGGCGAAAACAACAACATGATGCTCATGGAAGGGCACTTGGGGCTGGCGTGGGCAACGCCAGGATTACAACAACAAGGTGGCCAGCACGTTCTTGGAAGCTAATCGTTTCATTCCCGTACTGCTCAATCCTGATATTTCCTGAGACCAGACCAGTTGTGGAATCGGTTGATGGCAAGACAATTGAAGCCTCGTATGTTTGTTGGGATGCAAATTCAACCATGTGGGACAAGTTTTCGACATCGATCTTCCTTCTACTATCCACGATGGTGTTGATGCAGTAGTCAGTATGGGTTGGTTAACCAAACATCGCGCAGTTATACCCTATGAGGGGAAAGTTGTCGTCTGTCATAAAGTATCCGAGTGGTGCAGAGGTTAGCATCAAGTCAGCAGTGAAGGCCAGAAGTGTCCACGGAAGGATTACCCCGCTATGATAGCACTCATTACTGATGTCAAGGCTAAGGAAAAGAGGATCGAGAATCCACCAATTGTTCATGATTTCTCCCTAAGTGCTACCAGAAGAACTATCAGGTTTACCTTCACATCGTCAGGCGGAATATCAGATTGGTATCATGTCAGAAGCAGCCCTTGTTACTACTATTCCTTATTGTCTTACACCAGGAAGGTTGCAGGAACTGCCTAATCAATTTCAGGAACTATTGGACATGAGTTTTATCGGATCTAGTTTTCGTTTTCGTTTTGGGGAGCCTAAGTTATACCCGTGAAGATAAGCCTTTACGTATGTGTACCGATTATTGAGAACGTAACAAGGTTACAGTTAGGAACCGCTTGTCTCGACCATTGATGTCTGTCGTTATGGACATGCAAAAACCTAATTAACCTAGGTAGCTAGGGTAAGCAGGGTATCGAATCCAGAGGAGTCTGTGGTTAATACTAATTATTATTTGTTTGTAAATATTTGAATTACTTTGAGAAATTGCTAAAAAACTATAAACAATAACTTTGAGATTGTAAAAAAAAAAACAATGATAGAAAAAAATGTGGTCACTCCGGGATTTTGATTATGTAATTACTAATAACCTAGTTCTGATTTTATTGGATGTCGTTGATTAAATAGTAAATCTGTCACATCTACCAATTACTTATGCAGTTCAAAATCTTAATATTAATTGATCAGATAAATATTAAAACAAACATACATAGAAATCATTCAATCAACAAAAGCATAGTTGGATTCAAAACATAATTATAACTCTGACTGTCACTCGGGATTTGTCTGTCACACAAATAATATAATCATGTAAATAGTCGGCTGTCACCCGCTACAAATCCAAATCTCAATACAAACAGAAACTAGAATTTAAAGTGTCTCACAAGAATCATTCACCCAGAGTGTCCACGAGAGATTTAGCCGCTTATGTTGGTTGACGGATCTTCACAAGCTTGAGCTACGGTTGAAACCATCTTCTCTTCGGTTGTTGTTGGAAGAATTGTGATGGTGAATGATGAAAGTCGTGTGAATTTTTAGAGCCCCCCCCCCCCCCCAAGATAAAGCATACACTGAGCTACATGGGAAGGCAATTTTAGGTAAAGCGAAAGACTTATGGACGCTCAGAAAACTTGATATTTTACTGAAGGAAGCAAGATACGGAAAGTCTACAATCAAGTACCTTGGGGGCCTGTCGATTCTGGTGGTCTTTAAGTCAAGCGTAGAGGCGGATAGTTTCAGGGCTAAGGCTTCGGGTTTTGGTTGGTTCAGTAATTTGGATATATGGAAAGGTCAACCAATGGCATTCGAGAGAATCGCATGGTTGAATATTCACAGAGTCCCTTTGCACTTGTCCGGGAATGAAACATTCGATTCGGTTGGAAGGTGCTTCGGTAAAGTTTTACACGCTTCACAAAGGCAACCTGAGGACAATTTGCTAACATCAGATTGTGTGTGTGTGTTAACCGACTCGGTGAAAAGAATTGAAGAAGTGGTTACAGTTACTGAGGACGGTAAACGGTATAAGGTTTGGGTCGAAGAAGAAAGAGGGGACTGGATCCCGGACTCGATTGAGAATCAGGACGGTCAGATGGAAGATGATGAGGGATCCGAGTCGGGTAACTCTACATCAAGCGATAACTTGGAGTCGGATTTCGACAGTCCGGTGGTCGGAATTGACGGGACCGACAAATACGACAAATCGGAAAAATTAAAGATTAGAAATAAGAAGAAAGACCTCAATAGCTTCAAAGGTTCTCCGGAACCGGTATATGTTTCGGTCGCCGGCATCTCGCCGGTCGATTGGATGAACACCGACAGTGGTAAAAAATCGATCGGAAAAGAAGACAACGAAAAGTCGATTGGAATTGATGACATCGAAAAATCACAAGAATTTAATGCTTACGAGAGTTACGATAACGTGAACGGTAATATTTGCCCAGAGAAATTGATGGATTCGGTGGAGGTAGGTGAGACTTCGGCTGAACATGGAGTGAAGGAAAGAAAGGCAACTTTTAATTCTCCAAGATTTGGAAACTTTATGGGGAATGATAAAGAATATAGCAAAAATTGGAATAATATGGTCAGTAACGAAAATGTTTTTAATGGGCCATTAAACTTGGGTTTTAAAGTAAATCTTAAGTCTAGTGGGCTTAGGAAAGGAATCAAAATTATGAGGAAAAACAAAAACACTACATCGGTAGGGGAGGAAACAAGCGGGATTTTAAGGCCCCGGAAAAGAATAAGACAAAACGACCCTTTTGATCTAAATGAAACTATAGGGATTCAAGATGATAGTGTATCATTTGAAGATCAGGAGGACATAAACAATTTCGGAAACGGTAGGTCGGGTGAGAGTATTCAGATAGAGGCAAATGTTTTCAGAGAAGAGATTTTGGAGGGGAACGGCAACGGAAAATTGGCAGAAGCAGTTAATGTGCAATCCATCGAGGAGAATGACAGATTTAACCTAGAGACACATCTTACGACCGCATTGGGAGGAGTAGTGGGAGTGGATCTACACCAACATGAGCATATGATTAGAGAAGCGATAAGGGAAGAAGGAATCCAAAAAGCTTTTAGATGAATTTTCTTTCTATGAATATTAGAGGGTTAGGTGAGGGGGGTAAAAATAAAGCGGGATGGGTTAATGATATAAAAAAAGAGAATGGGATTGATTTTATTGCTCTTCAAGAGATTCAGTTTATTGACATTTTAGGTATCGAGTTCGAGAAATTCTGGGGAGCAGGCAAATTCGAGATGGACCATGTGCCAGCAGCTGGGAGATCTGGAGGAGTGGTTAGCTTATGGGATCCTAATATTTTCAAGGTACATGATTCTATCAAACACCCTAATTTTCTTCTAACTATGGGGGTTTTGAAGGGGAGTAATAAAGTTATTAATGTTTACGCTCCGCAAAAAGTTTCTCAAAAGAAATCCTTGTGGGATGTCATAGGGGGTATGTTGGGTAACTATTCGGGATGGTGGGTGATTATGGGAGATTTTAACGCGGTCCGGTGTGTGGAAGAAAGGAGGAACTCTAAGTTTAACAAAACTTGTGCTTCCAATTTTAATGATTTTATTATTGATACTGGATTAAGAGAATTTGAGATGAAAGGAAGGAAATTCACGTATCATAATGAAAATGGTAACAAACAAAGCAAGATAGATAGGGTTTTGGTGTGTCAGGATTTTTTTTCTGAATGGCCGGTGGCCTGTTTGAGAACGTTACCTAGGCTTCATTCGGATCATTGCCCTCTCGTATTGACTTGTTCGAACAAAAATTTTGGGCCCAAACCTTTTAGATTCTTCAACTCCTGGTTGGATAGAAAAGACTTTGATGAGGTGGTGAAGAAGGCGATAGAAAATTTTGTCGGAGACGGGGATTCCGATGTGTGTTTAATGGAAAAATTTAAAAGGATTAGGGAGGGTATCAAAATATGGAAAAAGGAGGTGTTATCCAAGGAAGGGGAAAAGGAGAGGATCTTAAAGGAAGAGCTAGATAAAATGAACGAGTGGTCGGAAGTCAAGGAATTATCTAAAGAGGAGGAATGGATCAAAGCGGAATGTATTAAAGATTTAAAAGAGTTGGAAGATTTCAAAAATAAAGACCTCAAGCAAAGAGCCAGAATTAGATGGGAGATGGATGGAGATGAAAATTCGGCCTTTTTTCACGGGTTCATCAACAGTAGACGGGCTTCTAACAATATCCCTGGTCTTATGATTGACGGAGTTTGGACGACTAAACCTTCCTTAGTCAAAAAAGAAATTATGGGCTTCTTCAAATCGGCTTTCAAAGAAAATTACAAAAACAGACCAAATCTTATTTGTCACAGTATCAAGAGTCTTTCGGAGGAGGACGCAACGATTCTGATAGCGCCTTTTTCAAACGAGGAGATAAAGAAAGCAGTGTTCGAATGTGGGACCGACAAAGCTCCAGGGCCAGACGGTTTTAATTTCAACTTTATAAAAAGGTACTGGAATTTATTTGAACATGATTTTTATAACGTGATGGTTGACTTCTACAGAAAAGGTTCTATCGAGAAAGGATGCAGCTCTTCATTCATAACTCTTATTCCAAAAAACAAGGATCCGGTGGGGAT
Source organism: Helianthus tuberosus (assembly GCA_030545235.1). Classification (NCBI taxonomy): domain Eukaryota; kingdom Viridiplantae; phylum Streptophyta; class Magnoliopsida; order Asterales; family Asteraceae; genus Helianthus; species Helianthus tuberosus. The sequence goes on along the minus strand of CM060356.1, from coordinate 5,876,281 downwards.
GAGAGACTATCGTCCGATCAATCTTATTGGGGTGATTAGTAAAACTATTTCTATGGTCCTTGCTAATCGTCTCAAAAAGGTTATAGGTTCCATCATATCGGAAAATCAAACGGCGTTTCTTAAAGGCAGGTACATCCTAGACAGTCCGTTAATGGTAAATGAGCTCATTTCCTGGATTAAAAAAGTTAAAAAAAAGGCTTTCCTTCTAAAAATTGATTTTGAAAAGGCATATGACAACGTGTGTTGGGGTTTTTTGCTGGATATCATGGGTCAGATGGGTTTTCCTAATCTTTGGCGGAAATGGGTGGGAGGGATTTTAGCCTCGGCTAGATCCGTGGTTTTAGTGAATGGGTCCCCCACTTTTGAATTTAGTTGCTCCAAAGGGATTAGACAGGGAGACCCGTTATCTCCGTTTTTGTTTCTTTTGGTTATGGAAGCCCTGTCTAGCATTTTTAGCAAAGCAGGGCTTGAAGGGGTTATCAAAGGTATTCAAACTCCCAATAACGGTCCGGTTATATCACATTTATTTTATGCTGATGACGCTCTTTTATTGGGGAATTGGGATAGGGATAATGTGATAAATGTGGCTAGATGTCTCAGAATTTTTTACCTGTGTTCGGGCCTTAAAATTAATCTTCATAAATCATTCCTATATGGGTTGGGTGTGGATAACAATGAGATTAAGGATATGGCTAACGTGATGGGGTGCAATACTGATATCATCCCTCTTTCCTACTTGGGGATCATGGTGGGAGCCAATATGAATAGAATTAGTAATTGGGCTCCAATTGTTGATACTTTCGATAAAAGGCTTTCTGTTTGGAAAGCTAAAACTTTGTCTATTGGGGGGAGACTTACTCTAATTAAATCTGTTTTGGAGAGCCTCCCTATTTATTACTTTTCTTTATATAAAGCCCCGATCGGTATAATTAAGATTCTTGAGGCTAAAATGAGAAAGTTTCTTTGGGCGGGCTCTAGTGTTAATAACAAAATGAACTGGGTGGCTTGGGAATGGGTTACTTGGCCCAAGGAAAAAGGGGGGTTGGGTATCAATAGACTCAAAGAAGTCAATGAGGCGCTCCTGTATAAATGGGGTTGGAGATACAGGGTCGAAAATCAAAATTTGTGGAGGAGAGTGGTGGAAGCTTGTCATAGTAAAATCAACCAAAAAAGCTTCCTGCCTTTAAACGGTTACTCTACGGGCTGTTGGAATAACATTGTGAAAATTATTTCCAAAATGAAATTAAACGGTAAAGGTATAAATCGAATGATTGTGGGTAAAGTGGGGAGGGGGGTTGATATTCGTTTTTGGCTAGATACCTGGAGGGGTGATATTCCTTTCGTGGAAAGATGGCCACACCTGTTTGTTCTGGAATCAAATAAATCTTGCAGGGTTTCGGAAAGAATTGGATCGGAGCATGGTATTGGAGGCTATTCTTGGAACTGGGTTAGACATCCCGAGTCTGATATAGAGCGAAAGGAATGGCAGGAGTGTCAAGAAGTGATCGACATGGTGAGATTGTCAAATGGTAGAGACTCTTGGATATGGAACATTGAAAGACAAGACGGTTTCTCAGTGAATTCGGTGAAGAAGACTTTAATTTCTGACAGGGGAAACAGCCAACTTCGAATCTTCGAATGGTGTAATTGGGTGCCAATCAAATGTAATATTATGGCATGGAGAGGAAACTTGGACAGACTGGCAACCAGAGTTAATTTGAGAAGAAGGAATGTGGATATTGATTCGGTTATGTGCCCTTTTTGCGATGAGTATGAGGAAACTGTGGATCATTTGTTTACAGCATGTTCGACGGCGATTCGGGTGTGGGTGGCTATCAGTACTTGGTGCAATATTCCCCCGATATATGCTTTCGAATTCAAAGATTTGATGGTTACTCAAGATTCCATTCAGGGTGGGAAAAAGTTGAAGAAGATTATCCATGGGTTGGTTATTACTTCGTGTTGGTGTATATGGAATAGTAGGAACGATTTGGTCTTTAAGCAGGTCAGGAGAAGTCCGCAAGATATATTGGTTGATATCAAATCGAGAGGTTTCGGGTGGTTAAGGAATAGATCGTCATGTAAATATATAAACTGGAAGGAGTGGTGTAAATATCCTATGTATATGTTGTAATTGTCCCTTTGCCCGTTTGGGTCGGGGGAGTGGTTTTGTATTGGCCTTTTACCCTTTTGGGTCGGAGGTTGTCTTTTAATGAAGTTTGATTTTCGAAAAAAAAAAAACTTCCAAGATGTCGGCCCATCTAATGTGTCCCCACTTCGCATGTGTTCACATGTATCTTGGAGATGTGATGATGATGAATTCTTTCTTTCCTTTGACTTTCGTGCCCTCCTTTTTGTCTGCCTTCAATTTCTTTGTGAATGAATAATGTTCCTCAAAAGTCGCCCCACATCAGCGTATATGATGATGATGTATCATATTGATTATGATGATCAATTTTTTATTCCATTAAACTGTGCCCTAGATGTGTGTGTTGGTTATAATATTGCTCTCATTTAATAGCCTCCAACATGTGCGTATATTGGCTGCCTAACTCGTATGCCGTAACTTACGAAATAGTAGCCGTAGGCTACGGTTTATAACCTCTGAAACCAACCGAACCTTCCCACCGTAGGGTACGGCTGCAAACCATAGCCTACGATCTCTTCATGCAGGAAACCTTTATCTAACATGAATATCAACTTTCGATTAATGATATTAAGGCCTCTCAACTTCAATGTATCATGTTTCTTATGCTTCCAACCTATATCTCGAACCGAACAAGTTCCGAACAATGTAAACTCTCATGATAAACATCCTTGCTTGTTCCGTTCCATCACCCCGTTTTATCACTACGCGCTCTAACTTTGCCAAATTAACCCGTTTAACCTGTAACACCACAAAAACGCGTAGTTATCACATTCACGCCATATAATTACTTTAAATGCAATAAAACACTTAATATAATACACTTTAACACCCAGGTTTCACACACTCCATCACATCCCCACACTTAACATTGATTGTCCTCAAGCAACCGTTACAAACATTACTCACCTTATTAACAAATCACCATTAAATCCCTTACCGAATTAGCAATTTAAGTTCCCAAGTCATACCCGTCCCATAGACTGACACAATCGAGATTGACAATCTGACAGATAAGTGATACGCATTTAAAAAAAAAAAACTTAAGACTCACCTAACTAAAACTAACATGCTTATATTACTACACACATGCCACACGCCCCTCACAATGATCACTCCTCTCGGTTCAATCAAGACTAGCGTGTGTTGATACACTTTTTGTGTGGACGCGGCACGTTCGGTTCGAGTCTTTAACGGAATGAAGACCAAGTCGGATATCCTCCTATCCCACTTGGGTCCGACAATTTTGTTCCGTTTAATTTGTAATGTATAAACAATGCATGTTGCATTTAGGGTAGTATTTATTTATGTGCTTATTTAGTTACTGGGCTTAACCTTCACTTTGGGCCTTAACCTTCACTTGGGCCCAAATGAAAGTGAACTTACTGGAGATATGACGAAACAAAAGTGTTTCGTCCACTAAATGACAAAAGCATGGTGAAACACAAGTGTTTCACCTACTAGAGGACAAAGCAACGATGAAACACATTTGTTTCATCACACAACATGACGAAACACGGCGAAACACCTCTGTTTCGTCGTGTGTTGGGCTGCTTCAGGCCCAATGCCTGGCCCAATGTTGTTTCGTCGTAACACCTTGTGTTTCGTCGTAGTAAAGGCCCAGGATACTATATAAACAGCTTTCTGGTTTCACTTTGAAACGAGATGAGAGCATACCCTGAGAGTTAATACTGTAAAACTGTGTGTGTATCAGTTGTTCTCGGTTCTCATCCCGTTTAATCAATAGATTGTGTTTCTTTGGTTATTCCGTGTGTTTTACACTTTGTTTGGTTTGCACCGTCACGGGGATTCCGCACCCGTTACCGTGTTCGTGATAAACAAGGATAGGTTTACGTTATCGATCCACCGGAAAAACGGGACCTACAATTGGTATCAGAGCTCTGGCTCTAATCCTTGTTTAAAACCAAACATTGTTGTTTTTTAACAAGTGTGTTATTGTGTTTTTCAGATTTTTTGTTCTTGAAAAACTCATCATTTTCTGGAAAATTCATCTTAAAATCTGTTAGATATTGTCATGTGCTAAAAGTTTTATCAAAAACCTTGTTTGCTTTGATTGTTCACGTTGAAAAACCGGGTTTTTAGTAAAAGTTTTAAGCAAAATCGTGTTGGAAAATTTATCAAGTTCATCAAACCTTCATCGTGTTCTTCATAATATCAACTTTTGATCATTTGTGAAGTAACTGTATAAGTTGTTTGTGAATTAAAAATTGATTATAATATTGTTTGTTTGAAAATTGTGCATTGTGATGATGTTATTTGTTGAAAATAGGAAGTCTCGAAACACCAATAGTCAGGTAATTGTTGAGTAGGTTGAAAATTGTGGCTTTGTGTCAGTAAAAGATAAGCTTGTTTGAAAATATCTCACCAGATCCTATCCCAAAATTCTGTTTCATCAAACATCAAAAGTTTAACAATTTTGTTTCGTCATATATCACAAGACAAACATTCAAGATCAGTCAACATCAGTAGTCAACAGTCAAATACTTCGGCTCCTTTAATTAAATCAGATTGGGCTTTCAAAGGGTATTGGGCTATCAAACTAAATTGGGCTTCAAGTGTGTTTCGTCGATCATATTCAATAATCTGTTTCGTAAAAAAGGATCCAACAAAACAGATTTGGGCCTCACCCTCAAACTGCATTGGGCCTCAACTTCAAATTAATTGTGTTTTGTCGAGCACCTGTTATCCACTTTCTGTTTCGTCGACTTTTGTTTCGTCGAATACAAAAACAACATCAGTTTCGTCACAAGTATAATTCTGTTTCGTCGATTAAGCAAAACTAATTCTGTTTCGTCGATTAAATTAAACAAATTTGTTTCGTCGATTGTTTAATAAAGAATCCAGTTTCGTTGTTTCGTCGAGGTTTCAATCACTCCATTTCGTCGAACAAGACAACCAATCAATTTCGTCGGACAATATTCAGAAATCAGTTTCGTCGATCAGAAGTTCAACTCAAGTGTTTCGTCGAGATACTTGTTATTTTTAAACAGAAGGTTTGCAAAAGTGGGTTAACACTGTGTTTTCAAGTATTTGATCAGGTTTTCACTCACATACATCAAATATGAGCTGCACTAGTCCTTGGGATTGGAGTACGGATCCACAACCAGCTCTAAAACAGATGTCGATGGCCAAATATTTAGCGAGTACCATACCTAAACAACAACAGTCAATAAGTTCAAGTCAATGGGCAATGGTGTCAAATCAAAATCAGAGCATTCAAAATATTTTGCTTAGTGAGAATGAGACGGGTAGCAACAATCGCCCGCCAAAGCTGAATCACATGAACGACTATCCATCATGGAAGGGTCGTTTCCAAAATTACGTTCAAGGGCAAAATACAGAATTATGGACGTGTTTCACTTCTCCATTTAGTCAAGCTCTTGAAGAAGCAGGATCAAATGCGACAACTTTCAATAATATGCAAGAAGCTGATAAAAAGGCATATGATCTGGAGAAGAAGGCTTTCGCTATTCTCACTCAAGCACTTCACAAAGACCTCTATCATCAATTCTCTTACTGTAAAGACACGAAAACATTATGGGACGCATTGGTAGCGAGAGGAGAAGGAAATGCAGCTACTAGAAAGATATGCCATGATTTATTGAAGAAAGAGTTTGAATCATTTCAGTCCTTGGAGAATGAAACTCTAAATGATATGACTTCTCGTTTTTATTATTTGATTAGTGAAATGAGTTCTTATAGTGTTGCTGCAACTCATCCGGAAATGGTTGCACGATTTGCTGATGCTCTACCTCCTAAGTGGAGTCCATTCATTGAACTTCTAAAGCATACGGGTGCTCTGGATGCAGCCAATGTCAGTCTTTATGAATTCATTCAGAAGTTGGAGCACAAGAATGAAGAGGAAATTCGGAAAGCTAAAAGGATTGCATCTGCACCTCCTCAAAACACAGAAATGTATTTACCTGGTTTTGGTCCTTCAGCGAGTTCTAGTTCCATTCAGCAGCCGAAGCTTCAAACGGCGTTTGTATCCAATACAAACTCTTCTCCGTTTCCACCGCAACCACAGTGGGATCAAAGTGCTTATCTTTCACAGTCCATACCCAAACCTCAAGCCCTACCACAGCAACAACAAGCAAATTATACCACAATCCATTACCCCATAACACCAACACAGTCAGAGTTGATACTTCCAATCTTTCAAAGGTCAGTGTAGAAGTTGCAAAGGAACATTTGAAACTTCTTAACACAATGTTCAGTTCCTATTGTGGATTGATAGCAAATCAAATTGGAAACATCAATATGACCAATGAAGATTATCAGCAGATAGACCGTGATGAAATGGAGTTAATGGATATCAAGTGGGCGTTTGCAAGTGCTGTTAGAAGGGCAAAGGATTTCATGGCTCGAACAGGAAGAACTTCGTTGGATGGAAAAAATGATACGAAGTACGGGTTTGATAAAGAAGCGGTTACATGTTTCAATTGTGGCGAAAAGGGTCATTTCAAACGTGAGTGCACCCTACCAAGCAGACAAGGCAACCAGAATCCATTCAGAAATCAGACAAGTACTTCCAATGCCAATCAAGATAACCGTGGAAAAGGGATAGTAGCTGTGAACAACACCACCAACCAGAACCAGTCTGGACCATCAAACACCAATCGAGCATTGACCGTTCAAGCTGATGAAGGGTGTAATTGGTCTGTACAATTCGGAGATAATGATCAAGGAGGTGGAACCGCATGCTATGCAAAAATCATCAATCACATCAAGCATGTTCACAAGGAAGAGTTTTCTGAAAGTGATGATAGCTCGGGTTATAGCGGGAGTTCAGATGAAGAAAGCTCGAATGCGGGAGATTATAATTCTGAAGATGGATCTTTCTCTTCTCAGACTGCCTTCATGGCTAATGTCACAGCCTCTTCGAGTCAGGTAAAATCTGAAACTCCTAGCATATGTAGTGATTGTGCTTATATGAAAAATGAATGTGAAAGAGTGAAACTTGAATGTGATACGATTCATAGTCACAATCAGAGTTTAGTTATTGAACTGTCAAAGTGCAAAGAGGCAAACATGGCCTTAGCTCGCAATGAAAAGGAGTTTAAAACAATTATTGAAACCCAAAAGAAAAGTGTTTCCGAATTAACAAAAACTTTTTTCAACAAACAAATTGGTATTAATAACTACATTAATATCATTGAGGAAACCAAGAAAGAGCTAGCCGTGGCCAAGTGTGAATATGAAGCGATCAAGCTCAAATTGGAGAGTTATTCTAACTCCCGATATGTGCTCGATCACATCATTGACGTTCAGAAACTAAAGGGAAACGTGAAAGGCGTTGGTTATAGGAAGTGTCCACCCCCTTTGAGACACGACTATACCAAGTCGCCCGATGAGGATGAAATGCCGCGTTTTGAGCCAACTATACCTCTTGATTATGAGGAAGTTACAACTGGCTTAGGGTTCAAAACGGACAATTCATCGGAGGGCTCTTCTGATCGGAAAGAAAAGTCATCATGTGCTTCAAATCAAAGTCCTCCAACCGTTGAGGACTATGATTCTTCAGATGATGAATCAGATGTGAATGACCAGGATGAATCACTTGAGGAGACGAAAGGAGTAGAAATTCCAATTGAGAATCATATTCTTTGTGATCCTCCTACTCCTGCCGTGCAACCTGTTGCCAAGCAAGTGATAGATCCTGTCAAGGATGTCAAAGATGACAATGAATGTGTATCTGCTGTTAAAAGCAATAACTTGTTGTATACTTTAGTCGGTGATAGTAAAATTTATTCAGACAAAGATTTTCCAATCAAAAACGTCAATCAATCTTTGATTGACAAAGTGTTTGAAGATACTACAAACCAGTTTTTGGGAAAGACGATCCCGGGAGTTACTGTAACTCAATGTGATCCAATTCCAAAGGCCGAAATCAGAAAAAAATTTGGAAAACAGAAATCACCGACAAAGCAACAACATATTGCTTCTAAGGGTAAACAACAGCAACAGCAGCGAGCTCAAAATTCTAAAGGTTCACAACCAAAGGTTGAGACCAAAGGAGCTCGTTTCAAGAAGAAAAACTATGATGTTAAATTTGTAGCATCCAATGGTACTGATAAAATTGAGACTTTTGAAAACAAATCAAACACCGATTTTGTTCAAAAAGCCAGAATTTTAAAGCGTGACACTCAAAACAATTACACCCAACACACAAACGGGTGTGATGAAGGAACAAGTACCTCTGGGTCTACAGGTTCAACACGTGAAAGTCGAACCAGATCTCCCAAGTTTGTTGAGAGGAGATCGTGTTTCAAATGTGGGAAGTTTGGGCACATCATTAAAGACTGCACAAACTCGCCCAAACCAAATTTTGTTGAAAGAGCCCCCTCTGAACAAGGTCACTCACAACGTCGTACTGTTTCTCCAAAACATGATAAACGCACTATTAAAGAACAAGAAACAAAACAACGACGTCAAAACGTCAAAAAGGTTGAAAAGGCGTTAAAACCGGAGGTTGTCCTAACAAAATCTGTTGAATCAAATGTTAAATATGAAAAACAAAAACAGATTTGGAAACCAAAATCGGTAAATGTTTCAGGGGGAGCTCAATCTATTTCGAATCATCGGGAAATGGATGTCACAATCCTCGATGATGACGGACGACCCAAGTCTGTGAAGGCTTGGGTCCCCCTTTCCAACTAATCTCTGAGTGAGTGTGCAGGATGTTCCAGGAGGAACTTTCGATAGTCATAGGATTATTGATAGTGGGATATTCATGCACAAGATTGGCGACATGTGGCTCCGAAACATTGTTACATCTAGGAGTTGTTGCCTTTGATGGAGAGAAAAAGAAAAGAAGACAGAATTGTCTGTCGAAAGAAATTGAAAGCTTTGACAAATTGAAAATCATTCCAAGAGTTTGATTGTTCAAGGCTTTGATCGGGTCCCCAGGGTAGATTCAAATCAAAATGTACGCACCTGCAGCACGTCTGATGTTCAAAATCAACAAGATGAACGTGCAGTCTACATTTCTTCGCGGTGTGATTGAAGAAAATGTGTTTGTTGAACAAACCAACCGGGTGTGCAGATGCCTTGGCTTGGAATTGAACAACCGCACACTACTTCTGAAAGAGAAAGACAAAGACCTTCGCTGGTGCAATGTGGAAGACCAGCCGGACCCAAAGGTTTCTGATCTTGTTGTTGTGAAGAGATTTCTCAGTAGCTACAAAATCGACTTTGAAATCCACACCGGGTGGATATCCAGTTTGGGAGAGCACTCAGATTCATTGCAATGCACGAAGCAGTTGCAGGATACGGTTTTAAATTTCTAATCTCTCCTATACTTTTCGATATTTAAGCTGCTTTATAAATTGTTATCCTCTCGTACATCACTCCTTGGCCTGACACATTGAACTCGAATATCACCTCACACGTGATTGTTTCAATATGAAACTCGTCAATGTTGTCATGGTCCGCACCGCTTACCGACATGCCAACTGATTTTTCCAAAATTCGATAAATCATTTCGGATTCAAAATTAATTTTGGTAAACGGCATTGTGGTAAAACCATGAGTTAAACCGACATCGGGAAATCATTTTTGTAAATACCTTTGTGTCTTTTAGATTTATCATAGTTTGTTGATTTTAGGGGGAGTAAATCCAAAATTTGAAAATTAAAAAACATCGAAAAATTTCAAAAGCGCAAAAACAATAGAAAAACAAAATGAGTTTTCTGGCGAGAAAAAGAGAAAATGATAGTAAGTCAGTGGTCTGTCGAAACTTCTTTAAACTGAAATGCAAAATGTAAAATGTTAAGCAGCTCTATATAAGATGTATCGGTAGGCTGACAATCATTTTAAAGTGTGCAGGGTGATATAAACTTAAATCGATTGAAGACCAGGTGGGAACCGCACATTGGCATATGGTCTTAGTACCAAAATTTCGTTTGAGAGATTGCAGAGGTTCTGAGATATTCGGTCTTTATGCTGCTTATCATCTGGGTATCATGGTTGTATCTTTAACCGTAAAAATAACGGAGACGAAGTCTAGATCTTCCATGATACTATACATACGTGTACATATTGCATTCGACCTCAATAAGTGATCAACAATCACATGTCCAAACAAAATAAGTGATAATATATCACAGTTTCTTTCCGGGAGTCAAGTTCGTCTCTCTGCTGTACGAAAGTACTGACCTGTTCACGGACTTGCTCCTGTGCCCTCATGCATATGAAAATCAAGTTCCTCATCAATAAGTGATTCTATCACATAGGGCTTGTTTTCAATCAAAATAAGTGAGTTTCTCACATCTTTTATACGGTCAAACAGATGATAATCGGTATACTCACTGGTAAGATGAACTCTCGTGCATACCTTGATACGGGAATGTGTCGTGTGTGGATGAACACCGGTCGGTAAGTATAAATCATACTTAACGTATCCCCTCGCCATGATTACATCTGATAAGTTGAGCTTATGTGGACAACAATACCGATAATTGTTATAGGATGCTGATGTGTGCAAAATGCAACATATAAATTTCATCAATTGTGGCATAAAACTAACCCTTTTTTAGTACTAATGTTGGAAAAAGTGTGCTTTTGTCTTCCTTTTGTATTTTCAGGATTAAATGAGCTCAAATTAACAAAAGAAGCAAAAAGACATCAAAATCTAACATAAATACAAGAAAAGGAACAAGACGTGACATGCCCGACCCCACGACAGCATCTTCCTAAGCAAAACAAGACAACAGAAGACTGAACACGCCCCGTGCTCAGCCAGCACGGGGGCGTGCCCAAGTGTCAGCAGAAAAGACAAAGTGGTAGAAGCTTCTATTGCCCACCACGGGGCCGTGCTCAGCGGACACGGGGCCGTGGTCAACTATAAGATTCGCACAATCTGAGCAAATCTTCATAGTACAAAGATTCTTCTGCACACGGGGTCGTGCTCAGCGGACACGGGGGCGTGGTCAACTAATAAGACAAAGCTGCATTAAATGAAGAAAGAGAGGATGTGGACACGGGGCCGTGCCCACTGGACACGGGGCCGTGCCCGAGCTTCTGTTCAGCCTATAAATAGAAGTGCTTGGCTCAAGCTCAAACCATCCCTTGGCACACCACCTCTCTCACACTTCACCCACCACCCACCACCACCATAACACCATCATCCATTGTCCATCGTAGAGTGTGTGAGTCATCTCGGGATCCAAGATTGATCGTAAGAGTTCTTGACAATCAAGGCCATGTTTGCCTAAGTCTCTTACATCACTTGGTGAAGACAAAGTGTCTAGTGTAATACTTTTTATTTCTAATCTTTTCGCACTTTTTACTTGGTTTTGTATTAATGACTTTAATAACTAGTTGCTTATGTTGAAGGTGATCTTTCCTTATCGTTTGTCCGTGGTGTCTTGGCATTATTTTACTGTCTATATAAAATAAAAGATTTTCACCATTCATATCTCCACGGTCTATATGGAGGTATGTTGGCTACCTGGTCGGGGGTTAAGGGAACGGTTTGGTAAAGGTCTTGCCATTGTTCAGCGTTTAAGAGGTCCTGCAATGGACCTGGGTCAAATTTAGTAGGACCTCCTTCAATACTTAACGGTATTGGATGGCGGGGGTCCAAACTCTTTGATCCCCTCATAAGTTAACTACTATTAATACTATAACCCGGCTATTTAGGACTGTATCCCTGCTGACTCAGACTACTTAGTCGAGGGTAACGTCACCTCCAAAAGAGGGGCCTACCATAATTTGCATTAATAACTTAATTAATTATCTTCCAATAATCCACCCTTTTAGGATTGTATCCTTGCTGACTCAAACTACTAGGGTGAGGGTAACGTCACCTTCAAAAGAGGGGCCTACTACAATAACTAAGATAATCTCTTAAAATAGTGCAAAAGTGCGGAAATAATCAAAGGTTACACTAGATACGAGTCGGAACCAAGTGATTCATCTTGTCTATCTGTTTTTCTTTTATTTTTATTTTTCAGCATTTTTAGTTAGTTTTTATTTTTCTTAGTTTAAAACATTTTTCTAAACTTTTTGATTTGATTGGACGTTGAGGATAAACCGGTACTAAAAGCTCTTGTGTCCTTGGACGACCTCGGTATCTTACCAACACTATACTACGCTCACGATGGGTGCACTTGCCCATATGAGTGTCTAATGTTAGTGAATATCGTGTTTTATAAATTTAAAACTTGACTAAAAAGTGTTAAAGGGGCTTAAAATATACACCTAATATATATAACACTTGACACCTCATCAATGCTTATCTAAATGTTAACTAATTGAACAAAAAGAGCGTTTTGACATGACCGTACACTGATATGATTCTCTTACCCTCGAAACTCGCAAAAAGAATGACTGTAAATATTTGTTTATTGCTTTCGTTTCTGCATCTTTGTATATATTTATTTATTGCTTTCCGTCTTTACATTTGAAAAATGAAAAATACCAAAAAGATTTTAGGTGTGTTTTAATTTAAACTTTATAAAAGCCAAAAAGATTTTGCTTCTAGTTTATTTTTAATTGACCGATGTTGGAACTCGAGTCTATCCTACCCAAAATCCTGATCGTAAGCCGGAAAACAATTGCACCTTCATAAACTGTCGAAGTTAAAAAGTTTTGAAAGTTAAGAACTAAAATTGAACAATTTTGTTTAAACTTTCAAACTGTTGTTGGTCGGTGTTTTATTGAGATTTGATCTCATATGTGTCTTTTGTTTATGTTTACTAAATTCCAAGCGGTTGTTCTCATTACGTGTTTAGCTTTCTTGTATGTGCAGATGCGACATCAGAATCAGCTAAAGGCGAAGAGAACGTGTCAGATGACAAGCCGTAAAGTGAAGACACGACGAAGTGAAGGCACTCAAAAGATAAAAATGATCGAGTTGCCGCTGACTCTTCATCAACACCACAAGGATCTAAATCATTGAAGATCAAAAGATTCACGAACATAACTCAATGGAGAGTTCATTCTAAGGGGGAGTTTGTTAACACACTTTCTAAATAAAATGGGGAGTTTGTTGATACACTTTCTTCCTACGACGCGTGAAGACCTTGAAGATCCTCCGACATGAAAGACATGGAAGTCGAACCATCACAGCAGCGTCCAAGGGGGAGTTTGTTGATACACTTTTTGTGTGGACGCGGCACGTTCAGTTCGAGCCTTTAACGGAATGAAGACCAAGTCGGATATCCTCCTATCCCACTTGGGTCCGACAAGTTTGTTCCGTTTAATTTGTAATGTATAAACAATGCATGTTGCATTTAGGGTAGTATTTATTTATGTGCTTATTTAGTTACTGGGCTTAACCTTCACTTTGGGCCTTAACCTTCACTTGGGCCCAAATGAAAGTGAACTTACTGGAGATATGACGAAACAAAAGTGTTTCGTCCACTAAATGACAAAAGCATGGTGAAACACAAGTGTTTCACCCACTAGAGGACAAAGCAACGATGAAACACATTTGTTTCATCACACAACATGACGAAACACGGCGAAACACCTCTGTTTCGTCGTGTGTTGGGCTGCTTCAGGCCCAATGCCTGGCCCAATGTTGTTTCGTCGTAACACCTTGTGTTTCGTCGTAGTAAAGGCCCAGGATACTATATAAACAGCTTTCTGGTTTCACTTTGAAACGAGATGAGAGCATACCCTGAGAGTTAATACTGTAAAACTGTGTGTGTATCAGTTGTTCTCGGTTCTCATCCCGTTTAATCAATAGATTGTGTTTCTTTGGTTATTCCGTGTGTTTTACACTTTGTTTGGTTTGCACCGTCACGGGGATTCCGCACCCGTTACCGTGTTCGTGATAAACAAGGATAGGTTTACGTTATCGATCCACCGGAAAAACAGGACCTACAGCGTGTAATGTGCTAGTGTCTAATTCACTCAAAACCAAATACGCTACCTTGCAATCATAAGCTTGTATAGCAATCACACCTCCACTGTATCAATTAACATAGCACATATCAAAAGGACTTTCGGGTTTTGGGTTAAAGGTAAAGGTAGGAATATATTTTTGGGTTTTTATGTTTATATGGCGAGCACAAATGAACATACCAAACCATGACAACTTATTCACAATAATACTAACACTTCGGGTTATTTTCAACCCAATTATTTAACATGAACATAACAATGATATTTGTTTTTCTTTTTTCTTTCTTTTTTTTTCTTTTTTTTTTTCATTTTTTTTAACAAACATCTAACACACAATTGCCACTCATGGTTGGTAATCAAACGGTCAACAAGGTGTAACAAACGAAAGGTGAAAGGCTCAACATGGTTAACTAAGGTGGGCGAAATCAACAATCAACATATGAAACAATGAATGGATCCTAATGCCTTTATCATCTATGTGTATACGCTAAAGCACAGTCTCGGTACGTATCAAACCACACAAGTTCTAACACAAAGCAACATATGGCCTACACTCAACAATTGAACATTTATTGCAATTTCAACTAACAATCTAGTAGGCTCAAATATATCACCGAATAAAAGGAATATGGGTTACTGACATGTAGCATGTGTAATTCCTAAAGCATGTTACCTCTAGTTAGGCATCTCTTCTCAACTATTTTCTAAAACTTGTCAGAAATACTCTCATGAAACTTAAAGGGACAACCATGACTAGGGATCTATGTTAGTTTAATATCAGCAAGAAACCCTCTAGCGACTGAAAATATTGGTTTTCATGTAGTTCAAGCATACTTGAGACAAAAAATTTTTCTAAATTTTTCAATTTTTACCAATTTCAACCAATTCAAGCATTTAAGATCATCAATCCTACCAACCCTCTCTCGAGTTACTGCATCCCCACACTTGGGATACATTGTCCCCAATGTATGGTGCAATTTATAATCTAAACTCGAGAAATGCCACTCGCAAACCATGAACGGCTAATAACTAGATGACTCAACACAAAGAAACCACTCCCGACACAAAGACTCACACCACCAAAAACACAAAAACAAATAAAATAAAGGATAGATAAACACATACACCTGATCAGAAAACAAGTGAGTGTTTGTAGCGGTGCAGCTGCTGTGATCGGACAGGGACGTAAATATCTCTTCGATTCTCTGACATCTCATCGGGGATGTTGACAAACATCCCCACACTTGATTCATTGCATCCGTGGAGATGGAACGTAGAAACCTGTCAAAACACAAACACACCAAAACGAGAGCAAACCAAAATACAATACAATACTCTACATCCTCGGGCTGCCTCCCGAGAGCGCTAAGTTTAAAGGTCTTCAGCCAGACCATACCTGATTAAGCTCATGGTGGTTCAAATGGCATCTCTCGTGCAAAGAACACTTGTGCTGGTGGATGGTTAGTATCCCACTGCCATCCTTCACTCCATATGGCATCCAAATGATCCGGGTTATCGAAATCTATCGACTGTAAGAATTCACCCTTAATTTTCCTCGCGGGCTTCTTCTTTTCCTTCAACTGTGAGAACTCACCCATATTCACCTTAAGTGGTCTCTTCTTGGATTTGGTTGCATCCTTTGGTGACTCCTTTTCTAACTTGACTGAACGTTTTTTGTTTCTCATCTTGAGCCACCACGGTGATTTGACCACTTTATCCTTTGCGACCATTTCATCTTTAGACCTGTCAATCATAGCAACACTCTCTTTTGGGACATCCTCATTAATTGGAGGATGACACTTATTACCAATATTAGAATAAGCACAAGTGTGAGACATAAAGTTTAAGGAAAACTTACCTGACCCGAAGACCATATTTACCGTATTAGCATTGCAATCAATGATAGCTTTCGCGGTTTTCAAGAATGGCCGACCTAAGATAACTGGCGGTTGTCCTTCAACATTGGATGGCGTGTGGTCCACAACTAGGAAATCTTCGGGGTAATAACAATCGCCTACTCTTATAGCAATTCCTCTCAACATCCCCCTAGATGGTTTCCTTGACCCGTCTGCAAGCACAATCGTGGTGTCCACCTCTTCAAGCTCACCAAAATCGTATTCATCAAACACTCGACCCGCCAATATGCTTATACTTGCCCCATGATCCATCAGTGCCCTATCAGTCTTGAACTCACCCAACTGGACTGGGATCATAGGCACATTCTCCTCTTCATCTTCAACACTTGCAAACAAACGGATTGCACCACTGGTCATATTTAAACGGACGGGTGAATCATTATCATCAACTATTACCCGTGCAGGAGTTACTGCCTCTACATCTGATTCTTCAATACAAACCTCATCTTGGGAATCCGCGATTGACTCAAATATTTGAGATTGTGAGTCCACTTGATTGTTGCTTCCTAACCTCTCGGACTCTCTTTTAACCCGTTCATTGTATTGTGCACTTATTAATTCACCTTGCTTGACTACAGCTTCGTAAATCTGGTGTACCCTTTCAGAACTTTGGTTCATCTCCTTCATTGCATCATGGAGGACATTGAGTGCGTCAAATAACTTATTTCTATCCCCGGGGATGTCTTGGGCAAAACCTGATGAGCCATATCCATGAAAGTGACCATTGCCTTCATGACCATAGTCCTCAAAATATTCTGATTCTCCATTACAACCCAAATATGGCTTGTATTGGTGACCATCATCCAACTCATAACCACTATACTCCCAATTAGGATCATGATGGTGGTCCATATCATCGATCTCTTCTTGATATCTATCTTGATAAGAATAACCCTGGTAACCCGCATCTTCTTGTCTTTGCATGCGTTGGGACCATACCCACTCATCAAATTCAGCCTTACTTTCAAACATTGGGCATATGAATGCCCAATGTCCTTGGCACCCACACCTTGTGCATGAAACATATTTTTTATATTCACAGCTCATATTTCCTGCACAAGTAGCAAACGAAAAGCAGTACCGAACAAAAAGAAAACAAAGACAAAAGTGAAAGAAAAATAACAAACTAACTAGAAAAGGCAAATACTTTTTAGATTTTTTAGTTTTTATGTAAAACGAAAGCAAACAAACAAAACTAAACTAAACTAGCACTAAGCGCACGACTCCCCGGCAACGGCGCCATTTTGATGTCTATCGTTATGGACATGCAAAAACTTAATTAACCTAGGTAGCTAGGGTAAGCAGGGTATCGAATCCAGAGGAGTCTGTGGTTAATGCTAATTATTATTTGTTTGTAAATATTTGAATTACTTTGAGAAATTGCTAAAAAACTATAAACAATAACTTTGAGATTGTAAAAAAAAAAACAATGATAGAAAAAAATGTGGTCACTCCGGGATTTTGATTCTGTAATTACTAATAACCTAGTTCTGATTTTATTGGATGCCGTTGATTAAATAGTAAATCTGTCACATCTACCAATTACCTATGCAGTATAAATTCTTAATATTAATTGATCAGATAAATATTAAAACAAACATACATAGAAATCATTCAATCAACAAAAGCATAGTTGGATTCAAAACATAATTATAACTCTGACTGTCACTCAGGATTTGTCTGTCACACAAATAATATAATCATGTAAATAGTCGGCTGTCACCCGACTACAAATCCAAATCTCAATACAAACAGAAACTAGAATTAAAAGTGTCTCACAAGAATCATTCACCCAGAGTGTCCACGAGAGATTTAGCCGCTTATGTTGGTTGACGGATCTTCACAAGCTTGAGCTACGGTTGAAACCATCTTCTCTTCGGCTGTTGTTGGAAGAATTGTGATGGTGAATGATGAAAGTCGTGTGAATTGATATTTGATGATGTCGAGTAGTTATCAAAGCCCCAAAATTAATGAAAGTGGCTGCCAATATCTATGATAATGATGATGTTGTTTTTTAATTATGAGCCCAAAAGTCCATTTAATGAAGGCTGCTGATTTCGATGGATATGGAAGCCTCCACAAAATAATTAATGTCCCCTACCACTCATCAATGGGAATGAAGTGGAGGGCTCAAAATAGAATTATATATGGCTGCCCATATTTGTGATGTATGCTCCAATCGATAATAATGAAGACATCATTTATGATTGGGGTTTATAAAACCTTTTATAATTTCCGCCACTTCCAAGATGTCGGCCCATCTAATGTGTCCCCACTTCGCATGTTTTTTTTTTTTTTTTTGAAAGGCGAATTTCATTAAACCAGAACGCCAAAACCCGAGAAGGGCGGCAAAACACACAAAACAAACAAAAGACGATTACATGTTGATAAAACTACACCACTCTTTCCATTTGACTACCCTTTCCTTACCTCTCGAATTCAACCAAAAAAAACCAACCGATTTTATCTCCCGAATGATGTCTTCCAACTTCACGCTTTTGTTGTTAAATCTGACCTCGTTCCTGGCCTTCCAAATGCTCCAACACCCAACTCTAATAATGCCTTGCACAATTTCTTTTTTCTTCCCGTTAACACCGATGAACTCGTGCGACTCAAGGAGGTCCTTTACCGAAAAGGCCCATATGAAAGGAATCTTGCACCACGCAGAAACAATAGACCAAACAGACGAGGATAAAAAGCACGAGGTGAAGAGATGATCGGCTGTTTCGTCGGTTTCACCGCAAAAAGCACAGTTCTGATTCCCCAAGTGGATGTTTCTTTTCTTAAGAGAGTCCATAGTTGCCAGCTTGTTAAGACCTAGACGCCAAATGAAAACGTTACATTTACGAGGGAGCCATCTGCATTTGCTCGGCACATAACTCACCTGCGGATTATAATTTCTAGACATGAGATCCTTAACAGATCTCACGCTGAACTGCTTGTCAGCCGAGCCTAACCAAGCCCATTCATCTGCAGCGTCCTTGACAGCCACATCTAACAACAGAGTGCATAAATCGATCAGCTCGGAGACTTCCTGCCCGGCCTCCAAACCTCTTCTCCATTGCCAGCTGAAATTAGAACTTCCAGAAAAGGATAACAACCTCTCAGCCACTTTACAATCCTTTTTCACCTCCAGCTCATACAAGCCAGGATATCGGGATTTTAAATCTCCATCAATCAACCATGAATCCAACCAGAAATGTATATTTTCCCCATTGCCCAGCTCCCCTTTAATAAAATCTTTTAACGGTTTGTTGTCAAAATAAGAGTTGTTAAGAACTTTGACGATGCTACCCCACACTCCCCCCACGGACTTCCTAACCGGAAAACTTTCCTTGTTCCCTCTCGTTTTATGAACTGATTATACCACTTTCACCCATAGTTTGTCTCTTTCCGCCTTGAATCGCCACCCCCATTTAGACAATAACGAGATATTGATGTGTTTAAGCTTACTAAGACCCAACCCACCTTTCTCCTCCGAGCAAGCCACCCGCTCCCAAGCCGCCCAATGAATTTTGTTAGAATCACTTCCTCCCCCCCACAAAAAGTTCCTAATTTTGGATTCAAGATCTTTGATAACCTGAATAGGAGCTTTATACAACGAGAAGAAATAATTCGGTAAGCTTTCGAGAACCGATTTGATCAATGTAATTCTCCCACCCATAGACAGCATAACCGCTTTCCATTTAGCAAGCCTGGCATCAAAAATATCATATACCGGTTTCCAGTTAGCAGCCCTATTCATGTTCGAGCCGACGGTTAACCCGAGATATTTGAAAGG
This sequence comes from Helianthus tuberosus, assembly GCA_030545235.1. Taxonomy (NCBI): domain Eukaryota; kingdom Viridiplantae; phylum Streptophyta; class Magnoliopsida; order Asterales; family Asteraceae; genus Helianthus; species Helianthus tuberosus. The sequence goes on along the minus strand of CM060356.1, from coordinate 5,856,564 downwards.
GAATTCCTCCGCTTGACAACCAATAAGATTCGCCATAAGATCCAATTCTTCGTTACTAACTCCGACCCCGAACAAGTTGGATTTGGACAGATTTATTTTCAATCCAGAACAAATATGAAAAATCCTGAGGATACGAACCACACATTCAATGTTGTTTCTCGACCATTCTCCCATAACTAAAGCGTCATCCGCGTAGAACAAGTGAGAAACGTTCGGACCATTCATGGGGGTTTTAATACCATCCAACATACCTTCACTTTTCGCTTTGTCGAACAAGAAAGATAAAACCTCCATCACAATGATGAAGAGAAAAGGGGATAACGGGTCCCCTTGTCTAATCCCTTTTGAACACCTGAATTCAAACGTAGGCGACCCATTTACTAGAATAGAAGACCTCGCCGATTCTACGCATCCTTTTATCCAGCCACACCATCTCGAAGGAAAACCCATAAGTTCCATAGACGACAATAAAAATTTCCAATTCACGTTATCGTAAGCCTTCTCAAAGTCGATCTTCAGGAAAAATTTTTTTTTCTTCATCTTCTTGCCCCAATTGAATAACTCATTAATGATCAAAGGACCATCCAATATATAATTTCCTTTCAGAAAAGCCGATTGAGATTCCGAGATCACCGAACCGATAACCTTCTTCAATCTTGAAGCAAGGACCATCGAAATCAGTTTAGTGATAATCCCCACTTCGCATGTGTTCACATGTATCTTGGAGATGTGATGATGATGAATTCTTTCTTTCCTTTGACTTTCGTGCCCTCCTTTTTGTCTGCCTTCAATTTCTTTGTGAATGAATAATGTTCCTCAAAAGTCGCCCCACATCAGCGTATATTTTTTTTTTTTTGAAAAGTAAGCTTCATTCACAACCGGCCAACCCAAATCGGGCCAACCAACAAAAACAAGACTATTACATATTTACAAAGGAGACCCACTCCTCCCACGAAATCCCTTTGTGTTTAGACCTATTCGAAAACCATAAAAAACCCAACGCCTTAATTTCACTCAAAATCCTATCAATCCTAACCGGACTATTAGAGAAAATCAACTTGTTCCTAGCCCGCCAAAGACTCCAGCAGGTTATGATAATCAGGCCGTGAACCGCTTCCCTCTTCTTGTTCGATACCGAAATGCTATTTTGGAAACAAAGAAGATCCTTTATGGAGAAAGCAAAAATGGCTGGAACCTTACACCAAACACTAACCGCATTCCACACAATAGATGCAATATAGCAAGCCGTAAACAAATGTTCGGCTGACTCGTCCGCATCTAAACACAAGGGGCAGATCGGATCGCCTTGCAGGATGTTTCTCTTCTTCAGCGCCACCTTGGTTGGAATTTTTTCCATCTCGGCTCTCCACAAATGAATGTTACATTTGTCGGGAACCCAGTCACTCCATTCCATAATAAAGTTTTGGCTCACTGATCTGTCCGAATAACACAATTGCTTCACCGATTTAACAGAAAACGAACCATCACTTTGAGGAGACCAACGCCATTTATCCTGTCTGTCTACCAACTGGACCGAAACCAACAAACTGCAAAGCTGCTGCAGATCCACAAGCATATCCTCGGACAAAACTGATTTCCAACGCCAAGCAAAATCCGGACCAGACTCAGGTCCTAATATTCTGTCAGCGACGACACATTTTTTATCCACCTCAAATCTGAATAAGTCTGGGAACTTTATCTTCAAAGGTTCTTCAGCGATCCATGGGTCTAGCCAAAACAGAATTTTCTGACCGTTACCCACCTCTCCCTGGATGTAGTTCCTCAAAACATTACCACCAATTTTACTATGAATCAAAACTTTAACAATATTATACCAAACACCTCTCCGAGATTTCAAAACCGGGAAACCCTCCCATCCAAAGCGATTTGAGTGGAGGGCATTGATGATTTTTCTCCAATATCCGTTAATTTCAGTCTTGAAACGCCACCCCCATTTCGAAAGAAGCGAAATGTTCACTTACGATAATTTATTAATGCCCAAACCTCCATCTTTTTTCTGAGACGTCACGCGACCCCAAGCGACCCAATTCGTCTTCCTTTCTTCGATAGAACCTCCCCATAAAAATTTCCTTATCAAAGATTCCAAATCGTGTATCACCTTTTTTGGGGCTTTGTACAATGAGAAATAATAACACGGTAAGCTTTCTAGAACCGATTTAATAATAACTATTCGACCACCAATAGATAACAAGTTCGATTTCCATTTAGCCAACCGACTAAGGAAAATATCGTACACCGGTTGCCAATTGTTAATACGGTTCATGTTCGCACCCACACTGATGCCGAGGTATTTGAACGGAAGGACATCCGCTTTACAACCCACCTCGCTAGCCATAACATTAATATCCTCCTGTCCCACCCCGATGCCATACAAATTAGATTTATCAATATTAATTTTGAGCCCCGAACAAATGTAAAAACATCGAAGCAATCTAACCACATTCACCACTTCCGGTTTAGACCATTCACCCACCAGAATAGAGTCATCCGCATAAAGAATATGCGAAATTACCGGCCCATGATTAGGAATAGCGATACCTTTAATCAACTCCGCATTCCTCGCACTATGCATCATACACGACAGGGCCTCCATAACCACTAAGAAAAGAAACGGAGATAACGGGTCACCCTGACGCATACCTTTTTCACATCTAAAGAGAAAAGTAGGGGCTCCATTAACGAGAACAGAAGAAGATGACAACTTTAGAATCCCCAAGACCCATTTACACCACAAATTGGGAAACCCCATTTGATTAAGGACACTGATGACAAAGTTCCAATTGACATTGTCATATGCCTTTTCAAAGTCAATTTTCAGAAAATACGCCTTCATTTTGTTCTTTTTGATCCAAGAGATGAGTTCGTTGATAATAAGAGGACCATCCAAGATGAATCTTCCTTTAAGGAAAGCCGACTGCGAATCCGAAATAACGCTCTCCAGAACCATCCTCATCCTATTCGCCAGAGCTTTAGAGATCACCTTGCTTATAACCCCGACCAAATTAATCGGTCTATAATTATTTAAGGATACCGGGTCAGGGATTTTTGCGATTAGTGTAATAAAAGAAGCCCCACATCCATCACTAATAACTCCGTGGTTATAGAACCACGCGAAAATTCTAGCAAAGTCATCTTTGAAAATGTCCCAAAAGTGTTTAATAAATCTGAAATTGAATCCATCCGGGCCAGGAGACCGATCGTCACCACATTCGAAGACCGCATTTTTTATTTCCGCTTCAGAAAACGGCTCCACTAACAAAAAACTTTCAGCTTCTGAAATTTTTTTGATGTTAAAAAAGTTCAAATACGGCCGAATCTTAAACTTATCTTTGAATTTCTCTCTGAAAAACGAGAAGACCTCCTTTTTGATCTTAGACGGCTTGGTGCACCACTCCCCCTCAATGTTGAGACCGTGAATATTATTTATAGCCTTCCTCTTATTGACCAAGGCGTGGAAGAACTTAGTGTTCTCGTCTCCGTCGATAGCCCACTTCAAGCGCCCTCTTTGCTTGATATCCGCTCTCTTTCTACTATCAATCTCTTGAATTATTTTCCTGTTTTCTGTCAAAATCCAGTCCTCTTCTTCTGAAAGCTCCCTTTCTTCCATCTCCTCTTCCAGTTTCTCCAACTCCGAAAGAGCGATATTCTCCTTTTCGTTTTCTTTGAACACAAACTCATCCCTCCAAGCTTTAATGGCTGACCTGATACGTGCCAGTTTAGTCATGAGGAAAGAATCTGGGGGATCAGAGCTCTCCAACCCCTCTATAGCCGAAAGAACCGTTTCCTCAAAACCCTGCTTTCCGATCCATGAATTGAAAACTTTGAAGGGGCGCGGACCAAAATTAAGGTTTACCACCTCCAAAATAATAGGACAGTGATCAGAGAAACGGTTCGATAGAGCCCTAACACACGCCGAAGGCCAATTGGAGAAAAAATCATAACTCACCAGGAAACGATCCAGTTTGCTAAATTTTTTTCCATTATCTCTAATACACGTAAATCTTCTTCCATGCATCGGGTACTCGTACAGCTCATTGTTGTCGATAAAATTATTGAAATTGTTTGCACAGCTCTGTTTAAAACTCGAGTTCTTCCTTTCCTCTATGTAACGGACCGCGTTAAAGTCCCCCACAACAATCCACTGACCCAGAGACGGATCGATCACATGAGATAACTCTCCCCAAAGAAGCAGTTTAGCCGACGTGCTTTGAGGAGCATAGACATTAATTAGATTAATCGGTTCACCACTACCCACAACCGAACCTTTAATCACGAGAAAGAACCTTTCCTGAATCTGAGACTCTATCTTGATGACCTTCGGATCCCATATCCACAAAAGACCCCCCGACGTCCCCTCAGCAGCCGAAAAGGAAAACTCAAAATTATTATTCCCCCAGAATCTCGAAACAACCGACGAAGAAACAGTTGAAACCATAGTTTCTTGAAGAGCAACCATACTTATCTTGTTAGCCAAACGAATGTCTTTAACCCAATTTGCCTTGCCCTCCCCCGCAATACCTCTCAAATTAATGGACAAAAAATTCATTAGTTCACAACATTAATTCCTTCGCTCCTGATGGTTTCGCTAACCATATTTAGCTGATTCTCTAAGTTTACCCCCAATATTTTTCCCATGTTTATAGTTTCATTAACTTCGTCACTAAACGGAGCCTCAGGAGAGATAGTTACCTCATGTTCATCGGAGACTGCCACATTCACACTCGCTATATTCAAGTCTGCTCTGATTTGAACATTGGAATTCTCCATATGGCTCGTTGCTGGAGCACTAGGTACTGGTGAGTTACAACAGTTCTCTTCTTGAGATTCCCCACTGCGGTTGTCAAAAAGAGATGAGTCCGCTGCCTTGTTAAGGTCAAAATTAAAATCCACATCTTCTCTGGATCGTTTCTTGGGCCTCTGATCCGAAACTGGGCTGGAGTTGACACCTCTGGACTTTTTATCAATTCTGGACCTTAGTCTTCTAAATCCTCTATTGGGCCTACCCAAATTAAAAGCTGCCTTTCGATTAGAAAGAGAAGAAAGATTCCCATTATCTTCCACATAATTAATTCCTGTGTCCCCACCTCTATTATCATTACCACTTTCCAACATAGGATCTTGAACCGTCTCCACAACATTTGGATTACCTAGGACTGACTCCCCTTGATCACCGCCAACATTAAATATGTCCGACTGTTCATTGCCACCCACCGGAGGTAAAAATTCCGGCGATGCAGCCCCCTGGTCGTCAAAAAAATTGCCTGAACTACTATCAGATTCATCGGAGGATCCTCCATCTTCATCACTCGATCCATCCGAAACCCGATCGTCCTTCTCTCCCTCCTGCTCCTCCTTTTCTTCCGGGCCATCATGGCATGAATGTTCCTTAACGAAAACTTCATCGAACAAACAGTCCGGAATCCAATCGTCTAATTCCTCCATAACCCATACTTTAAATCTCTTGTTCCTCCACACGATCGTCGCCGACCCATAAATTCTTTCCCCAGAGTCCACCAAAACTCCTACCACAGTAGAAGACAGATCCCAATCAGAACATGAGAGTCTGGATCCTTTTACCACTTTCCCGAACAATGCTGCTACATCGTTATAAACTACATTTTCTGCCAAGTGAAGGGGAACCCCGTGAAACTTCAGCCAAGCAATCCTTTCGTATGCGAGCGTTTGGCCAGACCACATGTCAAGAAAATCAAACCAATCTTTCCATATACGCGTGTTAAGAACGAAATCGGACGCCTCTACAATGTCATCAAAAATTACCATGATGTGTAAACCTCCCAAGAAATGAAATTTGAATTCAACATCTACATTCAAACGAAACAAATCCTTTAAGTTTATCAAAACCTCAATATCTTTCACCCTACCCACCAACGCTCTACCATGCAGATCGAAGAAAGCACTAGTTTCGCTGTGCACTTCGATCAACGGGATCTTCTCTGTCTCTTGCCCTGACTCACCCGAAGAAGGCCCCTGCTTGTTCAAGAGAGCCGCCGAATAAGAACAGCCGTTCCGGATAAAAGCATCCGAACGATTATTCCTACACACCACCGGAGTTTTCACATTCTGCTGGAGCGTTACAGCAGGAATCCGGATATCTTCCTCTGCAGCATTTTCTTTAGCAAATTTCGCTCGATTTATCTTGAGCTTGAAACCCCCCAAGCTAAGTCCCCGCATATTCTTTTCCAGCTCTTTCCAATCCTTTACCCCTTTAAAGCTCACAAAACCGAATTTCAGTCCTTCTTTGTTTCTTTTCCTAGCGATAAATGATCCAGCGATCTCCCCATGATTGCCTAGAAAAGAAGCCAAATCCCAAGGTCTACATCCATCAGGAATGTTAGCCACGTAGAACTTTGTTATGTTACCCTCCATGGACCAAGAAAGAAGAAAGAAGGCAAAGCGACCGTTGCCAGCCAAAACCACCGCGAATGGAGGATTCCGACAATCCCACTAGGAAGAAAGGATACCACCAGAAGCACTACCAATGAGTGAATCGATTAACCCTTACTTACTAGTCAGATTACTTCATCCTCGTCGAGCAAATGATTTCCGGCCGGTCAGAGAGAAAAGAGAGAAGTTACCAACATCTTATTTGATCTTGTGGAACTATAGTTAGACAAGCGTGTATGTAAAAAATTTAAAATCCACATCAGCGTATATGATGATGATGTATCATATTGATTATGATGATCAATTTTTTATTCCATTAAACCGTGCCCTAGATGTGTGTGTTGGTTATAATATTGCTCTCATTTAATAGCCTCCAACATGTGCGTATATTGGCTGCCTAACTCGTATGTCATAACTTACGAAATAGTAGCCGTAGGCTACGGTTTATAACCTCTGAAACCAACCGAACCTTCCCACCGTAGGGTACGGCTGCAAACCATAGCATACGATCTCTTCATGCAGGAAACCTTTATCTAACATGAATATCAACTTTCGATTAATGATATTAAGGCCTCTCAACTTCAATGTATCATGTTTCTTATGCTTCCAACCTATATCTCGAACCGAACAAGTTCCGAACAATGTAAACTCTCATGATAAACATCCTTGCTTGTTCCGTTCCATCACCCCGTTTTATCACTACGCGCTATAACTTTGCCAAATTAACCCGTTTAACCTGGAACACCACAAAAACGCGTAGTTATCACATTCACGCCATATAATTACTTTAAATGCAATAAAACACTTAATATAATACACTTTAACACCCGGGTTTCACACACTTCATCAACCATGTATTGGCCACCTGTCGACCAGTTGCGAGGAACAAGCTTCCATTCGGGGATTGGCTAGTGAACGAACTATCATCAGATGGAAGTCCAAGAGGAGAATGCTCTTAGAACAGCATGTCGAATGCAATGCAGCCATTTCAACTTTTTACACCACGATCATTGAATTGATCAACACACCAGCAGCTTTATGGACCACAAGAATCGACCGTGTTTGTTGTTGACGTCTAGAATCATTACCAGGAGAAAGGAACAACATGGGTGGCATTTGTATCTTATTTTAGAACTTCTAAGGGAGGAGCCACTCCGCGCAAAGTCTTGTTAAATGAAATTTCTGGGATCGAGAGGTACCTTTTGGACATATAACCAATGAAGTGGGAGTACGCAAGGATCTTGCTAAGACCCATTTTGGTTAAAACCGATCGACACCAAAGATTTCTTCGGGGATACAACAATTCCTTGGTTTCGCTAAATACTATCGAAGATTCACCGAGGGATTTTCGGAAATTGCGCTGCTGCAACCTCTTTAGCACAGCAGGGTGCTGTGTTCGTAGAAGACAAACAGGGGGACGTCTTTTCAGCTTTCGAATCACAACTCAGCAATACACTGAGCATCGTCTTTATCCAATAGTACTGATGATTTAGTGGTATACCATGACGGTTTGAATCAGAGTCCCAGTCACACGCCTATGCAACATGAGAAGGTGATGACTTACGTAATGAAACTACGAAGAGGAACTGCACGACACATAACCTGCGGTGGGAACTGTGGTTCTCGGATGTAAATTGGAGGCATTACTTGGACGGTACCAAATGCATTACCTAGACCGATCACAAGGGCCTCCCGTGTATCGATGTTCGAAAGAGCTAAAGCATGCAATGACATCGCTGGATGGAACTTCTGAATGAGTACGAATGTGAAACCTGAACGTGCACGAGCTCTGCAGCTCGCTATCGACTCTAACTTACCTGATCAGACTCGCTCTGTTCAAACTGGAGAACTGAGGGAAGAGGATTTTCAAGTTGAACCCATGCGGGGCATGGAGAAGCAACCTTTGATCGATCGGACGATACTCGTTACCTCATGGAACGAATGTGGGTCTCATTTTATGGCAACTGTAGGGAACTCGTGTTGAGCGAAGCACACCGGCTTCGATATTCTAGTCGTCTGGGTTTTGATGAGAGACACAAGGATTTATAAACCTTGTACTGGTAATCGGACATGAAGGCCCACCTAGCTAGGTATGGGAATGATGTTTGACTTGTGGGAAAGTCAAGGTGACGTGTTAGCAACCAGAAACACCTAGATGGAAAGCGAAAACAGACTGCCATGGATTTGGTCGTTAGTCTACTTACAACTTGAAACGAAAACAATATCACCTAGATGATCGTTGATTGTCTCACGTAACCAGCACACTATCTAGCCATCAAGGAAACGGATAAGTTTTTCTACACTTGCAGTCATCTACCTGAAAGAAGTGGGTGCTAGGCACGGGGTGCCAACCTCCATTATCTCTGATCGCGACCCACGATTTGCATCTGATTTGTGGTAAGCGATGCACAAATCCTTTGGCTCACGTCTAGACATGAGCACAGCATATCATCCACAGACGGATGGGCAGACTGAACGCACTATCCAAACTCTTGAAGACATGCTTCGAGCATGTGTAATCGACTTTGGTAACGGCTGGGAGTGGCATCTACCTTTAGTGGAGTTTTCGTATAACAACAGTTACCACACTAGCATCCAGGCTGCTCTGTTCGAGGCATTGTACAGACGGAAGTGCCGATCACCTCTTTGTTAGGCAGAAGTTGGAAACAGCCAAATCACTAGCCCAGAACTCGTCGTACACACAACAGAGAAGATTGCTCAGATACGACAACGAATGGCGGTAGCTCGTGACCGTCAGAAAAGCTACGCTGATGAGCGCAGGAAACCACTCGAGTTCCAGGTTGGGGATCGAGTACTACTTAAAGTCTCACCTTGGAAAGGTGTAGTTCGTTTTGGTAAATAAGGCAAACTCAACCCGCGATATGTTGGACCTTTCGAAATCACGGAGAGAATTGGCAAGGTGGCCTACAGATTGAATCTACCCGAAGAGCTCAGTGGAGTTCACAACTTATTCCATGTGTCAAATCTGAAGAAGTGTCTGTCAGATGAAACTCTTAGAGTTCCTTTCAAGGAGCTCACTATCGACGATCAGTTACGATTTGTCGAAGAACCAGTGGAAATCTTGGACCGGGAGGTCAAGATTCTCAAACGCACCAGGATACCTATTGTTCGAGTTCGTTGGAACTCCCGTCGTGGCCCAGAGTTTACATGGGAACGAGAAGACCAAATGGAACACAAATATCCCCAGTTGTTCGAGAAAAGCGAAACCACTACTGAGGCTGAAGCTACTGCGGAATTTCGGGATGAAATTCCAAACCAACGGGGGAAGGATGTGACACCCCAGGAAAACCAGGAAACCACGCAACCTAACTAGCTTCCTCAGTAACTACGTGCTAAATTTTGGGACGAAATTTCTTTCAAGTTGGGGATGATGTTACAACCCGAAGGGATTGTAGGCTGCAACACGCCTGCATGAAGCCGGAATCGCTAGTAAACGCCTGTCAGCCATACGGCGGTGAATCCGTTCCCGGGCCTTGTACACACCGCCCGTCACACTATGGGAGCTGGCCATGCCCGAAGTCGTTACCTTAACCGCAAGGAGGGGGATGCCGAAGGCAGGGCTAGTGACTGGAGTGAAGTCGTAACAAGGTAGCCGTACTGGAAGGTGCGGCTGGATCACCTCCTTTTCAGGGAGAGCTAATGCTTGTTGGGTATTTTGGTTTGACACTGCTTCACACCCAAACTTTCAAGGTTAGTAACGTTTAGTCTGGTGATCTTAACTCCTCGTTATTTCTCTCCAATGTGTTACACGTTCCGTGCTTGTGTGATTCTAGTAACCGTGTATGATAAACAAGTACGCAGGTGTATTGGGCCACGATTGCTTTGGGCCGCACCCCACACCCTTGTAGCTAACAGAATACTAACTAGATTGAAACAACATTACCTTATAATTCTTGATAGCCCAATTATGTGGGCTTAAGCCCATTATCTCGGCCAAAAGGGTGGACCGCCCAAACCCTCATCTTACATGTATACGTATTATGTTTCTTGGTGAGATAAAACTCAAACATAAAACCCTATTTCTCCTTTGATCCGCGACGACAGTGGACATAGACCCCCCCTTGAGGCATCATCCCATCCGGTCGAGTTCATTGGGTTAGTGAATCATTATGTATGTTAATTCTTTTCTTGGTGATCTTGGTTGTGTGTAAATCATTATATATGTGCATGATGTTAGGAGCATTCTTGATGATTGGTTCACAAATAATTGAATGATGAATTATGTTTTATTGGTCGGGTATTAAAGATGATGATTAGGGTGCATGCTAGGAATACTATTGTGTGATGTTAGCAAATGACTTAGGGCTGTTCGTGTATAAATTGATGGTGATCCACAGGTATAGATGGATTGCTACTGCGATTTGTTTAATAAAGAATGTCCATTGGAATATGTTTTGTTTTGAATTGGATTGTAGGTTTTATGAATGTTATATGATGATTAGGTGCCTAGAATAAACCGAATGATTGTTGGGACGACTGTTGTTGATGAAACTGTCATAGAATAATTAGGGTTGAATGCAAATGATTGAAATCGGTGATTGATGCTCGACGAAACCTGGAGTTTCGTCCCATGCATCTCCATGACGAAACATGGAGTTTCGTCACATGTACCTCCATGACGAAACATGGAGTTTCGCCACACATTCATACACGACGAAAGTCAGTGTTTCGTCACAACCTTGTCACGAAGAAAGACCTATGGTTCGAGTAATTGAGGTTATTGTTTGGATAAGATGAATGACATGTAAACAATGGTTGATTTGGTAGTTACTGTTGATGATGATAATGATACATGTTGAATTAGTAGTATTAGGGGTGATAATCTGGGCATTAATTGTTAATTGGGCCACTTGAGCAAACAGATCATGCCTGCACAAAATATTGGGCCGCTTTCTAGTGGGCCACACTTTAATGAACTGTTTCATCTTTGGGAACTGGCGTGTTACTTGAACGAGAATTGAGCTGTTGATATGACTTATTGTGAAACACGAGCCTGTGATGTGAACTTTGCACGAGACCTGAATGATTGTACATACTGTCAAGGATCAATGTGATATGTGACCTTTTGTTACAATTTGTAAAATGATGTGTGATTATGTGTCCACTGTTTGTGTAATGTGAATGTGGAATACATGAATTATGTGCATATAATCTGATTACCATTGGTAACTATGCTAGGATTTGGTTGACCAACTGTAAACGTAAACAAAGTAACTAGTCATACTGAGCAAATCAAGGTGAGTTCACACTTTCTACAAGGCATGGGATTCCCGGTGGTTTGGGAATGGGTTAAGAAACTAAAACGAAACCTGCATATTCTCCTTGGGTAGAATATGTACCTCCATCCTCGTTGGGAAGGATGACAACATTAAACCTGCGTATTCTCCTTTGGGTAGATTACGTACCTCCATCCTCGTTGGGAAGGATGACAACATATAACTTACTAGACAAAACTCTATCATGAAGTCCCTCATTTTTATATCGACTTAATCGTCGGGCGAATGGCGAGCGGGTCATTAGTTAAATAGCGCTATTAGGTTTGACAAGCCTCACACCGTGCCACAGAGGACGGGAGTGGACTAATGGATCTGGGCACTTAGTCAATGATGATAGACATTGACGTAGGGCACAACATCTTCAGTCAGTTGTCGATATGGTAACGGGTCTAGTGGTTACATGGGGTAGCCCCCACTGGTTATGGTTTGGGAAACAAGGAATTGGTTAACACATGGTTTTCAAAAGAACTTATGGTTTTTGGAACAACTTTAAAATGGACAACCAGCTGTGAACTCGCTCAACTTTGTTGTTGATTCGTTGTTACATGCCTTGCAGGCCTTTAGGTGCATACCGTTGGAACTTGCTGTCTGGGAGGCTGGAGTGATCATGGGTCGAGATACATGGAATCGCAACACAAGACTAATGGTTTTTACATGTGGTTTATAAACTCTTAACGAATGAATTATGCTTCCGCTGTATACTGTGAATTATTTGTAACGTTGTAACACTTAAAGTTAATAAATGAAAGTTTTATTTAAATAAACCTATGAGTTCAATGTGATTGGTGGCTAGATCCTGGTACGTCACACGCCTCGCGGGGGTTTCCGCACGTGGTATTTTTGGGGGTGTGACAAACGTTGTTTACAACCACGTTGAAAGAATGCAAATTTCAATGTGAAACAAAAAATTCTCGAGTACTACAATATTACATTATGTTACTACATATGTAAAGCTATTATTGTTTAGCAAATATTTATAGAACTAAGTCAAAGATATTTAATGTAGATACATACTAACACAACCCAAATGAATTTAAGGAGCTATTCGAGAGCTTTACGGAACATCGGGAAGCGATCGGGATCAACCAGATAAGCGAAACAAAGAAAATCGGAAGTCGGAACTAGGGGTTGTGTCGGCGACGGCCAAAAGCCGCGTCTCTGAAGCGTTTCGTTAGTCAGAAAAGGCCATATCTAGTAGCGGAAAGCGTGGGCCAAAACGTTCATCAGGAGAGGGCGTCGTCGACGCCCCTGGAAAGTGGCATCGCTGAATTTTGTTGTTTTACCAATTTTTGACAAATTTGAAAGTCATAAAACACAAGTTACGGATTTTGAACATGATCATCACATCTTGGAGCCGCTTTTGGTCATCTTTAACATCCACAACCACTCTCTAACACTTAGATCATCCATCATCAATCACCAATTATACCAATCTTCAATCTATAATCCTAAACCCTAACCTTCATCAATCCATCATCATCCTCACCTGCATCCAATCCGTACTCATCACCAAACCCTAACCATCATCTTCATCATTTTCTCCAAGACTCAAGACCAAGGCTCGGTGCTCATCCTCAACATCCGGTGTTTGTGAACCGTCAACCATGAGCGGCTAGTCTTCTCAGGTTTCACCCCGATTTAGTTTTTTTTTTCTAATAATTTCTAGGGTTTCAAAAATCTTTTTGATTTTTTATTGAATCAAGCTAAGGGCATTCCCCTTTGCCCTTCAAGACTCAGCAAAAGAATGGCTATATTACCTACCACCGGGGTCGGTAACTATTTGGAATGAACTTGCAAAGCTGTTTCTAGACAAATACTTCCCAGAAGTCAAAGCTTCGATCCTGCGCAAGGAGATCATCGGAATTAAGCAACTAAAAAGAGAAGCCTTGCACACTTATTGGGACAGATTTAAAAAGTTGTGTGCTCGTTGCCCACAACATGGCATAACTGATCACCAACTCCTTCAATACTTTTGTGAAGGATTAGCACCAATGGAGAGACGTTTGATAAACGCGTCTAGTGGAGGAGCTCTACTCGATAAAACACCTACTCAAATTAGAGCCTTGATTACCTCCATAGCTGAAGACACCAAGCACTCTGCACAGGATGAAGAGTGGCACACGGATGTTCCACGAGTAGTTAAGGAAGTGAGCACTCCTCACATCGAAACTCAGCTAGCTGAGTTAACCAAAGCAGTCATGCAACTTATCAAGGACAAGAGTGCTGAGCCACAAGCCCGAGCTTGTGGAATTTGTCTACAATTTGGACACCCCACTGATATGTGTCCCACACCGCAAGATGATGTTGAACAAGCACAAGCACTTGGAGGTTATCCGGGGCAAAATTCAAGACAATATGAACAACCCCGAGGCAATCAGAATTGGGGACATCCTTCCAACATGAATTTCCAGCAAAGGCCTCAACAATATCAACAACGCCCAACTTTCCAAGGTAATCAACAACCGCAAAACTTTCAGCCTCGACAACAGCAACCAGCCCAACAACAAACGAGCAGCTCAGGAATGTCTTTAGAAGATATTGTGAAAAGTTTGGCAACCAGCACACATACGTTCCAACAGGAGACAAATGCTAGCGTTGACAAGTTCGTCCAACACGCGGGTCCTGGATGGACTTAGTTATTTTTTTCTGTGTTTTACGTTTCTGTTTAATTTCTCAGCAAAGAGCGTGCGCGATTCAAAGATTTTACGTCTGCTTTTCGCTCGGCGTTATTTTTTTCCCGTTTTTATTTATTTGTTTTTATGAGCTTTTCCGATGTTGGTGGTCGCTGACAATGGTATAGTATTACTACTACTTAACACAGTTTTATGACAAATGCTGCAACATAGGGGCTTAATACTAGTGAGTTTATATAACTCGTGCAATACACATGTTTTTTAAAGACATAACTTTTTTTTTGTTATTAGGTATATAACATTACATTTGTTTAAACCGTGTAATACATGAGATTCTAACATAATTAGTAAATAAGTCGATAAATGCCTCAAAGAGAAGAAATTGCTGATAGCAACGGTGCTATAACATATAACAAACAAACAACAAAGTCGAACTAATAACATGCTATTTGTAGCTTATAGGGTATGGGTATGGTGGGATGAGGGCAAACATTTTCTATGTTTTAGGAGATCCATTCAAACTTAAAAAAACGGCCGTAAAAGAAAAATACAATACACATAAAAAAAAGAAGATAGAAACAATTCTGGACATAGGCGACATTATCAAAGAAAAAATTATCTTCAAATGTAACTTAGGATCTTCTACAGCTAATTATAACAAAAACATTCGGAACTTTCACTTATTACGTTAGAGCATATGCCTGTTTCTAAACAGGGTAGCACCAGATGTTGCTCTTGCCGCGTCTAAGACAATACATAAGCACCCATTAGTGTGTGTAATCATTGTCAGATAAGCAATTGCGTAGAATATGTAGGTCCAGGTGCTTTTATGATATAGAATGAAAAAGCTGAGAATAAAAGCCATGCCTAAGAAGAATACGGAGCTCAAAAGAAATAACTGAGCAATCACCCATCTTTGAAATAATATTAGCATCTGTCTGTGGTGACGAGAGAGGATGACAGATAGGAAGTGGAGGATTGAAGATGCAGAGAAGATAAAGGAAATGGCATCCATTACTATAAAAGCAATGAAATACCTGTTGTGGAGGAACACAGGAAATCCATTGTCTTGATCAAACCCACCAGGAATTGCATAAACTACTGCAAATCCTATCCCGCATACAAGTGCAGCTATCACCAAGGATATATTAATTGAATCATATATCCACTTCGTCCCATCGAGAAATAGTTTATTGTGGTTCTCTACGAATACTTCAGGTGGTGTTTGGCCTGCTGCATTCTTCATTTCTCTACAAGAAGGAGGGAGTATATGCTTTACTTCCTACAAGGCACATACATACATATATGAAAGCAACGCATATCATCAAACTTCAACGAATATATAATGTACAATTTATAAATTAAAGAAGAAAACACCATATTTGAATTAACTTATAAATTGAGTGAACTGATCAACAACAAAGAAGAATGAAACTATCTAACAGAATCAACGATTAATTTACTTTATTGATTCAACAACACTATCATCATCATCATACTCAGTAAATCCCACCAATAGCAAAGCTAAGGTAGGGTCTGAGGAGGGTAAGATGTAGACAGCCTTACCTCTACCCTGTAGGAATAGAGAGGCTGCTTCCAGTGAGACCCCCCGACTCGATAGTAGTTTAGTTGATTTAAGGGTAATCACAAATTAGCCCCCAGAAATTTGAGCACTAAACTAATCACTCCCTAAACTTTAGTTGATTTTGTTTGACTCTTGGATGACTTTTCTATTACAGACTTAACACACCATTAGACACTAATTCATCAAACTAGACCAAATGGTATAAATACTAACACCAAGTGGTTGTGTGTTCAACTCGCAACCAGTACAAAGAAGAAACATGTGAGTTTTAGGTATTAGAAAATATAAATGATTCACAACATTTATATGAAAGCTTCAAAAAGAAATTCATGTACCTGGTACCATAAAAAATCAGTAAGCATTTGAAAAGGAGTAGTAACCCAATCCTCATAAGCATTTTTTTGTGGATCCTTTCCAACTAAATGCAGAATATTATTGCCTTCTTTGTCTGTCATAGGTGTTATCAGATCCTTCATTGACCCAATCTCATATAGTAGATTGTAGATATCGTGATGACGATGACCAACAGCAATGTGGAAGATAGTTTGTCGATCATCATTTCTCTTCCATATAAGATCAGGATATTCATCAATCAGCTCAACCAAAAATTGTGTGTTGTTCCTTTTTGCAGCTATGAATAGAATTTGAGAAGGGTGTGTTTCCATTTTATCTTTCTCAATCATCGGACCTAGGAGTATCTCATCAATGACATCTTTAGAATTTTCCAATATCCTTTTCCAAAGTAATCGTAGAAATAGTGTGGGATTACTTTCCTTTGCTGGTCCGGTCACGAAACGCCTTAATGCTTCCCCTGCAAGTAACAATCAAATAGGAAACCAAGCAGATGAACCAAAATCCGGTCTACACATATGCTTAAATTAAAAGTGTTTATGGTATAAAATTCTTGATGATCTCTATTGAAATACAATGCCCTTTATATAGGGAGAATACAACCGAATAAAAGGAAATAAGATATACAAATAATACACACTAAATAGGAGATTACAATCTATTCCTAAATTAATTAACTTCTGGAATATTCATCGGCTAAGACTCCCCCGCAGTTTGAGCGGGCGGAGGACAGACGCTCAAGCTGGATCGAAAAGACTGGAAGAGTTGGCGTCCGAGGCCCTTAGTGAAAATATCCGCATATTGCAATGACGTAGGGACATGGAGGACACGAATCTGGCCAACTCGAACTTTCTCCCGGACAAAATGAATATCAATCTCGATGTGTTTAGTCCGCTGATGTTGAACCGGATTGTCGGACATATAGACTGTTGAAACATTGTCACAATAAACCACCGTAGCTTGCCGAAGGGGAAGATGTAACTCAAGAAGTAAATTTCAGAGCCAGGTTGATTCAGCTACAGCATTAGCAACACCACGATACTCAACTTCAGCACTGGAACGCGAAATAGTAGGTTGCCGTTTAGAGGACCATGAGATAAGATTATCGCCTAGGAAAACACAGTAACCACTAGTTGAGCGACGAGAATCTGGGCAACCACCCCAATCAGCATCCGAATAAGCGACCAAAGAATGAGTAGCAGACTTGACAATCCGTATACCATAGTCAATAGTACCCTGTAAATACCTGATGATCCGTTTCAGAAAAGCAAAGTGTGGTTCACGCGGTGCATGCATGAAGAGACAAACCTGTTGTACCGTGTAGGAGATATCTGGCCATGTGAACGTGATGTACTGTAAAGCTCTAGCTAGGCTACGATAAAGAGTAGGATCATGAAACAAAGGACCATATGAAGCACTGAGCTTTGAAGATAAGTCAACCGGAGTAGTGCATGGTTTGCATGTGGTCATGGACGCGCGTGCGATAATGTCTTTTGTATACTGGGCCTGATCCAAAAATAAACCTCTAGGATTACGGGTCACCCGAATACCCAAAAAATGATGTAAATGGCCCAAATCAGTCATTGCAAACTCTCGTGAGAGCATGCGAATAATAGTCTGTAATAGTTCGTCAGAAGAGGCTGTGAGGACGATATCATCAACATAAAGTAACAAATAAGCAGTATGCGTGCCATGGGTGTAAACAAATAAGGAATTGTCACAGACACTACTGCGAAATCCCTTGGACAAAATATGGCTGGCAAATCTGGTGTACCACGCCCGTGGAGCCTGCTTTAAGCCATATAAAGAATTTTTCAACCTGCAAACAAAATTAGGAAAACGTCTATCGGTGAAGCCCGGTGGCTGATGCATAAACACAGTTTCATTCAGAGTCCCATGTAAGAAAGCGTTCTTGACATCCAACTGATGGATAGGCCATGAACGAGAGACAGCAATAGACAAGACTGTCCGAATGGTAGCCGGCTTAACAACCGGGCTGAAAGTGTCCTCACAATCAATACCAACTGTTTGAGATTTCCCATTAACAACCAGCCGCGCCTTATATCTTTCCAAAGACCCGTCAGATTTAAACTTATGCCTGAATAACCACATACAGCGAATAATCGGCCGATCATGTGGGCGTGGCATCAATTCCCATATGTCATTTTCCTGTAAAGCACTAAACTCTGCCTGCATGGCATGTAACCAATGAGGGTCGGCAAAGGCCCTATCAAATGAGGTGGGAACAGGACTAATGGAAGTAGTGTGAAGAGTATGGTGAGCTTTAGACCTGGTGGTCATGGGTGAGTATTGGTGGAGTGAGTGGGCCGAGAGCGTTGTGGTGCAGGAGGTGGAGCGGTGTTCTGCTGGGAAGTGGGAGGTGGGGCCGGAGGCTGCTAAGTAGCAGCTGGTGAAGGGTCGGCTGTATGAGGCGCGGGTTAGTTAGGATGCTGTTGTATGGGTTTTGGACGACGAGAGTAGGTGATAGGGAATGGGGAGATGGTGCGATGGTGTGGTGGGACAGGAGGGGCAGGTGATGGTGTGGTTAGAGGCGGTGAGACAGGTGAGAAGGTAAATCCCAAGGGTATGGAGTCGTCCAAAAAAGAATAGGTGGCGGGCGGGGTAGGGATAGTATATGGGAAAGTATGTTCATCAAAAGTAACATGACGTGAGATGTGTACCTTACCTGTAGTGGGGTCAAAGCATCGGTATCCTCGGAAGTCAGGTGAGTAGCCGAGGAATATGCACCAAATGGCTCTCGAGTGAAGTCGGTGGGGTTGTTTGGCAGATGTGTTAGGATAACAGGCGCATCCGAAGACGCGTAAATGGTCATAGGTTGGGTGATGAAGATATAGGGCGAAGGTGGGCGTGAAGAAATTGAGGCGTTTGGTGGGTAAAATGTTATGAAGATACGTGGCGGTATGAAGGGCCTCAACCCAAAAAATGGGTGGGAGATACGCATGGATGAGGATTGAGCGGATGATGTCATTAAGGCGACGGATCATACGCTCTGCGCGACCATTTTGGGAGGAGGTTTGGGGACAAGAGAAACGAAATAAAAGTCCGTGTTGGTGGGCGAATGTGTGACAACTCGAGTTTCCAAGGTCTTTCCTCGACACGTTACTTGTTTATGTTTACAGTCATGTTTTCATAACTTGCTTGTATTGTAACTTGGTTATGCTTATTATATGTTTAGGGCATTAAAGTATAGTTGAATTAAATAATATCTGTGTACTGTTTGATTGGTGTGTAACTATATTTAATATTATTATGTATTATTATGTAAGTGACGAAATCAGGAAGGGATTTCGTCCCAAGCCACTCGACGAAAACCCTTGGGTTTTCGCCATGATCATCTTGACGAAATCAAGGATTTCGCCGAAGCCCATTAAGGGCCCAACATCTTATAACTTCCGTATAAGCGAGTGTTGATTTCGTAAACTGCTATTAGAAAACCCTAAGGCCTCCCTCTTCCTCTCCTCTGTGTGACGGCAATCCCTAGCCCTCTCGAAACCTTTGCTAGTCTCGTATCGTAACTGGTTAGTATGCCATCTCCATGATTAGATTGTTGTTATGCACTGGATGATTGTTATATATATTGTCTGCAAACTGTTATGAATATTGGATGAAGTGCACATGTAAGTAGATCGACTGCTATGTAATGTTGTTTGTGGATTGAATTGATTTGTGTGTTAGGGATCCTTATAATCTGATGATATGATCGATTGTGCTATGCCTATCCATGATTGATCTGATGATTGTATGATTTAGTCTGATTGAATGATTGATGGTTAGCAAATAAAGGTTGCAAATAAGGTGTCTGTGTTACGTAACTGACAATGAAGATTAGGGGTTTCATATGATTATGCATAACTGAGACTTGAATGGATTCCATTGATATTGATCGTATGATAAAAATGATTATTTAATCATGTAACTATAGAATGTAATTAGGGCTTTCAGTATGTGACTGCGTAATTGTTGATGATGAAAACCCTACCTCGACGAAATCACCACCCGGACGAAATCACTTACCCGACGAAAACCCCTGCCCCGACGAAAATGCATCTCGACGAAAACCCTTTGGGATTTCGTCGCCCAAGGGATTTCATCGCTTGAAGGGTTTTCGCCACTAGGGATTTCGCCAAAAGGGTTTTCGCCATGCATGTGATTTCGTCGAGTGCTCCGGCACAGTAACTTTGTTAAGTTTAACTCTGTTAGTTTGGTAACTCTGTTAGTTTGTTAACTCTATTAGTTCATTAATTCTGTAAAGTATGTTAATGGATAACCATGTTGGAATAAACTGAGAAAGACATCCATGTGAAGCATGAATTGCATGAAATTGATTAACTGCTTACGTGATACATGATGTTAACTGCCAAGCACACTATGTGACATTAGATTTGCATGCGAGTCATTACGAACGAAAACTGATTGTGTATACGTGAATACTATAGGCCTTGACTGATTAATTGTGGGCGGGTAGTTTAGCATACCGAGCAAACCGAGGTGAGTTCACACTTTTCACAAGGCATGGGATTCCCAAGGGTTGGGAATGGGTAAAGGATTGAAACTGAAACTGCGTAATCTCCTGATGGGAACACGTACACACCCTCTTTATTGAAGGGTGACAACCTGTGATGAGTATTTAATCGGAACCTGCGTAATCTCCTGGTTTGGAGATTACGTACACACCCTCTTTACTGAAGGGTGACAACACGGATACTAGACCAAAACTCTCTATCATGAAGTCCCTCCTTTTATATCGACTTAATCGCCGGGCCAATGGCGAGTGGGTCATTAGTTAGATAGCGCTATTTAGGTTTGACAAGCCTCACACCGTGCCGCAGAGGACGGGCGTGAACTAATGGATCTGGGCACTAGTCAATGATGATAGACATTGACGTCAGGGCACCAACTTACTTTAGTCAGTGGTCGATATGGTAAACGGGTCTAGTGGTTAACATGGGGAAGCCCCCACTGATTATGGATATGTTTGGGAAACATGGTAAACTGGTTAACTTACGACTTACAAATGAGCTCCTGGTTTTTGGAAACAACTTAACAATGAACACCAACTGTGAACTCGCTCAACTTTGTTGTTGACTCGTTGTTACATGCCCTGCAGGTCGTTAGGTACTTCTGGAGCTTGCACGAGGAGGCGTGGTCGTTGTGGGGCATGGATAGTCTTATGCCATGTTAAACATTTGATATATTTGAACTTATACTTTGGTTTTAAACATTATGCTTCCGCTTACAACTTAAACTACGTTTTGTTTGGACACCAATTATATTGTGTTGGGTTTTATATTTATTTACATGCTATGTTCAATATGATTGGTGGCTTGATCCTGGTCAGTCACACCTCCATGCGGTGATACTCTGCGTGTGGATTTTGGGGGTGTGACAGAATGTTTTGAAAGCATGATTGTCGAATTCTTCCCCTAAATCACATTGGAATGTTTTTATGTTTCGGTTAAATTGAGTGGCAATTAGGCGGTGAAATTTGGTGAAAGTCGTGAAGGTTTAGGATTTGTATTTCAAAGGGTATACCCAAATAAAGTTTGAAAAGTTATCGATTAGGACCATATAGTATTTGTACCCGGGTTTACTTGGTATGGGTGAAGTCCATAAGTCACAGTGTATAATATCAAAAGGAGAAAATGTAAAAGAATTGGAATCATAAAATGGTAAACGTTTGCTATTAGATAAATGGCATGAGTTACAAAAAGATTGTTTATTGGAATGACAAGGAAAACCAAACTTTCTAGTTAAAACATCTAAAACTTGACTGCCAAGGTGTCCGAGACGATCATGCCATGGTAAAGTTGTAGAAGCAAGGAAATAAGCTTGAGGCGGAAGAGTGGGTGGAGTAACCGGGTAGAGATCGCACGTGCTATTGTGGCGGGAAAGGAGCCATCCAGTTGTGAGATCCTTCAATGAAAAACCAAACGGGTCAAATTCAACAGAAACATTGTTATCTCGAGTGAAACGACGGACGGACAAAAGGTTTTTGATTATGTGAGGGTTGTAAAGCATATTGGGTAGGATATAGGTTCGGTTGTGTATTGGTAGGTATCCTGTGCCCGAGCCCTCAATTGGTATACATTGCCCGTTGCCGACTAAAAGTTTAGTGTTAACAGGAAAAGAGTCAGGGATACGAATCATACCTTGGTTTTCGGTCACGTGACGCTCCGCACCGGTGTCCATGTACTTAGTAGGGTCAAGCTGCATAGCGTTGAAAGCGGCACTTAAGTCGGACGGGCTCAAGGCATCATAACCAGGTGGAGCCGTGTACTGTTGTGGTGGGCCATAGGCAGGTGGAGCCGGAAAACTAGTGTAATGGGCCGCCGGGTTTGGTGGTTGATTGGGCCGCCATGTGGATTAGGTCGGATAAGGGCAAGGTGGTGTGTTCCACCAAGCCCACTGTGGGTAAGACGGGGGACCGGACTGGTTCTAGGCCTGCCACAAGGGCCCCGTAGGGTTGCCTCGGTATCCGCATCCCCGGTTGTTGCCACGGCCCCTGTAGTTGCTGCTGCGTCCACGACCGCGGCCCCTGTAGTTGCTGTAGTTGGGATGAAAATAAGAGTTGGTCGGCGGCGGTTGCGGCTGTTGGTTAGTGGATGCGTGCGGCTGTTGCCGCTGGTCCGTTGGCTGATTTGCAGGTGCTTGGGCAACAAGGATAGAAGATGGAGAAACCTGCTGTCGAGCTTGTTGTCGGATGACTTCATCCTGTAACATAGTGCGTGCAAGATCCCAATCGGCTTGTTGGGAATTAATGAGCGAAGCAGTGGTATCAAACTCTTGTGACAGGCCACGGAAAAGCTGTAAAACGAGACGGGATTATGTGACCTCTTGATCGACATCCGATAGCTGATAAGCAAGTGTCTTCAGTTGTTTGCAATAATCATCCACTGAACTGCAGGCTGCAAGAGTTAGGTTTATAAACCGGGTTTCCAAGGCTGCGGCCTTTGCTTTCTTATTACTCAAAAACAGTTTCTCGAGCCTCAACCAAGTCGTGCGGGCAGAGGCTTCGGTGTCAAGTATATGTCCGAGCCAATCGTCACTGACAGTGCTGTAAATCCATTGGGATACCAAAGCGTCCACTTCTTTCCAGGCTAAATAGGTCGGGTCTGTGGATTCGGGTGGTTCGGCGGTGCCATCGATGTGATCAAGAACACGATATGCAACCGCATGAAACTTAAAAAGTTTGACCCAGGACGAGTAGGTTACAGTGATGCCATTGAGTGTGCGGATTTTAGACTGGATATTGGTGACCGAATAGGCTGGGTGTAGGGCCGGCGAAGGTTTCTGGGCAGAGGAGGACGATTCGTCCACTTTTGTGTCGTCTGGTATGGTCATGATGACCGGCGGTGTAGAGAAAAAAAAAAAACGAAAGGGAAGAAAGAAAGGGTGTATTTCAGAACCGAAGCTCTGATACCATAAAAGTATTTATGGTATAAAATTCTTGATGATCTCTATTGAAATACAATGCCCTTTATATAGGGAGAATACAACCGAATAAAAGGAAACAAGATATACAAATAATACACACTAAATAGGAGATTACAATCTATTCCTAAATTAATTAACTTCTGGAATATTCATCGGCTAAGATAAATACTATATGTAACATAAAGTAAATCGATTGAAGGTGTTGAATGTTCATTGAAGGATGCTTACATGGGGAGATAAATTCCACTTCATGAAACGGTCTACTTTTGGGAAATGCCTCAGCATTTCTAGCCAATATGTGCAGCACATCCCAAAGATGCTTATCTTGAGGAAGTTCTTCATTGTCCTCCAATATTCGTAGTGCAACATCTACAAAAAGTATTGATGTATAGAGTAGATTAAATCGTGAAAAAGCAATTAAAATGAAGAATAGATATAAATATTTAATAAGGAACCTTGCATACCGAAGATGTCAGCCTGGATGCATTTCAACAAAATCCCATCCAAGACGTCGTTTGTCCAAACGTCACCCCTCGTTCTATCAGACTTATCATAGAGAAAAGTCACCATTGCATGGTTTCCATGAAAAGCGGCCAGATAAAGTGGCGTCATGTTCTTACTGCCACAAATTGTTGGCAGTGCCCGATTCTTCTCAAACATAATTGTAGCGATACCAACATTTCCTGAGATAGCTGCAATACAAAATGCTGTATTGCCATCTGCGTTCTGAAGCTCCAAGTCTACCGTCTCCATCCTGTTCACAAGATAAGTCACAAACTTGGTGTGACGGCCCGCTACCGCAACATGAAGGGGAGTTTCCTTTTTTTCTGTGATACTATATCGAACCAAATCTCTTTGGTCCTGATCAAAAATGACTTTTGCAGCTTCCAAGTCACCTTTGATTGATGCTCTATAGAGAGGAACAACGATATCAAGGTATTCTCTTCTTCTTCGTTCTAAGTAATGCCATGATTACTATAAGTTAACGTTTTAAACAATAAAGTTTAGTTAAGTACTAATATCATACTTATATAGGGTATGTTTGGCAAAAGTAGCTGGTGGCTGTAGTTTTTTAGATATATTTTGGTCTTTGACAGAGTAGCTCGACCTTTTAATAAAGGAATATTGGATTTTAATAATCTCAACTATTCGCCGTTGGCCGCCAATAGTCCCAACTTAAAATATAACCACTGACAGTCCCAACTATTGACATATTGGCCACCAATGAACCCTGACTAACAGAACCCTAACGCCGTTAGTCTCCGGTCGTCGGAAAACCGTTTTTGGCTAGTAAAAGGTTTCTAAAGGTCCGATCTAAGGTTGCAAAGAGGTTTGGGACGAGGATGTTAAGTTTTCCAGCCAAAAAGTTGAGTTTTCCAGCCAAAATTAAGTTTTCTGCCGACTTCAATAATTGGGGTTTTTACTAGAAAAAAGTTTTCTAAAAGTCCGTAATAAGGTTACAAAAGAGGTTTGGGACGAAAATGTTGAGTTTTCCGGCCAAAAATGAGTTTTCCGGCCAAAAACGTTTTTCCGGCGACCGAAGATTAACGGCGTTAGGGTTCTGTTAGTCAGAGTCCATTTGAGGCCAATATGTTAATAGTTGGGACTGTTAGTGGTTATTTTTTAAGTTGGGACTGTTGGCGGCAAAATAGTTGGGATTATTAAAATCCAATATTCCTTTAATCAAATGTATAAAATGACCAAAATGGACATAACTAAAAAAACATAATACTAAACGTAATCACACACATTATCTTTAGAGGTTAAAATAGTCATTTTTTCCCTAAAAGCTTGTAGCTCCTTCTAAACGCTACTGGTAGAAGCGTTCAACCAAAAGCGTCCTAACCTAAAAGTTTCAAACTCATTCAATCAAACAAAGCTTTTTATTGAGTGGAGTTTTTTCTTAAAAGCTTGAAGCTGGAAGCTCCTAAAAGCTCCATGCCAAACATACCCATAATAAGACTGAATATCCTTACCATCAAGTAGATCCTCACAAGGATGATTGTATGTCGACGCCTGTGGTTGTTGCACGGGAAGGGTTGTGTGGGTTGCCATCTCCTCAGCCGGCTGCTTGTAACCCTGCACATCCATATGGATTATAACTAAAATCTGTAACATAACAGCACAAGGAGTCTTCAGAAATTAGTACCTGAAGTTGTATGAGTAAACTTCTGGCTCTGTTTCACCAAGGAAAAAAGATATTTCTTTCTTACTGATATATTGTGTGTCATGAATGAGGGGCTAGACATGAACTTATATAGACTTGGACTTTTAACCCAAAATTATATTACTTGCTTCATCTACAGAAGCTTACAAAGAATTTGAATCATAAATAACTTTTTTAAACACCACACACACATTATCCCTATATTAATTATCAATTTTACTCTCCCTCACTAAATTACTGTTCAATTTCTCTCGCTCTACTCTCTCTCTCTCTTCCTCTCATTTGCTTAGTGGTCCAATGTTGTACTACCATTTAATGCACATAGTTTCTATCCACAGCATTTGATTCTCACTCACTGATTCTCAATCACCAAATAAACACTACCTTTCAAGTTTCATTACTCACCACTTGATTCAAATCACTATACAAATCTTCCATTAAATGAATCGCAGAGAACCAACCCAACATGGGATTTTAACACAACAAGTTGTTGGTCACGGCGGCGATGAGTGTAGCTGTGCGTTGAAGAAGTCGGTTGCAGTTGGGTTGGCGTGACGGAGACCGGTGGTAGGAAGAAGTTGGTGGGTGGGCTGACCAGGCCGCTAGGTGGTTGTTCTGTGATGGCGATCATGGTGCTATGGTTGTCTGCCGGAAAGAGGTGGTGGCTAAGATGGAGAGAAGATAATAAATTTGTTCACAACAAGTAATAACCTGTGTGAGAATAGGATTTGTGAGATTATTTATTCAAAATGATGACGGGACTTGCACACACTTACTGTGACGGGACTTGAGCCGAATCTAGACGAAGTACAGCTAGCAATTCTAACTAGATTCTAACTAATTATAAGGGTCGTGTTTGAGGTTGACCTGTTAAACCCATTTAACTAAATACGGCAACCGATAACCCACTTTTTTACAACCCACCAACACAATTAACATGTTTACAACTTGAGTATTACTCTTGTTTGACAAGTTTACATACATGTAAACAAGTTGTGTTAAGGCTACACATTTTCAAATATGTGCAAGTTAGAGTTGATTTTTTTACACAAATAATACTATGAGTCATGTTTAGGTTGAAGAGTTCAACCCACAAACCGCAACCCATAGCACCCATAACCACACGCAATATCTCGTTTTATTTAACCAAAAAGGAAAAAAAAACTTATCTTGTTAAGAATGAGATAAAACCGCAACACACAATGGGCGGGTCAACACAACATATACAAATATATAATCCAAAATTTGAACTCTTTATACTTGAGTAAACCAACTTAAAATAGTCACTGAACTTTACAGAAATATATTGTTACTTTCCCAAGCTATTTGTAAATTCTCCTGGGGCTATACCTGTGTTAGAACTGACAAAACTTCTCGACCCCAATCAAGCCAGCGAACACACCTTATCTGGGAACAAATTGTTTGAACGTCAACTAAGCATCTAACATACCCTTTAAAGTTTTGTGTAACAAAATTAATATATTATTAATTATTAATAATTTGTAAAGAACCAAGGGTCAAAAGGGGTTTTGATCAAAATGGGCAATTAGCCAATTATAATGTTAAGGTTTATCCATTTGAACCGTTAGGCGTAGCATAACCCGAATTGACATATTCATAAAAAAATGTCAAAATTGCCATGCCAGCACCATGGAAGCACATTTACCTTGTCTAGAGCTGCTGCAGCACACGCGACTTTTGTCTATATAGGTTGCTTGTATGCCCATCATCATGAACCAATGGATGTATCTTCATGAGCATAACTCTTTAGAGATGCGCTGCAAGAAAATAATATATTCAAGGCCATACTAGTCTTTTACTCATTGACAGGAAACAGAAGTTTCTAGAAGTAAGTCTAAACTGGAAACGATGGAATCACATAAAGATAGTTAAGTATATAAGTGACCTGTTTATGTTTATGTATTGAGCAAAATTTTTTGAGAGAATAATAAGTGATCCAGCTCCATGCCGAAAATACCTGCACAAAAAGTCCTAGTTATTTTGATATAAAAAATGAGAGCATGTTTGTGGGTCCAATCTTCATTTTCATACGAGTAAAAGTCAAGGAACAAAGTCAACATCTATATATAAAAAGCCAAATGGAGTATTAAACATCATTACGATATTAAACTACAAAATTCATTACTAATCCACAGTATTAAGTTTGTTGTTTTAAGGGCTGTTTATATTATTATTCTACTTATAAGTTAAAAATACTTACGATTTCTCATCACCAAACTTCCACCAATCTGGTTCATACCATGGCTTTCCCCTGACAATTCATAAACACACATGGGTTACAATAATCAAAACTTACGCGCTTGCACACACATATATCTATATAGGTAGAGGATCCTGTACATTAATCTAATATTGTGAGAAGGGTGAGAAATAATGTAGTGATGACAAGTGTCCTATAACACCATATAACACTATGTAACACCATATAACACCATATAACACCATATAACACTATATAACAATATATAACACTATACATCCATCATAGACATGCTACCAGAAAAATATAACACTATATAACAACTTCTTACACTTCTCATACTTTAGAGACTTTGTACACTATCCCTACCCTATCTATATATATGAAATGTATAAGTTTTTTATAATTCAATGCTCGGAATAGTCCTCGTTACAATCTCATACTGATAATCGATTTAAGGTAGAAAGCATCCATTCATTAGTTATTAATAGAGGGTATAATGGACAACTGATTAAAAATAAAAATCTTGCTTAAACAAAAAACAAAGTACTTGGTAAAAATGGGCAAGCCTACTTACTCTTTAGCAACCACTTCTCCTGATTTCATGCATCCAATATAAACACTATCTTGACCATGGCGGCTTTCAAGAAGTTCAATCAACCCTTCTGAAAAGGTGAATAAGATTGATAAATACAAACAATTTTCCTATGCAGTTAATATCACTGATATATCATATATCGGTTATCAGTCCCCTGGTGAGATATCGGTGCAAAATATCGGTACCGATAATATCGGCGATATTGACCGATATTGGACCAATATATCAACGATTTTCCCGATATCAGTACCTTTCTTCTTAGCTCTACACTTCTACCATTCATCTTTCTTCTTATTGCTGCTATTAGTGTTTTAAGTCTTAATTGTTAGTGTTAAATGTTACTGTTTTAAGTCTTAATAATTTGTTAATGGTAGGAAAGTATACTGAACTGTTAGTGTTAAGTTGCTATATATATAAATTCAGCATGATATTAAAATTACCTATATCCCACAGCGATAACCGACATCTCAAATATCGGTCCTTGACCGATATCCGATTTTTTACCGCATTAACTACTTCGCAATTTTCTGACATGTAAGACAAAAACAAATGGTATGATTCTTACCAAGATCAAGGGCAATATTGTTATCCACTTTTACATAAAACTCCGCATCCCAGTTTTGCACTGCGGTACTAAAGAAGAACTTTGCTTTCTTTGGTGATTCTTCATCAGCTTCTTCATGACCATCCTAAGAATCAAACATGTGATTTTAGGAAGTACTAGCCGGAACCCACGTGATGCGGCGGGAAATATATCACTTAGGTTGGTGAGTTTTGAGCTATGTACGGGGCGGTTCGGTTTTGAGTCATAACCAAAACAAAAAAGTTTGTTCCAACCAAAAGCCAAATGTTGTGATTAAAAAATCTGATTACTCAGATCATAATCACTGAGTCTTGTAACACCCACCGACCAACTCAAATGCTAGCGTGCTTGTTTAGTTTACATTGGAAGTCATCAGATTCAGTTAACTTGTATATGCTATATGACGCAAATCAAGTGTTTGTTCAAATATATGATTCTTGGTCATTCGATCCGGATCACCAAAAGCTACCTAGGTCATATGACCCATGTACATAAACAAAAAGATTCACTCAAATCCAACCAGCTCTATTTTTTCAACAAAAAAACCATACTTTATATGGATAAAGGGCTTAGCCCAGCAATCTTTATAAAACAAAAAAACTAAAGATTACACTATCTTAGGGGGTTATTTTCATATAGAACCCGTCTTACAAAATAAGAAGTTCCCACTTAAAACATTTGTAGCACCCTGAAGGGGTATGGTCCCAAAAAAGCCGCGCAACCCTCCGTAAGGGTGCGCGCGAGACCATACTCCTTATTCAAAAAGCTTCCTATCTTTAGCCTCGCGCGAGTTACACCATGCTCTACTTTACGTTGCGCGAGACCTAGACAATAAGAAGCTGCAATAAAAACACTTAGCATACCGAAAGAATACCCAGTCACCTAAACCCCGCGCGAGTTAGTTAACGTGCCCATCAAGACTCGTGCAGGGAAGCAGCGCAAGGCTGCCCCAAATAGTACACAAGGTACAAGTGGCAGAAGAAAGAGCCAATCAGCGTCCTTCTGGCTCTGCTCAATCGTGCTCCACGATCATCTGACATGCAGGAGACAAAAAGTACTTAGGACGCCTACATGGCACCAATCATAGGGCAGAGACAACTGTCCCACGATCTCCACTTACCTGCTGATGGCAGAAGGGCGGCCAGGCCGACAACAGTGACACGTGGCTCCAATCACGTTGCGCCAGCTCCAGAAAGCTCCTAGAAGCCACTAACGGTCGACACCAGTGAGACAAGGAGCATATCCTCTATGTTGTCGCCTTCCGGCCCAAGGCCCATCAGCCCACATCCTCTTACACCTCTCCGGCTATAAATAGAGACCTCACTCCACAGGTTAAACATTCCATTCCCTCTACTCTCACTTAATACTTAATTATCTCCACCAACACAGTCGCTTATTCTCACGCCGGATCCCGGTTAAGAGGGAAACCCCCATATTCCCCTCTTAACGAGTAACGGTGTTCTGTTTTGCAGATAACCACGGTCATTAAGGAGCTCAGGAAACCATAAAGAAGATTAACCATCATGGTAGAAACATAAACCAAACTGATTAATCCCTTAATTAGTTTAGTGTTTCTTCATTGGCGCCCACCGGTTTTTTCTATACAAACCACTTTCATCATCTTTTTTCTGAGTCTTCGTTGTTTTCTTCCTTCGATCATGGCTGGTCAAGGAATCATTCCTGAATTTGTTGGTCTTGGAGCAAACCCTGATGCAGCGTTGGGGCTGGATAATCAAAACATCCAACCCCAGCATGTTGAAGAAACCGGCGAAATCGAGATAGCCAAGACTGGGGGTCCGCGCGGAAGCTTCACCCGCATCACTCAAAATACCCCAGGAAACAATGGTGCTGGACCTTCGAACCCAGCTCCACCTCAGAATATCTCGGCGCTACTAGGGCTACCAGAGGGCGAAACCCCAGCCTCATGGTACGCCAAGCAACTTGCCACCATTAACGCGGCGTATCAATCATTGAGCGCGCAACAAGCAGTCTTAACAGCAGAACCGTCCTTGGTTACACCAACCGGCCCCAGTCACGGGCCACGCCAGATGCCACCACCGCAAAATATCCAAGGAAGAGCTAACAGACCTCCCCCTACCCGAAGATTAAGCGTGCAGGACACGCGCGATACACGGGGAGAAACAGAAAGCTACTATGACGATCCGTCAAATCTCCAGAGAGGCCCAGTTCATAGCCGGCTCACGCCGCACAACATGAACGATGAATGGGAAGACACTGACCCAAATGATCCAACTTGGGAGAACGATGAAGAATCTTCGGTCTTCAATCGTTTACAAAGAAATCACGAGTACTACAAACCAAGGCAGCACGTTGGGTACACCGAAGAGGCAGAGCGTGACTTTTGCCTCGCCTATCGACCAGAGGAAGCTATAGAGCATTCAAAGTTCATTCCAAAGATCGCGCTCGCGCCGCTCAAAAGAGAGAAGTTACCTCCGACTGTCGGAAAGTTTAACGGATTGACTGATCCCGATGATCACGTCAGAGTTTTCACAAGCGTGGGCTGCATGGGAGGATGGAATATGCCCATGTGGTGCCATCTGTTTATCCAAACACTTACCGGGGCTGCTCGCGCCTGGTTCGACAGCCTTCCTCCGGGAAAGATAAAATCATGGGTGGATTTCAGGACTCAGTTTTTGAGTCACTTCAGTCAACAAAGACGATACCAGCGCGACACAGCCGAGGTTGAAGACATCTGGCGCAGAGATAACGTGGGTTTGGAAGATTTCATAACTCGCTTTAACAAAGAGTGTTTGGAAATCGGTGGTGTAAGCGAACAACTCATGCGCTGCCATTTCAAGAAAGCCATCCGCTGTGATAGCCTAATTAGAACCATCACTGGGAAAGATGGAATGCCCAAGGAATGGGATAAACTCATGGAAGCCGCGAAGATAGTCGCGCAAACTGAAGAATCACTCGCCAGAAACAATAGTTATCGCTCTGAAGATCGATTTTCTAAAGGGGGCCACTCGCGCGACGACAACAGACGTAACAAAGGCAAAAACCCTGGGTGGAAGGCCAACCACTCCAGCGGTTATAGCGAACGACCCCGGTATGAAGAACGATCCTGCTACAAAGAAGACGCGCGAGATACTATTGATCGCATCGGCTACCGAAAGGCAGTCAGAGATGATAATCGAGAAAAGCATTGGACTCCGCTCATAAAAACACCAAAAGAGGTGCTAATGACGGAGAACCATGATTTTAAGGCTCCGAGGCCTATGACGAACAAAAAGGGGCAAGACCCCAACCTGTATTGTGATTTCCACAAGGATACAGGCCACTTAACAGATGATTGTTACAGCTTACGTCAAGAGATCGAGAAAGCGCTGAAGAGTGGAAAGCTGAGCCACTTGGTGAAAAACGTGCGCAAAGAAACCCGACAGCTCCATCGCCACGATGAGGGAAATCACAAGAAAGTACGACGCTTAGAGACTCACATGGTCAATGGACCAAGGTATAGCGCAAGAGAAAAAGGCAAGCGACCTTACGAGCCTTCATGGCAAGAGCAGCAGGTCATTTTCCCGGTGGTGCGCGGGGGTCCCCGAGCCACACGACCCATCGTCATCACCGGTATCATCGGCCATTATGAAACTGGATACGTCTTCATTGACCCAGGAAGTACAGCAGACATCATCTATGAGCAATGCTTTAACCAGTTCGACGATGAAGACAAAGCGAGACTTGAACCAGTTGATTATCCACTGTCTAGATTCTGCAACGAAATGGTCTTCCCGCTAGGCCAGATCAGCTTCCCCGTCACACTCTCTGACGGGAAGCATTCAAGAACAACAAACGTTAACTTCATGGTGATGCCTGTGAAGTCAAGACATGATGTACTGATCGGGAGAGAGACGTAAGGTGAGCTGAACATGATAACTTCCACCCCGCACTCAGCGATTGGTTTCCCAACCAAGACGGGGGTGGCAATCGTTTATGCAAAGAAAGAAGTGATGTCAACAGAAGAGATGCGCCCGACAAAAGCGGCGAAGGTTTCAACAACTGAGCCCGAAAAATGGGTTTTAAATCGCAAGTACCCAGAGCAAACAGTGACGATAGGGCACGCAATCTCATCAAACATCAGAACTCGTCTCAAGCAGCTCCTGTTCAAGAACATGGACATCTTCGCCTGGACCCCGGCTGACATGACCGGAGTCCCGCGCGACATTACCGAGCACTGTTTAAACACATACCCCTCTGTTGAACCGAAAGTCCAAAGAAGGCGCAGCTTAGGGGCAGACAAAACGAAAGCAATGAATGAGCAAGTATGCGAGTTACTTAAAGCCGGCATCCTGCGAGAAGTACGGTATCAAAGTTGGGTTGCGAACCCCGTGATGGTAGAGAAGTCTAGTGGAGGATGGCGAATGTGTGTTGACTATACCGATCTCAACAAGGCATGCCCTAAAGATTGCTACTCTTTGCCTGAGATCGACAAAAAGATAGACTCTCTCGTGCCATACAGATGGAAATGCTTCTTGGATTGCTACAAGGGGTACCATCAAGTTCAAATGAAGCTCGAGGATGAAGACAAGACAGATTTTCGTACGGATCTTGGGATTTTTTGCTATACAAAGATGCCATTCGGCCTCAAAAACGCTGGCGCTACATACCAGCGCCTGATGGATAAGACCTTCGCGGGAGACATCGGAAAGCATATTGAAGTTTACATCGATGATCTAGTAGTCAAAAGTCCCGAAGAGGACCAAATGTTGAAGGACATCGAAAAAACGTTCAATTCATTGCGCAGCGTAAATATGAAGTTGAATCCAGCCAAGTGTTCTTTTGGCATGGAAGAAGGGAAGTTTTTGGGATTCATAGTCACAAACGGCGGCTTCAAAGTGAATCCGGAAAAAGTCCAGGCGATAGAGCGAATGCCATCACCGCGAACAATCAAAGAGATGCAACGGTTGGCCGGCCGCCTGGCCGCGCTTAACCGCTTTCTATCAAATCACGCCGCGAAGTCGTACCCTTTTATCAGCACTCTACGCAACTGTGTAAAAAAGCAAGAGTTCAAATGGACCCCTGAAGCAGAAAAGGCCTTCCAACAAATGAAAGAATGTTTGATCGAGCTCCCTACCCTGACTGCACCGTTTGAAAAAGAACCACTCGCACTGTACTTATCGTCTTCAGATAAGGCAGTAGGGTCGGTATTACTGGTGGAGAGAAATGGAGTCCAAACTCCAATTTATTACGTCAGCAGGGTACTCACTGACCCAGAAACGAGATACTCAACAATGGAAAAATTGGTGCTTGCGCTGCTACACGCCTCCCGAAGGCTGCGCAGATATTTTACAGGGCATGTGATCACCGTACTTACAAATTTCCACATCGGCACGATATTGCAAAAACCGGAAACATCCGGGCGGTTAGCAAAATGGGCCATCGAGCTGGGGGGCCACAACATTCTATACAGGCCGCGCCCAGCCATCAAGGGTCAAGTTCTAGCGGACTTCATCACAGAAGTCCCAGTTGAGAAAATCAAAGATTGTGAGCTGGTGGAGACTCCCGAAAAAGACATGACAAATGAGACTTGGATGCTTTATACTGATGGAGCCTCAAATGAGGACGGCGCGGGAGCTGGATTGCGCCTAGTAAGCCCTGAAAAGCATGAATTCACTTACGCCATCAAGTTGGATTTTAAGAACACAAACAACGAGGCGGAATACGAGGCATTTCTGGCAGGCTTGCGTCTCGCCATCAAAATAGGAGCTAAGAACTTACAAGCACACGTTGATTCACTCCTGATAGCCAGCCAAGTTAACGGTATATACGATGCAAAGGGCGAAGTTATGGCCCTATATCTAGAACAGGCAAAAGAGCTACTTCAACAATTCAAGTCTCACAAGGTAATCCACATCAATCGCTCTGAAAACAAACCAGCTGACGCTTTAAGCAAGCTTGCTTCAACTTCCTTTCAACATCTTGCCAAAGATGTAAGGATTGAGGTACTCAAGAATCCTTCAGTCTTGCTACGACAAGTCAACGTGATCGAGATAGGGCAGCCATCCTGGATGACCCCTATCATTCAATACTTGCAAGAAGGAATACTCCCTGAGAGCAAAGCAGAGGCACAGAAGGTTCAAAACAAGGCTCTGCAGTACGAAATGAATGGTGGTATCTTATACCGCAAGTCCTTCTTGGGGCCACTACTGTTCTGCGTGGACCCCCAGGATGCGAGTTATCTGATAAGGAAGATTCATGAAGGAATTTGCGGCATTCATGCAGGGCCACGCATGGTTGTCGCAAAAATTATGAACGCTGGGTATTACTGGCCAGGGATGCATGTTGATGCCCTGAAAGAGCTGCGCAAGTGCAACTCCTGTCAGCGGCACTCCCCGAAAACCCTGCGCCCCAAGAACGATCTGATCCCCGTATCCACTGCTTGGCCTTTTCAGCAGTGGGGAATTGATATGGTGGGACCTTTCCCAGAGGCTCCTGGCGCCGTCAAGTTTATAATAGTGGCCGTCGATTACTTCACGAAATGGGTGGAGGCCAAAGCCCTTGCTTCAACTACAGCCACGATGGTGCGCAAGTTCATTTGGGAACACATCATCTGCAGATTTGGCCTCCCACTCAAGATTGTAACTGACAACGGCACCAACTTTGCGTCTGAAGACCTCCAGAACTGGATGAAAGAGATGAAAATCGAACACATTTTCTCCTCCGTTGCGCATCCTCAAGGCAACGGGCAGGTTGAAAGTGTAAACAAGTGTATTGTCGATGGGATTAAGGCCCGACTGGGCACAAAGCGAAGAGGCTGGGTGGATGAGCTCCCGAGTATCTTGTGGGCTCACCGAACCATGCCGAAAACAAGTACCGGCGAAACCCCTTTTAGCCTAGTCTATGGCTCAGAAGCGGTTATCCCGGCAGAAGTTGGCCTGCCCTCTCCGCGTTTGACAGCAGTCAACGCAATCGACAACGAGGCAGAGCGTCGTCTTGACTTGTATTTGCTGGAAGAAAGGCGCGAAATTGCGCGAATTAAAGAAGCCAAGTACAAAACACAACTGGAGAGGTACTACAACGCGCGAGTCCGCATCTGTACCTTCACTCCAGGGGAATACGTCTTTCGAGACAACGAAGCCTCAAACGCTGAACGCCCAGGAAAACTAGCACCCAAATGGGAAGGCCCATACTTGGTTCACGAAGTGCTAGGAAAAGGGGCTTACACATTGCGCACCATGGATGGACACATCATCCCGCGCACATGGAACGCGCAACAACTGC
The DNA here is from genome assembly GCA_030545235.1 of Helianthus tuberosus. Classification (NCBI taxonomy): domain Eukaryota; kingdom Viridiplantae; phylum Streptophyta; class Magnoliopsida; order Asterales; family Asteraceae; genus Helianthus; species Helianthus tuberosus. The sequence goes on along the minus strand of CM060356.1, from coordinate 5,820,006 downwards.
GCAAATGCTATATGTGACTATCCTAGGCACTGCGCCTTTATCCACTAATGTTGGCCATGCGCCTTTTACTTTCCTATGTTGGCTACACGCCTTTTACGTTACAAAGAAATGTACGATTGGCCTAAGCGCCTGTTTCCAAGTCAATGAAAGCATACGACATGTTTTCTTTTACGCTGACTCCTTTCGTTACAAATGCATGTTAAACTTTTGATTAGCACGAAAACACTCCAGTTACACTCGCACAAGAGCTTACATTCATTCGCGCTAACTTAAACAAAGTTTCTAACAACAGTGCAATAATTGTAACGGGAAAGGATAAACAAGCATCATATCAAAACAAGCGCAACCACGCAACAGTTATATAGACAACAGATAACATTCATTCCATTTAAAACTAGCGCGACCGCGCAAGAACTTACATTCAAAGCATAAACAAAAAATTACAAGGCACAAAGCCTGTTGACAAGCCTACTCAAATTCCTCATTCCCACTGCCATCATGCTTACCGCCTTCATCACCATCATCATCATCAGGCTTACCGCCATCACCATCGTTTCCACCATCATCACCAGCCGGCTCCTCTCCATCCGATAGTTCAACAGTTATCGGTGGGTCGAGAATGGCCTTAAGGCGCTGACACCAGTCATCATGCTCTAGAGCCTTCGCGACTAAATCCATCACAAGCAGCGATAAATGATCATAAGCATTTTCAGCACGTGTCAGCTCGGCACTAGCCTGGTCAGTCACCGAACAATGACTAATGTCAAACTCCTGTCCAAATACCTCTTCAACGTGTTGCGCACATTCCAGATACCCTCCTCGATGACCAACTGCGCGCGCGACATCCGTCAAAGCAGCAACGGCGCGATCTAGTTTCCCAGCGTTGAGGACAGAGTTGGCAACCTATAAGGAAAATCGCTTATCAAAAAACAACCTTCAACAAATAAAACTTCTCTAAGAACAAGAAAGAATAACATACCAGAACTACTCCGCGGCCGCGCATCCACTCGGCCTCAGAGACAAGAGTATCAACAATGCCCTGAGCCTCAGCATAGTTAGTCTGCGCTACATTGAGGGCTGCAGTACTAACATCACGCGCTTCCTCAGCAGTCGCGGCCTTAACTTTCTCCGCCTCAAGGTCGATTTCCAAGGATTCGCATTTATCAACCTGATCATTCAGGCGGCGTTTCAGTTCAGCGATCTCGACATCCTTGGCCTGGAGATCCTTGTCCTTGCCCGACAGCTGCAACGTCACATCAGCCAACTCAACCTAAAAAGCGACAATGGACTTAGGATATTTTGCAATCAAAGCACAGAAGGAAAAGGTAGAAGTTGTACAAACCTCAAGCTGCTCCCTAGCAGCCTTAGCAGCTTGCGCATCATCAAGCTTCGCCGTCAACTCCACAACCTTGGCTTCAAGGTTGACAATCTTGTTACGAGCCGCGGCCGCGCGCTCATTGTCCTTCTCGCATATGCGCTTGAACTCGGCTTTCTCCTTAGCCAGCTGCTGTTCAGCAGCGTGAAGTTTGTTTTTCAGACCCTCGCGCCCCCAGTCTTCTGCCTTCTTATCAGCCTCAAACTTTGCCTTCTCCTCTTCAAACTTGGCATTGGCCTTCTCAAACTCCTTCACTTGCCTGACGAGTCGCTCACGATAGTTCTCCCAGTCCGACCGCTCCCTAACCATCGTCCGCCACTCACGGACGATCTGGTGGTTAGCAGCACGAGCATTGGCCTCCCCGAGCATATAAGTGCGGTATAGCCCTTCATGAGTCTTCGCCTTCTGCCTATCAGAGGTTTTCTTCCTCTTCGCCTCCTCAGCCTTTCTATCTTCCTCGGCTTTCCTCTTCTTCTCTTCCTCCGCTTTCTTCCTCTTGTCCTCATCAGCCTTCTTCCTACGCTCTTCATCAACCTTCCTCTTCTCTTCGGCAGCCTTCGCCTTATCACCCTCAGCAACATGTTTATCCTTGGCAGATTCAGCTCCAGCAGTCTTGGAAGACTTGATGGTAATCTTTGGCCTCTTTGGCTCTGGCTCCGTAAACACAACTCCCTTCTCAGGGGTCTTCTTCTTGGTCTCTGCAGAAACCAAGTGATTAAGAAGAGAAAGTAAGAAAAGGAAGAAAAATTAAGAACTTACCAGGAGAGAATCTATAAAGAGAGCGCAAGTTGCTCGTTTTCCCAATCAAGGGAATCGCACCAGTTATCGACACAGAAGCCACTCCAGTTGTGGTCTCGCTTCTAGTTCTTTTTCTGCTGATCAACTTTTCAGCAGCCTCCTCTTCCACTTCTTCTTCTTCCTCTTCCTCATGCGCAGCAGTGGAAGGAGTAGCACCAGCATCAGGGTTATGAGAACCCGCGCTACCAGAGCTTTTTGAGCCACCCGTTCCAGTCTTCTTCTCGCCTGCGCGCGACAATCCTTCAAGTGAATCACTTATTATCACATAATCTTTCAAGTCACTTTGACGAAGCCGAAGAGTACCTTTCTCAGCAGCAGCAGCAGCTGCGCGGCTACTCCCACCTTTCTTACTCGCCACCTCAGGCTCAAGGTTGATCACCTTCTTCTTCCTGGTTGGTTTTTTCTTCTCTTCAAGGTCGATGCCCAAGTCGCGCAACACACCTGCAAAGACGTTAGACCATGAACTTAATTCCCCGTTTGAAGACCCTACAGACTCCTCGCTGGAAAGATAGACAACCTCTTTCCCAGCAGAAGTCACAGAGCGCAGAGGACGGGGTTTAGGTATGTGCGCACCTTCAGTAGCAGTAGGCGGAGAGGCAAATGCATCAGCAACCGGGTACATAAAGTTGCCCTTAATTTGGTCATACCAGTACTCCTCCCCAGCTTGAAGCGGGCGCACACTCATTGAACCACCAAAGGTGGAGAATGCAGCCTGATACAGTTGCGCCTCTGCAGAGCAAATTACATAAATAAACAAAGACTTACGAAACGAGAAATCAAAGAGGCTAAGTAAAGTGCTAACCTCTATCCTCGAACATCAGAACCGGAACATCCTTGCTATCAGCCGGCCATTGGTCACTCATGCGCGCCGCCACCAGGACGTTTTCTCCAAACACTCGGTTTGGAGTAGAAGTAAGCTTCTTGTACCAAACGTCATTCTTGGGGATCGCCAGATCCTCCTTCAAAATTGGTTCCGACCAGGCGCGGAAGGTCATGGCGATCGGGATTACCTCCTCCCGGATATAGAAAAATTTTGGTTTCTAGTCATGGAAACTCTTGGGGGGGTTCAGCAAAATCTTCTTTGAAGCGCCACGACCGGAGAAAGAATAGAAACCCATATTTCTCTGAAGCTGGTAAAACGCCCGGAACTTCTCAACCGTAGGCTCAATACCATGAGACCAACACAAGAATTCAAAGTGACGAACCCGGACCATCCCGGGAGGGCTCATCTGCGATATATGAAACCCATAAAACTGCAAAATATGGGCCATAAAATTCGTCGCTGGCAACCGGAAATTACCTTGGTGAAAGAAATCTTCGAACAACGTGATGTACCCCGGCGGGGCATCAGCGGCAGTCTGGTTTTGACCGGGGTACTTAGCGTCCCATTCCGGTGGAAACCGGAAACTCCTTGTGATCTGCTCAAAAAGACCCGGATCCCACCGGAGAACGGGAACAGGACCCTCCTCACCGGGAATATCCTCTTGATGTTCTTCAGCCATAGTAAATATGAATCAAGTCCCAGGAAAAACTTGAAGATATGAAGAAATATCTTGAGGATATGAAGAACGATCTCGAAAACCTGCTACAAAACTTGAAGATATGAAGAAATATCTTGAAGATTTGAAGATACGAATAGAGAGAGATAGCAATAGTAGAAGAGAAGTGATAACCTCCCACATCTCTTCGGATATATATACCCATCGCATTTAATGCGATGGGTAAACGTGCCGAGATCGCCGTGCACGTGACCAATCAGAAGATGACACGTAAGGCGGGAATCCCGGAACGACGGTTATCACGCGCGCGTGGAACTCACTCTTCTGACAGAATGACCAACCGTCAGAGACAACTTGATGACAGCCGTGTAACAGGTCAACTCAAACGTCACCATCAATGACGTTTCTCACCAACTTGTCAGAATTCAAATCTCGAAGTTTTCCCGTCCAAATTACCGCAAACGTCATGCAGAAGTTACCAAGACCACAATGAGTTAGTAATCAAACATGGTAGTCGCGCCGTAGTAATCAATAAGAGCTTACTCGCGCCCCGTCTACCAAAGGCAAGGAAACATTTTCCACAACTTTTATTTCAAGTCCAGAGCTCCAACCACTTGCCTTGCGCATGGTGCAGCACTGGACTGGGGGGACTTGAAGGGGTATGGTCCCAAAAAAGCCGCGCAACCCTCCGTAAGGGTGCGCGCGAGACCATACTCCTTATTCAAAAAGCTTCCTATCTTTAGCCTCGCGCGAGTTACACCATGCTCTACTTTACGTTGTGCAAGACCTAGACAATAAGAAGCTGCAATAACAACACTTAGCATACCGAAAGAATACCCAGTCACCTAAACCCCGCGCGAGTTAGTTAACGTGCCCATCAAGACTCGTGCAAGGAAGCAGCGCAAGGCTGCCCCAAATAGTACACAAGGTACAAGTGGCAGAAGAAAGAGCCAATCAGCGTCCTTCTGGCTCTGCTCAATCGTGCTCCACGATCATCTGACATGCAGGAGACAAAAAGTACTTAGGACGCCTACATGGCACCAATCATAGGGCAGAGACAACTGTCCCACGATCTCCACTTACCTGTTGATGGCAGAAGGGCGGCCAGGCCGACAACAGTGACACGTGGCTCCAATCACGTTGCGCCAGCTCCAGAAAGCTCCTAGAAGCCACTAACGGTCGACACCAGTGAGACAAGGAGCATATCCTCTATGTTGTCGCCTTCCGGCCCAAGGCCCATCAGCCCACATCCTCTTACACCTCTCCGGCTATAAATAGAGACCTCACTCCACAGGTTAAACATTCCATTCCCTCTACTCTCACTTAATACTTAATTTTCTCCACCAACACAGTCGCTTATTCTCACGCCGGAGCCCGGTTAAGAGGGAAACCCCCATATTCCCCTCTTAACGAGTAACGGTGTTCTGTTTTGCAGATAACCACGGTCATTAAGGAGCTCAGGAAACCATAAAGAAGATTAACCATCATGGTAGAAACATAAACCAAACTGATTAATCCCTTAATTAGTTCAGTGTTTCTTCACACCCAATCCTATATTAGCAAACGCAATGGATAGAAGGCCATAAATGGCAGTCTTCCAAGGCTGCGGAATGGTGCTTTTCAAGGACCACTTGATGCATTCACAAATACGCTCGAGGGAACCAAAGTGGGCATTTATCAATCGCAAATTACAAAAGCAGAAATGAGGGCCCGGAACACTAATCCACACCCCGGTCTTCTTCCAGCTAGTTGAACGAAGTATGAAGAGTCATTTTGACGGGAAATGAGCATTTTATCAAGGTTCATAGTTTAGTCCAAGAAATGAGGCAGTTTGACTTTGGATTCAAGATTTAGTGTTTGGCTGTGCAATTTAGAATACGTAAATAATTAGTTGAAATAATATATTTTTATCATTTAACGTGCCTACCCTTAACATTTGAGTATAAAGTCTTTTCCTGTCTTGACTTGTGAGGTACAAATGGATAAAAATAACAAAAAGCATAAATTCTCAATGTGAAACAATAAATTATCGAGTACTACAATATTACATTATGTGTTACTACATATGTAAGCTATTATTGTTTAGCAAATATTTATAGAACTAAGTCAAAGATATTTAATGTAGATACATACTAACACAACCCAAATGAACTAGTTGAGAACCCGTCCGTAGGCCGGGTACCTTAACAGCATAATAACTTAAATACCCATAGAACATAATAATGAAAATGATAAACATATTTATAATGTCACTAAACAAATAACGAAACATTAAAATGAACAAAACAAAAGAGCATACTTAATTGAACTTATTTGGTGAAGCAAGAGTCTCGGCGTATATTGCTCCTTGTAACCCGTGAAACCAAAGTACAGGATAGTAACAATCTTCCCCTTTCATTGTCGTGTCTATTTCATTAGCAATTCACCACAAGGAACCTGCCTGTACTTATAATATGTATGATAGAGCATGATAAAATAATAGGCTGTATGGGAGGGATCCCAGCCCGTTTTCTTGCCTCGATTAATCCCGTTATAACATCACGGAGCCCAAAATCATAAAAATGGTCGTAAAATATCACAGGCTGCAAATTAGTCATAAAAAAATAAAGCTCAAACACGGTGTTAAAAAAAGTTTAAAAAATAAAAGAAGCCGGTCACTCTTATTACAAACACACAAACTTACCGTTCCGGGATGGGTTAAGATGTATGCGTATCCTTGCATAAGCTTATCTCGTGGGAACGGCCAATGACCCTGTAACAAAACAAAATATATATAAAACTTCTTTAACTAATATTCTTACATTTAAAGCTATCATATAATTAAAAGGTATGTATTTGTAAAAAGAAATACACAAATTGGCATAAAAGGTGTTCCAAGTCAATAGAATGTCTACAAAAATTGGTTGTTATAGCATTACTCAACCACTGTAGAATAAATTTATTCACAATTTTTTAAAAGCATAAAGAGGAACTTTATAGCCAAAACTAATAAAAACTAAAGAAGGGCTTTAACAATAGGCTTTTGGCTTCCTACTGATCAAGTAGATTCGATGCATCAATGTGTAGCCATGTAAGTGAAAGCAAACAACAATTTACAGACTAACAATTCATTACTCTCTTCTAGATAGCCAAAATCAACATAGTTCAAATTAAAATCACATCTCAACCCCCCATATTGCTAGTTTGATCATCAATAACATGTCCCCTTTATAATCTGATCCATTAAAACACGGCAAAAACCCAAACCAAAACTGAAACGAAAAAAAACATACAGCTAACTAATGTAATGCAGCAAAAAAAAAAAGACTTCTCAAGTTCCGGCCACTTCTTTCATTTTAATAACTATTACCAGTGCAATAACTCAAAAAAAAAAACAAATAACATACAGACATAGAAAAGCGTACACCAAACCAATAAAGGAGGTGTCTACAATCTTTGGAAACACGCACATAAGCAGGACATGCTCAACAATGCGACATGTCATGCCATCTATATTTATGTAAGACCCTAATTCGTATTTGACAAAAAGTCGCAGCGGAAATTCGTGCCATAAAATTTCTTTCATTACAAACGTCTGGACTTACTTGAAAGTTCGTCTTAATATGTATCTTTTACAAAAATAAAGCATAAGTCTTGTTTACTAATAGTACATACTCAATTATTCCCGTACAATCTATCTTGTGACTCGGTCTTCGATCTCTATTCCTCGTGATAACCGCCCGTGATTTGTACAACCTGCACTCACCATATACATTCATCACATTAGTACACAATACATAAACAAGATTCAATACATGTACACTTTCCATTCAGCTTTCTCTCTAATTTTAAGCATATCATTCGCATATCCATTCCCTGGTGAGCCTTCAATAATGTACCTGCATAAATCTTCGTTTTCCAGGCACACAATTAATATCATTAACACTCAGCGTATCCAAAATCATACTTACATATACACGTGCATACATCCATGCCTCTCTACATACATGCCTGCACTCATACGTATCTTCATACATACATAAATACACATCTGTATACGTACCTACGTTCCTACGTCTTTACATACATGCATACGATCACACGTACTTCCATACATACATAAATACTCATCTGCATATGTACATACATTCCTACGCCTTCACCTACATACATACTATCCTACGTATCTTCATATATACATAAATACGCTTCTATATACGTACCTACATTCGTACGTCTCTACATTCATGCATACACTCATACATATCTTCCATATATACATAATTACACATCTACATACACGTACAAGATCTTGCATACTTCTTACATACTCGTACGTTAATTACATGGGACTTAGACTTTGATTTATAGCCCATAAACGTCAAAGGAATGATCAAAATCATGTTTGGGAGGCCCGTCGTGGTCCACGAATGATAAACCGAAGCCTACTATACCCAAATCAACTTAGAAAACATTTTTCAGGTTTTTGAACATGGGGAGGCCGTCGGCGACGGCCCTTGCAAAAGCCCGTAGCCCAAAAATCCCGTAGACAGGCAAATAACCCGTCAGCAAAAAAACTGACTTTCCCGTGCCCGTCGGCGACGCCCCCCTACCCGTCGGCGACGCCCTCTAGAAACTGCAGTTTTCTGCAGTTCCGTTTCGTCGTCCGTACGCACTAAAACGCGCATAACTTTTGAACCGTTTACCCGTTTAACCTCCCGTTTCTTCCTACATGCTTGTAAATTCACATTCTATCATATGAACTTGAAATCCAACATCCGGTATAATAAAATTTCAGACTTTTAACTCTTCGGCTTATTACCCTCTTACCAATTTTGACCCGTTCATGCATTTATCAACATAACTTGATTGTTTGACCTAAATTCCTCATGAACCCTAAAATTTCAACATTGTCTATCATAAAAGATTAAGTTCTCGGATGTCTTGCATCCTCTTGACCCATTTTCGCTCAAGAGCTTATTTTGACCCGTTAAGGGTATTTGCGCATTTTAAGGTCCTTAGCTTACGAAAATCATACTTCTTGCTTTCTTACTTTTTCAAAACATTCATTTAATCAAATAGCTTGTTTGTAATCAACTTTTAAGACCATTTGCCCATTTTACCCATCAAGGGCGTTTTTGTCAACTTTGACCCATCCCTTACTACTAAAGACTTCATTGCATAAATTACCAATCATGCGACTTATCTACACTTGTATATGAACATACCTGGCTCGGATCAAAGCTATGACCCATTTTAATACTTCATCCGCTAAATTGCTAGATAATAGCAACGCAAATCGTTTTTCTATACATTCTACAAATTCATAATACTTAACAAAGCAATTCATTAGTCGATAACGCCAAAGGGTGACATCTTCACCGTTTGACCCGTTAAGTCTAAATGTCCATTTTATCCTTGTGGGATGTTAGTTATTCATCATCCCATCTATGTAACTTATTACTTCGTTAACTTGCAACCAAAATTACCATAATACCCTTTTATCCCTTTTTAACCATCAAACTTAGTTTCTTGTCATGAACACATGTTCCGACCCGTATCAAAACTTGTCGGAACTTCATACTTCATTTATAAACTTATCATATTCATAATCTATAAAATGAATAGGTATTCTACAAGGAGGGTGTAAGCTTAACTTACCTAGCATCCGGACATGCTTCCCGTGCGCATTAGTCCCGTTTGACCCGCTTCTTTTCCAAGCTTCCATATCGCTTATCAAGCATCAACTATCATATATCATTCTCAAGATAGTTAGCTTATTCATTATTCATCACAACCTTTTCATTACACGGATCTTACATGGAATTTATCATTCAACCTTATAACCTGCTTATCTATCATTTCTTATCTGATTTCTTTAAACATTCACACACATGTATAATTCCAAACATTATTAACATAAGTAAATCATCAATTTACATTACATCATCTAAAACCCACTTCATAACTACTTTGTTAATCACTTACAAGTGATCTAATCTTAAGTTCTTCATGCTTTTGATGTGTGTACTACCTCCTAAGCATAGTGTACAACTAGTTCGTGCATATCCTTCTAATCTCATACATAATTCATCAATTTCCTCATTCTAATCAACATGAATTATACATGCATAAACATCAACCATACTAGTATCACATTTCTTTCAATTCCTCCAACAAGAATCTACCATACATATCAAAATACATCAACATTAAGCAAGAATTTAGACATGGATGATTCATTCAAGTAGTCATCATCACCATAATCAACGGGTTTCATCTCTAAACATCAAATTAACTTAAACCATGCATAATCCATGTTCTATATCACCATTCTAACACATACTCATTCTCAATTTCATAAAATTTTGCAATTTACATCATAACCCACTTCGTGAAAGATCACCAATCCAACTTTTAAGACATACCTTATGATCCCCATGAGAAGGTGATCACTAATCCATGCTTGGTTATGAATTTGAGCTTCATTTAGCCTTTCAATTTGGTGATTTAGAGGAAACTTAGGGTTCTTGGCTCCATGGGAGCCTCCTGCTCGTTTCTAGAACACACTAAAGTGTGTGTTTGTGTGTTTTAATTTTTCATAAATAAAACCCATGTTTCCTCTTAACGGTTTTGGTCCCTCAAGTTTCGTTTTGATTACATATGGAACTAAAACTCACCTCCTTGTTACTTATATGAATGACACCACTAGGCTAGTTTACCCCTAGTTATTTTGTTTATGGGTTCACTTTTACCACTAATGGTACCTTACCCACTTATTTTTCTTAACCGGGTTCAAAATTACCAAACCCGTTTTTGGGGTGTTACAATTTAGATAGAAAGGGTACCTTGGATGGGTTAGCAACAAAGATATGAGAAAGGAGGTGTCTACAATCTTTGGAAACACGCACATAATCAGGTATCGAGAACTGAACACATAGGATTCTCTGTAAATACAATAAGAAGAACTTGATGTTATAATCATTGGTTTCATACTTTACCTAACTTAATGATTTTAAAAGTTGAACTAAAATAAAGACCTTAAATTTGGAAAAGGAAAATATCTAACCGGGTGCAGTGGCCATTGAGCGACACTTAGTGGTGATGGTGAAAGCTTCCTGAAGGTGACAATCACGCCTCCTAGTGCCGGCGGTTTAGGATTCGAAGAGCATCAGGCAGCGGTTTGAAAACGGTATGCTGACATTTGAAAAGCATATATCACCAACATCACATTAAACATAGAGAGGAATACCTAAAAACAGTTTTATAGAGTTCAAACTGTAAACTCTATAAAACATATCTTTCGCCTTTTCAAGCCAATGCCTTAATACAATTTAGGGTAGCCACTATTAGAATCGAAAATTGGAAATTTGACTACTTGATACAGCTTATCTTCTTCCCCATCCACCATCTTTACAGTTTATCTTCTTTCCGTTCCACCATCTTTAAGGCATAGTCAGACTCAGTTCAAACTCTAACTTTTGCTTCTTTTCTGCAACCGGATCTTCATATGACAAAGTTTATCAACCACTTCCTCCGGCAATGAAGATAGTGTAGCTTGAACAATTCCTCCAGCTTAAGCTTATCAGCCACACTAAAAGCTATGCAACTTGAAATCCAAACAAAGAGCAATACTACAGATGGCCCAGCAATCAAAATAAAAAAGACAACAAAACCGAATTAGTATTTTTAAGTTTCATTATTCAATTTGTTATGATAATTGCTATTGTGAAATAACATGTTGCCTAACTTCATCAATTGAGCGCAATCCAAGTAAGCCACGATCCTGCCACTTGACGTTCGGAAATGGACTCCACACCCTCTTCTTGGATCATCTTGTTGTCGTCTTTTATTCTACATGTATAAAAAGAATTATGACATTTAATTATTTCTTGTCTAAATTCACTTAATACTTTTTCAACTTTCATGATCCTACAAAAATTTAAAAATGTAAAACCATAGTTACAACTGTTTCACATGCTCAAACTTTAAACAAAAAATCATGGATATGAATATGGTATTACGGTAACTTACTCTTGTTGCCTATTGCAAAGCTTAGGTTTGGTGCTGCCAAATCTTAACATTGTGTAGTTAGCCATGTGTGATGTAGGCATGATGAAATTGTGTTCGTTCTGGTCCACCAAACTTCTTAAAATTAACATTGCACATAATCAACATAGTAATTAAGGATATCAACAAACTAACACACTGCACATAATCAACATAGTAGTTAATGGATATCAACAAACTAACCAAGTTTATACAAATACCAACACAAATCCGTACTCGAAATGAATTTTTCCTTCATTTTCACATCCATTTCCAGCTTTGACAGTTCTAAGTGACTCTGTCTGGATAACAATCACTTCCAGCTCTCTTCAGCGATCATAAAAAATGGATCATATTAAAAATTTCAAAAAAAATCATGTACACATACCGGTGCTTCAAATCAACAATCGACATTTACGAATAGCATAATCGGAACTGATACACACAAATGAACAAACAAATTTGTCAATTAACACCGGTTTTTGATATGGATCAAACAAAGACGACGATGAAGAAGAATCAGACTTCGAGCCTGGTTGCACATAAGAAGAATCAGACTTCGAATAGGGCTAACAAAAAGCCATCAAAAACGGTAGATCCAGTGGCAAAGCCCAACCCTGATGCATTTGTAGAAACCCTCATGTGGAGGAGCCAGCGACGATCAAGTTCCATTGATCTTCCTTCTGGACCTAGAGTGCAGCCGAAAGTTGAGAAGAATGGGGGATCTTTGTGATATTCTCCAACTTCACAATTTGTGTGTTTATATAAAGGTTCACAGGATGTGGTTGTGTATTGCAAACGTGGGTTATGTGGTTTTGATATTGCAAAAACTATCCTTAATTTATGGTAACCGTAGGATTTTAAGAGAGAGAGTATAACCTCCACCAACTACTGCTTCTAGAAGGTTTTTCGGTACTTTAAATGGCTAGGATTAAAAGTTGAAGACTTTATACGGTCAAGATCTTCTAAAAAGTTGGTTACCACTAACGGTGGCAATATAATATATAATACTTTTCAATCTGTTCTTTAAGATTGTCATGATTGTACTTGTAAAACGGTTTTTAAATTCCGAATTTGTGGTAGCGAATGCAGATGTGTTTAACCAATTTATCCTCTCGGCTGGCTTGGTGGAATATAATATGGGTGGGGGAAATTACACATATATTTCTGATAATGGCAAAAAGTTAAGCAAATTGGATCGGTTCCTTGTGTGCTTGGGATTTAGGGAACAATGGCCAAATGCAACAGTGCTTGCTCTGGATAGGGTTGCGTCGGATCACAGGCCTATCATATTGTCAACTGTCCAGTCGGATTATGGCCACATCCCGTTCAGATTCTTTAACTCTTGGTTTGAGATCCCCGGATTCCTGGATTACGTAATTCAGGTGGGTGGTTCCTTCTCGTTCTCGGGTCCAGAAGATCTTGCATTAGCTATTAAACTTAGGTGGTTAAAGAATAGGTTGAAATCTTGGTTGAGAGTGGAGAAGGGTAATCGGGAAGGTATTTATGATAGGAAGAAGAGGAGGTTGGCAATCATAGAAAACTTGGCGGAGGAAAGGATGCTATTGGAAGAGGAACTGGTCGAGAGGGCGGATTGTAGGAATTACTTAGCTGAATTTGACAGAATAAAACAGTTAGATTTGAGACCGAAATCAAGATGCAAATGGGCTATAGATGGAGACGAAAATTCTGCCTATTTCCACCACATTATTAACTCCAATATCAGCACGAATCGGTTGAATGGGTTAATGATAGGCGGAACGTGGATCACTAATCCTTTGTCAGTGAAAGAGTCCTTGTTCGAATTCTACGTCCACCAGTTTACGGAGTCAATGCCTGTTAGGCCGGAATTGGTATGTCCGAATCTGGCTACCATTTCGGATAATGAGGCACGCATGTTGGAACAGCCTTTCTCAGTGGAGGAAATTAAGGCAGCGGTATGGGACTGTGATGGGGACCGGGCACCAGGGCCGGATGGCTTCAATTTCAAGTTCATTAAAAGATGCTGGTCAATCTTCTGGGAGGACTTGGTGAAATTATTTAACAAATTCTATGACACGGGCGCTTTAAATTCAAGTTGTACCTCTTCTTTTATTGCATTGATCCCCAAAGTCAAGGATCCGGTGGGCCCATCAGATTTTAGACCCATTAGCCTCATTGGAGTAATCAACAAAGTCATATCCAAAGTTTTGGTCAATAGGCTAAAAGGTGTGGTGGGGAATTTGATTTCCGAACAACAGTCGGCGTTCCTGGCAGGGAGGAATATCATGGATGGTCCTCTTATACTAAATGAAGTCCTTAGTTGGTTAAAAAAGACAAAACGGAGTGGCATGTATTTTAAGGTGGACATTAACAAAGCTTATGATTCTGTAAATTGGACCTTTCTTGAATCGACCATGTCACAGATGAAATTCCCCAATAAATGGCGAACATGGGTTATGGCTACGTTGGTCTCAGCTAGAGCATCTGTACTTGTGAATGGATCACCGACTCGGGAATTTGAATGTTCCCGCGGGCTGCGTCAAGGCGACCCGCTTTCACCTTTCTTATTCGTGATTGTTATGGAGGCCCTCTCAGGTATAATGAAAAGAGCGGTTTCTGTTGGGTTGTTCAATGGGTTAAGTGTTTCCAATGATGGGCCCTCCTTGTCTCATTTGCTATATGCGGATGATGTAATGTTTGTTGGGGAATGGTCAATATCGAATGCTAATAATTTAAGGCGAATCCTGAGATGTTTCTATTTGGTTTCCGGTTTAAAAGTAAATTTAACCAAGTGTAGTGTGTATGGAGTGGGAGTGAATGAAGATGAAGTCCAAGCTATGGCACACCTCTTGAGATGTAGACAAGGTACGTTTCCGTTCAAGCATCTTGGATTATTGATTGGAGCCAATATGAAATTGGCTCGGAACTGGAAGCCGGTGATCGAAATATTCAAAAGTAGGCTGTCAATTTGGAAAGCGAAAACATTGTCGTATGGTGGGAGGATAACACTAATTAAATCGGTGTTGAATGCGTTGCCAACATACTACTTCTCGTTATTCAAGGCACCATCAAAGGTAATTGACGCATTAGATAAAATTCGTAGAGTTTTCTTTTAGGGTGGTTCGGAGGAGAAAGCTAGAATGAATTGGGTGGCGTGGGATAAAACAATCGCGCCTATTGAATATGGGGGGTTGGGCTTTGGATCATTAAGAGATGCAAATTTGGCCATGTTGGCCAAATGGTGGTGGAGATTTAAAGCAGAGACGTCGGGATTATGGCGTAGAACCGTGTGGGTAATTCACCGTAAGGCAAGGGCGTGGAACGACATTCCAGTAAAAAGTGCAATGTCAGGTCCGTGGAAAAGTATATACAGCATTAGTCAACCTTTATTAGAAGCTAATATCGATCTAAAAGGTGCTATAACATCAGTGGTTGGTAATGGGCAGAATACATACTTCTGGTTAGACACTTGGATTGAACTGGGTCCGCTTTATTTACTGTTTCCTGATCTGTTTAAAGTAGAGGTCCACAAGGATTGTTTGGTTGCAGAAAGGTGGATTATTTCATCATCTGGGCCCGTGTTTAATTGGGCCTGGGCTGTCACAGTTCTCGGCCAGGAAGCAGAAGTCCAGTTACAGCAACTGTTGGTTGTGTTGAGCAACCGCTCCCGATCGATGGCTCCGGATAGCTGGATTTGGCAGCATGAAGAGAATGGGTCGTTTAGCGTTGCAAGCATTAAGAGGGTGCTCGGTTCTGTTGGCCGTACAAGAACCGATAAAGCGTTTGAATGGAATAGTTGGGTCCCAAAAAAGATCGGAATAGTGGCTTGGAGGGCAGAGATGGAAAGATTACCGACAAAGTGCGCATTGGCTAGACGTAATGTATCAGTTCCGGATCGTTGGTGTGTCCTCTGTGGCGAATATGAAGAAACATGTGATCACCTTTTCGTATCGTGCCATTACTCACAATCGGTTTGGCAAAACTTAGCGTCTTGGTGTAGGCTCCAGCCGATTATAGCATTCGGTATGAATGATCTGCTGACACTTCATGCTTCCAGCTCGGGTCCGAGGAGAAGAAAGGCTATTCAGGCGATAGTTTTGGTGACTTTTTGGTGCATTTGGAAGGCGAGAAATGAGGTGGTTTTCAGGCAGGCGATCCCAAATTTTACAAGAACACTAGATGAGGTAAAGTCGATGGCGTACTTATGGATCAAGAATCGGTCTAAGGCGGTCTCGTTAACATGGGAGGATTGGAGTCGGTTTAATTTAGTGGCTATGTTATGTTGATGTTGTTTTTGTTTTAATTTGGTGTAACCGTTGTACTTCTGGTTTGTAGCATCTTGCTACTATAAATAAAATCTTTTGTCGGCCGTTCAAAAAAAAAAAAACGGTTGTCATACTTTATATGACTTTAAAAATAATGTCAATGTTCCATAACGCTTGTCATACTTTATATGACTTTAAAATTAAAGGTTAAGAACCTACAGGTATAGAAATAAAATAGCAATACAATTTTGAATTAAACTGAAGGGTAAGAACGTACAGCATCTCCCCATCAGAAAGTAGGTCACCTATGCTTACTTGCTCATCAAATCTTGTGCGCAACACTTCTCCAAGCCATATTCTTGCTTGAGACTATATCACATGAAAAGAAATAAAAATTAGATAACA
Organism: Helianthus tuberosus; assembly: GCA_030545235.1. Classification (NCBI taxonomy): domain Eukaryota; kingdom Viridiplantae; phylum Streptophyta; class Magnoliopsida; order Asterales; family Asteraceae; genus Helianthus; species Helianthus tuberosus. The sequence goes on along the minus strand of CM060356.1, from coordinate 5,803,654 downwards.
ACCTTAAAAAACGATATAAGTTAAATCATTCGAATTCTACAACTTTTATATTTATAAAATATGCATCGACAAAATAAAAATTAAATATATTACATTCCCAACAAAGAATGTGGAAATATTGACAACCCTGTAAGGTATTATGTATCATTGATCAACTATTTATAGGATTATTAATGATGATATTTGCAAAGGAAACCTAATCTAATCAAGTAATCATAAGTTCATAACTCCTAGCTATGATAAATATAATATAATATCTTATCATAAGTTCAAACTCTTCACTCAGGACTTAACACAAACACTTGGTGTGCAACAAAGTAAACCCAAAAAATACCTGCAAAAACACATCATCAAACTCACGGAAGCTAGGCGAAGAAGATGAATTATCAACAGCCATGGTGATACACCATCAATCGAGTGAATTTGCTCACAGATTGAAGTGGGTTTGAGAGAACCCAGGTGGAAAATTAGTGAATTTGAGTGGATGAAGAGGTAGAATCATTGAATTTCAGGAGCATGGGGGAACCGTCGTCAAGGAGAACTCCACTTCAGATTTCTTTCTTGCGCTCATCATTCTATATTTAACCTCTTCAAACCCTAAAATTAGGGGAGAGTGGGCAGTTGAATTGGCGGTTACCTACAAAATCGATTTGTGAGGATGCTTAAATCAGTATTTAACACAGAAATCAAACTATTGAACCTGTCGTAAATACTCCAAACACAATGTAGTGGGGTGATTCGTTCAATGGATTGAATATGTTTATAGGGTGAAAAAATGCAGAGGAGAAAGCAAAGCCATTGGCGATGGTGGTAGAGGATTTATAATGGGTAGCCTATGGTGGTTGGGGGCGAAAAAAGCGGTAAACGTGGGTGCGATTGGGAGGCAAACGTGCGCGATTATGAAGGATCTTGTAAAACCATCGCCAACTGCAGATTAAGAGGAGAGAGAGTGTGAAACCTCCACCAACTGCTGCTTCTAGAAGGTTTTTGGGTACTTTAAATGGTTAGGATTAAAAGTTGAAGACTTTATACGGTCAAGATCTTCTAAAAAGTTAGGGGATGTTTGGTAGCCTGCTAATGACCATTCAGATGCTACCTTTTAATGGTTTAAAACCTCTGAATGAATAAGAGGTAACCTCAAGTCTGAATGGTTAAGAGGTAACCTCTGAATGGTAAATCATCACATGTCACATTCTTCTACCTTCTCATTGGTAAAATTCTTAATGGTTTCATTAAGAGGTAGCCTCTTAATGACCATTCAGAGGCTACCAAACAGCCCCTTAGTTAACACTAACGGGGGCAATATAATATATAATTTCAATTACGGCTGCACTTTTCTTTGTCTGTTTAGTGTTTATCGTCTTCTTCCAAAGCTAAGAACGTCGTTTGTTGAACAACCGCTGCAACTCGCCGGAGAAAAAACATGACGGCCACCGTACTTCTTCCCTTCTGTTTATCTTTCAACTAGAGCGACAATTGAAGGGTAAATGTTTCAAAAAACATCACCTTTATATCTAGGTTCAGTATGAAGTTCCATCTATCGGAGGGTGGTCGGAGGGTCAACGGACCCTCCTGACCCCCCCCTTAGTTCCGCCGCTGTTTCCACAACCGCTCAACCACTACTTCATATGATATATGATATGATCATTGTTGCCGCTAAAAAAAAAATTATGGAACACCAAAAGAAACTGTTGGAATTAAGTGTGCGTAGGAGACTTTATCTCACACAAAGATTAAGTTAGATGGGACATAAAAGTAGGTGTTCATGGTAGAGTCGAATTTTGAGTTATTCGAAACGATTTGTTAGAATTTGACAGTTTAAAACCTCTATATGAATTTTCTAGAAATTTGACTTATTGGTGTCTCTAAGAATTCATGTACCCTGTTCGAACTCCAAAAATGTGCCCTTATGCCTTAACGATAAACAATGCAATTACGAAAATGACAAAATCGTAGTATTCGATAAACAATGCAATTACGAAAAATGAGAAAATTATAGTATTCAAATGAGTTACATTACATACTGTAATAACTAATAAACTAATAGCTAACCAATGATTCGTGCAGCCCTCCTTGCATTCTTCATAGCAAATTGGTGGATCAACTCTTCACAATTTATAGCATCTAAGACTTCGTTTTCAAAATCAAAATTTAAAGTTAAGAACATAAATGCTTAATAAATCATCAAACCTAAAAATTATCAGCCCGAACAACACACGGAATGACTAAATATTAAGGGTGAGAGGGGCACTCCCCTCTTAGGGGAGTCCCCTCTCTTACGCACACCCAATCAGGTTATGCCACGTCAACTCCCCTCACACCCTCAATTTGATGGCGGCACTCCCCTCTTAGGGGACTTGCTTTTTTTATTTAAAAAGAAAAAAAAATGTTTTGATTGGTTGAAAAGAGGGTGGCCCACCTTATTTTTTTTATCTAAATACAATTTTTTTTTGATGATAAAATACTTTTTATTAAAATACAATTCAAACCTTTTATTTATTTTTATTTTTTATTTTTTTTTATTCTCATATAATCAATAAAAACTTAACAAGATTCCTTTGTTTTAATCTGAATTATAACAATCATATGAAAAAAAATTATTATACAAATCAACAGTGGAATCGACTTCTAATTAATTTCTAAAAAATCTTTACATTACTCTTCGTAATATGAATGTGAATATCGTTTATTACCCAAATTGGTGTAAACTAATCGTAATTACTCAACAGCACACGATCTTCTAAATTTCTTTGTCGATAACTTTTGTATATTTTCTGAATTGTAGTACCAGCATTGAATTCGCTAACAAGTCGAGGCGATACAAAGACAGTTGACCCAGGAGAAGTCAAACCACCTGTGTTCAGATTCGACTTTTTCTGGTTTCGATTTTCAGCATTCTGTAATAATCGAATCATCTTGAAACGGAAACATACATAGAAGTTTCTCACAACAAGTTAAATGTAGGTGCAATTGATATGAAACTAATAAATCCAACCCCTTAATAACCATTATAGTTTTTATCTTTCCAAACCAAACTCTCACTAATATCGAAGCATTCGGAGATTTAAAAATAAAACAAGATACTCACTCTATATTTGTAAGAGCTAATGTGGTTCTTGACACGATAAAAACCAAAGCTAGTCTCCACTGAGAATTAGAGTACCTCGTCACAAATTTGGCAAAGCATTTGGGATTTGTAGGGAATAAAATGTTTGACATCCTCTTATAAATATGAACCTGTCATCATCATACTGATATATCTAAAAAGTTACAACATTGGACTATAAAAAGAGTAAAAAGAATTTAACGTAAATGAAAATGACTATACTTTTACGTCATCGGTCTTTAGCCCTTTTCTTTTGCTCCATCTAGCGTGAACTGAAACAAAATAATTTACACTTTAACAGCTAAAACTAATAGATCTCCTCCTTTGAGCAGTTATATCTTTACTTCATTTCATCAAATGTACAAACTGTCATAGTCAATTTGTTAATTTTTCAAGCAAAAGTACTTCAAGATATGCATGAATATGAATTTAGTTATAGAGATGAAAAAGCATAGATGATCTTACTTGTTGTCAATATCATTCCAACAGTATTTAAAAGCAAAAGCTCTACATAAGTTAGCTCTCCTTCCTCAAGAACCTAGAATATATTTAAAAAATGAGTCGTGTGTCTCCATATTCCAATTCATCTCCAATGAATCTATCTTGTTATTCAAATTACAAAACAATACAAGGTTACTTTGGCAACTCAAGATAGAGCCAGACCCATCGCGAAACTATAGTTTTGGATTTCTCACCATTAATCCAACAGAATAATTGTAGTTTTGGATTTCTCACCATTAGTCCAGCAACATAATTACTCAACAGCAACGCATAATACGGCTCGATATTAACATATATTAGTTACATATATATGATTAAACACAATCACATTAATGAATTAAAAAACAGATGTTTCATGTATTCTGCTAGTCAAATTCCAATATACAGAAGCATCTTAAGGCTCATATACTGTTGAAATTATCTGGGCTCTTGGCTATTTGTCATTCATTTGGTTTGGACTTATTTACTCTTTTATTGTTATTGGGCTTTTTATCCTTTGAGAAGTTTGTTAGTTGTTTGGGTTGTTGCAACAGGTGGTCCAACTGGTAAAAATATCTAAGGGGGGCTATGTGTAACTTTCTGAGGGCTGCGATCATCTCGGTCAGAAGTTTTGGACTAAAGTGCAACTTGTTAAGTTTCATGCTATAAAAGGCTTTCATATCCTTCACTCTCAGTAGATTGTTCAGTTGTTACTCTCTCTCTTGTTCATAGTTTCTCCGTTAGGGTTTGGTGATCGGAGATTTGTATACATAATCTCTCAACTGTATCTGAGAGATTATTCTGTTGTATTGATGATCATTAGTGGATGATCATCTAGATACTTTCTGTATCTTGTATTGTTTTGATCTTACTATTGTAAGATCTCTGGGTATTTGGGGGGAAAAATCTTTTGGGTTGGTTTAATAAGATTTTGTCACCTGTTTTGTCGCTATTTCTTGTGTTGTTTTGTATATTTGTGTTTGAATCATAAGTTTCTACATATACTCCAGATCATAATGCTTAATTGCATGATCAAACATGTTTATATAGTTACATATACATGATCAAAACATGCCTATTTCTCAACAAATTATGTTATATAAATCGCTATCGAATATTAATCAACTAACCGTCTAACCATATATGCAATTCCCATCATCCGGTTCTGCGGTAAAAAGTAACCGTCTAACCCCACGTGCACCCATTCTACCACCCACTCCATCCACAAAGCACCTGCCATCACCAAAGCCATCAAGATTTTGCCTCCAAGTCAACATGCTAACATCAGTCCCCTGTCATAAAATCAAAACATCACAAACACAACTAAATCTCAGAAATCTCACTACCGACAACCTAACGTTGGTGTATCAATTAAGGTCTGATTTTTGCTCTCCTGGTCAGCTTTGCTAGGAGCAGAGGCGTCATGAAGTTTATTGTTATTCGGCTTAACTACTGCTAACTACAGTTCATTAGGAGCAGAGGTGTCAGCTTCGCTAGTAGCAGATACCCAAACAGTTGTTCCTGTACCACAAAAGAAAAGAATAGATTTCAGTTTAATTTATATGAGTTTAAATATACTTTTGGATCGAGTCTAAATATGATACATGCTGAAGAGTTCAGGGGTAATTCTGTAATTAGTGAAGTAGTGTTAGTGTAACAGTGGTTAGAGCAGATGTTAGAACAGGGATTGGAATGTAATTAGGGTAGCAGTGGTTAGAACAGATGTTAGAACAGGGACTGGAATTGTAATAAGTCAAATGTGTAGGGTCTGTTGTAAACGTGGTAGTTAGCTGGTAGTTAGAGGTTGTTGTAGTTAGCTGGTAGTTTAGAGGTTGTTAAATACAGTTGAGAAGTGATGAATGGATATGTGTGTGTTGACTGAATTCTTTGTTCCTCTCTTTCTCTCATTTTCTCAATTACCACGTATCAAATTGGTATCAGAGCTGTTCGACCCTCGTCGGAGCTCCGGTAACCACCACCATTCCGATCATCTTCTCCGATTTCTCTGCTTCTATTCTGTTTCATTTCTGTGCTGGGTTGATCAATTCTGATCAATCTATTTCAATCAAATCCATGACGAATACAAGGAGTCAATCTGAAATTGAAAAAACAATTCAAAATCATACCACTTCACTGTTAAAGTTCGATGCATTCATGGAAAAAACAGACAAATCTTTCCATGAATTGAGGCAAGTGCTTGAAAAACTTGCTCTGAATCAAACAAATGTGAACAATCCTAAAGATACTGGTCCAGATAACACAATTATCCCTAAAACAGATAGGTTGTATCGATTGGGGAAGATTGAATTCCCTAAATTTGATGGAGATGAAGTGGAAGATTGGATCTGCAAATGTGAACACTTCTTTGATGTAGATGAGACTCCAGAGGCCTTCAAAGTGAGGTATGCTGCAATTAATCTTGATGGTAAAGCAATGAAATGACATTCCTCATTTGTTAAGCAATTAACTAAACCTATAACAGAAGTTACCTGGGCTGAATATTCAAGAAATGTGTTAGAAAGATTTTCTACACATCAATATAGTGATGTTATGGGTGTTCTCACATCTACTGTTCAAACAGGAGAATTAGAAGAATATTGTGAGAAATTTGATGCAAATCTGTTGAGGGTTAGTCTTTGTGAGGAATATGCTGTTAGCATATTTTTGAATGGGTTAAAACCTGAGTTAGCAGGGCCAGTTAGAATGTTTGAACCTAAGAATATGAAAGAGGCTTATAAGTTTTCCAAAAAACAAGATATGGCCAATAAAACTCTGTTGATTAAACCCAAACCCTATGAAGGTTGGGGTTGCCAATGGAATACCATTAATGTGTAAAAAGATATGTAGAAACTTTGAATGGCAGATGCAGGGTCTGTGGTTTAAAGCTGATGTGTTAGTCATATCATTGGCAACCTATGACATGGTTTTGGGTGTACAATGGCTTCTGCCACTTGGAGACATTGTATGGAACTTCAGAGATCTTACTATGCAGTTCAGGGTGGGGAATAAATCATATCAGTTGAAGGGCAGCCACAGCAATAAATTGTCTCTTTGTTCGATGGAAGTTATGCAGCAGTTGTTATCTGATAAAGGGCAGTTAGTACAGGGCCATTTGTGCAGTTTAAAGGTTGATGATGCTGATCAGTTTCAGCATAAGACAATGGTTTCTAACACTGTAAGTGATGAACAGTTAAAATCTTTATTACAAGATTTTGATGAGGTCTTTAAGACTCCCACCACTTTACCTCCTCAAAGGGATTTTGATCATAAGATTATTCTTAAGGATGAATCTGTTACAATCAATCAGAAACCCTATAGATATCAATTAGCTCAGAAAGATGTCATTGAAAAAATGACTAAAGAACTGTTGGATACTGGAGTGATAAGAGGTAGTTCAAGCCCTTTTGCTGCCCCTGTGGTTTTGGTGAAAAAGAAAGACAATACTTGGAGAATGTGTATTGACTATAGGAGGTTAAATGATGCTACAGTCAAAAACAGCTACCCTATTCCTTTAATAGAAGATTTGTTAGATGAATTGGGAGGGGCTGCAATCTTTTCAAAGTTGGATCTTAGATCAGGTTATCACCAGATCAGGATGTTCCCTGATGATATCCATAAGACAGCCTTTAGAACACATGAAGGACATTTTGAGTTCATGGTTATGCCCTTTGGGCTGACTAATGCCCCTGCCACTTTTCAGTCTCTCATGAACCACACTTTCAGGCCTTCCCTTAGGAAATCAGTTTTGGTTTTCTTTGATGATATATTAGTGTATAGCAAGACCATGGAACAGCATTTGATGCATTTGAGAGAGGTTTTGGAAGTGTTGAAGGTCAATCAACTGTTTGCAAAAATGTCAAAATGTTCTTTTGGAGGAAACTCAGTGGAATATTTAGGGCATATTATCACCAAAGAGGGGGTGGCCACTGATCCAAAGAAAATTGAAGCTATAAAACAGTGGCCTGTTCCTTCTACAATCAAACAGTTAAGGGGATTTCTTGGGCTATCTAGTTACTACAGGAGATTTATCAGGTCTTATGGTATTCTTGCAAAACCCCTTACTAATCTCCTAAGGAAAGACAGTTTTAAGTGGAATAAGGAAGCTACTGCAGCCTTTGAAAGACTAAAAGAAGCTTTGTGTACACCTCCTGTGCTGGCCCTACCTGATTTTTCTAAAACTTTTGTTTTAGAAACTGATGCTTCTGGGTTAGGTATTGGGGCAGTCTTGATGCAAGAAGGGCATCCATTAGCTTTTATAAGCAAGGCTCTTTCTCCTAGGCAGCAAGTGTATTCTGTTTATGAAAAGGAGTTACTAGCTATATTGTTTGCAGTCAAATACTGGCATCATTATCTCATAACCAGTCATTTCATTATCAAAACAGATCAAAAGAGTTTGAAATATTTGATGGAACAAAAACTTACCACTCCATTGCAGCATGTTTGGTTATCCAAACTTATGGGCTTTGATTATGAGATCGTATACAAAAAAGGAGTGGAGAACAAAGTTGCTGATGCGTTATCGAGGGTGCAGGGTCCAGCCTTAAGTGCCATTTCAGTGTCTCATCTGAACCCTTCACTTATGGATAAAATCAAAATATCATGGCAACAAGATCCGGTGGTTCAACAGAAGCTTCAACAGCTGTTGAAAGGAGCAGTGGTTCCTAAGTATAAATGGAATGGAAGTATTCTTACCAAAAATGACAAAATTGTTGTGGGGAAGTCTGAACCTTTACAACAAGAGATCATTGATCTGTGTCATAGTTCATCAATGGGGGGGGTCATTCAGGGGTTCATGCTACTATTCAAAGGATCAGAAGTATGTTCAGATGGAAGGGTATGCATAAACAGGTGAGACAGACTATTAGAAGGTGTGATATCTGCCAAAGAGTTAAGCATGAAAATGTGGCATATCCAGGATTATTACAGCCACTTCCTATTCCTAAATATGTATTTTCTGATGTGTCAATGGATTTTGTTGGGGGTTTTCCAAGGGTTCAAGGGAAAGACACCATTTTAGTGGTGGTTGATAGACTCACTAAATATGGGCATTTTATTCCATTAGGGCATCCTTATTCAGCTGAAACAGTGGCCCAACTCTTCTTAGACCATGTTTTCAAGCTTCATGGTTGGCCACAGACCATTGTGTCTGATAGGGATCCAGTGTTTCTGAGCAACTTCTAGAAAGAATTCACCAAACAGCAGGGTATCAGTTTGGCAATGTCCACTGCCTATCACCCACAGTTTGATGGACAAACTGAGGTGGTGAACCGATGTATTGAATCCTATCTAAGGTGTATGACTACGGGTTCAAGCAAAAATTGGTTGAAATGGCTACCTTTAACTGAGTGGTGGTACAATACCAATTTCCACTCGTCTTTGAAAATGACTCCTTTTCAGGCTTTATATGGGTATCCTCCACCCCTATTTGTGCCTTACATACCAAAAGACTGTTCTTTGGAGGTTGTGGATCAGATGCGTTGTGACAGGGAGTTGGTATTACAGGAATTAAAGAAGTCATTACAACGAGCTCAAAATAGAATGAAGCAATTTGCTGATGCTAATCGTACAGAGAGAGAATTTAAAATAGGGGAGTTTGTGTACCTGAAGTTGCATCCTTTTGGGCAGAATTCTTTGAGATCTTCCAAACAAAATAAGCTGAGCCATAAATATTTCGGCCCTTTTATGATTGTAGAGCGTATTGGGAAGGTTGCTTATAGGCTTGATTTACCGGATGATTGTGCAGTTCATCCCACTTTTCATGTTTCATTGCTGAAATTAACAAAAGGCTCTCATAGCACAGTGATTCCTCTTCCCTCTCAACCCCGGTTTATGTTTTACCCAGAAGCTGCAGTGAACAAGAGGATAATAAAGAAGAAAAATCGGATGGGTATGCAAGTTTTAATCAAATGGAAGGATTTGCCGCTCACAGAAGCCTCTTGGGAAGATTTGGAAGAGATGCAGCTCAGATTCCCTGAATTTGATTTCGGAATTTTGAGGCAAAATTCTTAAAAAGGGGGAAGTAATGATACATGCTGAAGAGTTTAGGGGTAATTCTGTAATTAGTGAAGCAGTGTTAGTGTAACAGTGGTTAGAGCAGATGTTAGAACAGGGATTGGAATGTAATTAGGGTAGCAGTGGTTATAACAGATGTTAGAACAGGGACTGGAATTGTAATAAGTCAAATGTGTAGGGTCTGTTGTAAACGTGGTAGTTAGCTGGTAGTTAGAGGTTGTTGTAGTTAGCTGGTAGTTTAGAGGTTGTTAAATACAGTTGAGAAGTGATGAATGGATATATGTGTGTTGACTGAATTCTTTGTTCCTCTCTTTCTCTCATTTTCTCAATTACCACGTATCAAAATATACCTGTGGTCTGATGTAGATAGCTTAGTGGCGTTCTGTTTGGATTCATCATCGGCAGGTCTGGGCTTGATGAATGTTGATGGTGGAGGATAAAGTAGGGGGCGTCATGGGGATCGATTCAGGATGTGCATAACATTAGATTGTTATTGTAATAGTATTGTTTTCTGGTCATATTTTTCACATAGATTACATACATACAGTATTTTAAAACATACAAAACGATATTTATGCGTCAAACCAACGTGGTCGAGACCATATGCTATGACAAGTTTATGTAATTTTTTACTATTAACTTATGAAAGGGTTCATTTGGCTTTTGTTTAATAGGGAAAAGATCAAATAGGAAGTTTATTTTGGCTAGGAAGTGTAGGAAGCAATAGAATTAGGACATGTGGCAACATTTAAAATAAAGAGGAAGGGTATTTTAGTCAATCCAACCCTTTCTTCTTCCTTTTCAAAACCCAGTAACTTCAAAACTCACCATCTTCAACCATTTCTTCACTTTCTATCTCAATAATCACTACATTATAGTCCGATTTTCATCACAAATCAATGATTCAAACACCCGATCAACGTGTTCTTCAGCTTTTTTTTTTTGAAGAAAACCCAGTTTAATTTCATAAAAAATCTTGTTTTTTTTTTCGGTGATTTTGGAGATAATCACTCGATTCGTTCGATTCGAGCGCTGATAAGTGTTTCTTTCATTCAAACTTCGTCAATTGTTGAAGAAATCACTTCGATCCATGTAAGAAATTCTTTAATTTCATTTTTACGATCTGGGTTTTTGATTTAGTCATTGCGTTTTACGATCTTGGCGGGGGTCCGGGGGCAGCGCCCCTGGTAGCGGGGTCCCAGGGGCGGCAACCCCTGGCAGGGTCCAAGGGGCAGAGCCCCTGGATGGGGTTGAGCCCTGGAAAAAAAAATTTCCGATTAAATTGCTGTAATAAAAATGCATCAGAAAAATTAATTTTCTGTAAATTGCCTCTGGAAAACTGCATTCGTAAACAGTGTTTCTGGTTCTGTAAACAACAGGTTCTGGTCATTGCGTTTTAGTTAGATTCTGGTTCTGTGAACAACAGTTTCTGGTTCTGTGAACAACAGTTTCTGGTCATTGCGTTTTAGTTAGATTCTGGTTCTGTGAACAACAGTTTCTGGTTCTGTGAACAACAGTTTCTGGTCATTGCGTTTTAGACAGTTTCTGGTTCTGTGAACAACAGTTTCTGGTCATTGCGTTTTAGAAATAAAACATTTTTGAAGTGTTTTTACTCATTACGTTTTAGGTAAACACATTTTTATGTGTATTCAGTTCATTGCGTTTTAGAGAGAACAGTTTCTTTTGTGTTTTTAGGCCATTGCGTTTTAGAAATAAGACATTTTTATGTGTTTTCTAGGCATTGCGTTTTAGAAATAAGATATTTTTAAGTGTTTTCTGGCCATTGCGTTTTAGAAATAAGACATTTTTAAGTGTTTTCTGGCCATTGCGTTTTAGAAATAAGACATTTTTAAGTGTTTTCTGGCCATTGCGTTTTAGAAATAAGACATTTTTAAGTGTCTTGGGTGCATTGCGTTTTAGGTAAAACACGTTTTTATGTGTTTTCAGTCCATTGCGTTTTAGAAAACAGACATTTTAAGTGTTTTTAGTCCATTGCGTTTTAGAAAATACATTTTCTTTTGAGTTTTTAGGCTATTGCGTTTTAGAAATAAGACATTTCTTTGTGTTTTCTGGCCATTGCGTTTTACAAATAAGTCATTTCTTTGTGTTTTTGGTGCATTGCGTTTGAGAGAAATGTCATTTTTTAGGTTTTTTTTTCATTGCGTTTTACGTAACTGGGGGTTTTTCTATTGCGTTTTACGCAACTGGGTTTTAATTTTTTTTTTTAAATATAGCAATAGTATACTCGTTTTAAAGATAAAAAAACGCTCGTTTTTTTGGTGCAATTTTTATAAAAAAATAATGTCGTATGAAAGAGTTATTAACGTTTATGAGGGGGAATTGGAGGAGAGAGAAACTATTGGCTTGGATTGACTAGAATGCCCCTAAACAAACTCACGCGCCTCTTTTCTTCCTTTCAATTTCCCTGATTTAATTTTAGCCATTGATTAACTAAATGGATGGTCAAGATCACTTCCTAGCCTTCCTAGCCAAATAAACTTCCTATTGTATCTCCACCCTTGTTTAATATATCTTTAATTTTGACTGTAAACTTAGCAATCTAGGGGGGACATGTTAAATTGGTTGAAAACTTGAAACTAACCCACATTTTATATTTTACTACAACCTTTTAAATCTTATTATTTGAAGCTTTAGACTATTAGTGTAATAATATTTTCTATAATCGTCATCTTGGTTTTAAAATGCGCGATGCGCTCTGATGCGTTTTGGTCCAAAAATCCGATACACGATGCGCAACGCGTAATGCGAGCGCGTCACGTATGCGATGCGTTTCTTATTTAAAAAAAATACTAAAAACTAATTATGCATAACAATTTTTATTGTCAATACTTACATATAATAATATACTTCTAAAACATTTATTAAGCGTACTTATACACAAAATACATATAAAAACACCAATAAACGTCTATAAAATTCAAAGAAAATAAGGAAAAAGAAAATAAAGATAATTCAGTAAAAAGACGAGATTGTGAAAAAACGAAAAAAAATCAGAAAAAGGTAGCATGGCTTTACCTACAACACAATATCACAACGGAAAAATACAAAAATCAAAAGTATAGTTTTTTGTACTTTTTTATTACTAGAGCACACAAGCTCCCACCTTTTTTTTTTGACTTTTACAATCAGATCTCACACTCTCTCTTTTTTTCCTTCTTTATTCTTACCTATAATCCACAAACCTGCAACTCATTCCCTAACGATTCAAAGAAGCAAAGGTTGCAACGCAAAAATCCTACCAAGTTCATGTTGCGCGCAACAGAACGCATCATGCGTTAGGTCGCATTATGCAATTTCACCGCATCAAGCTCGCATCAGGTAATCTCAGCGCATCGCTACACCTGATGCGTTTTCAGCATCGCATCAAGCGCATCACGCATTATGCGCGCATTTTAAAACCAAGATCGTCATCAACATATTAAGTATTCATGTACTATTATAAATGCTTTTTTTTAATAAAAGTTGTACCATGTGCATAAGCTTGTATCTTGATTACATATTTATAAAGAATTTGGATAAAGAAGTACCCTGGTTTGGTTTGATATGGTACCGGTGAGGGAGCATAACTCATATAACTCTGTTAAAAAATAACAATTGTGTATATAGTTTTGTTTCTTAATAAGTTGACGAACCCAAATTATAAAAGAAAAATAAATGATACGGTAAAGATGTATACATTATATAGTATAAAAGCTAAAACCGAAACTTAAAAAAATATATAAGTACATTATATGTATTAAATAAATGAACTTCACATCATATAATTTATGAACAGGTTGCTAAAAGTTTTTGCATGTACAAATGTATATGGGAAGCTTTATATTAAAGCTTGTTTACACTTTACATAACTAAAGGGATTTAAAAACTCAAAAAACAAAATATAAATACTAAAAAAAAACAAATATAAATAAGTAATACATGTAGTTTGGACTTTTGAGTATTTATGACATATGCTATAAACGGTGGAGCACAAAAAAGAATAAGTGGCAAAATCGTAATTTTTATTCAACTATTGTCCAATTAGTTTACTGTTCCTAAGGCCATTCATCATTGGTAGAGTCTGCCTGACCCTTTGGAAGAGTCTGCCTGACCCCTTGGAGGAGTCTGCCGCCACGTGTCCATTTTCTATTGGGGTTAGCTCCAAAGACGCATCCCAAGACTTCCAGACGTATCCCGTGCATTTGAATCCGTGATGCGCCACTCCAAGGACGCATGAGGTGGCTATTTTCGTAATTCAACCCTGGTCTTGGCTATTTTCGTAATTTTCTCAAATATTATTACAGTATTTCTCTTTTATTAAGAAACTACGCTGTTACCATTTTCTTTAATTCTTTTGTTAAAATCAATCTGGTTTGGATAAACATCAAATGACGGCAACATCAAAGCACTTCATAAGGATGCAACACTGGGGGATAAATATTATTTAGTTTTTTGAATTGTTTATTTGAATTTACTTTAGCTTGTTTATATTGTATTAGACTATCTTCAATGCTACATGCGTCCTTAAGCATCCTTAGCTGCCACGTCATCTGTCACATCATATCCTTACAAATCCTTAAAACCTTTACTTTAAGGTCCTAATATTAACACATGGGAAAAACTTATTTACACATGGTGTATACGGGTCGTATAATGTTATACGGCCCGTATAGAATTTAAAAAACTAACAAAGTCTGTGCCAGCTGACTTTGTCAGTTTTTTTAATTCCATACGACCCGTATCACAGTATACGGCCCGTATACACCATGAGTAAATAACTTACCTGGTCGTATACTGTTATACGGGCCGTATTCTTCGAAAATTAGATTTTTTTCAAAGTATTTAAGTGATTTAAGGTGCCAATCACACGAGAAATTTTACAGTCGTGAGGTGGTCAAACCTTTCTAAAAGTAGAAAAAAATAAAACATTAACAACTAACAAAGATTGAAGAACAAAAAGCCGCGTCGTATAACTGTAATAAAACGGAAGCTATCAACGCGGGGTTACGGGCATGGTGTTATTCTTTATTTAATATTTACAGAATAAAAGGAAGGGTGGGGCATTTGATGAGAGTTGTAAGGAGAAGCGTTGAAATCAAGGGTCCCTTCATTATAACCACTTGTTTTCAACGGGGATGTAATGCAATGATAATGCAATGATTCCTCTCAATTGAATAGACAGACACTTGCTTTATAGGACTCACTTTAATCGTCTCGAAAGTACTGAACAACCGAAATAACAGCTTTGGTTTCATCAGCCTGTATCGAAGAAACCAAATTCGCAACAATGAGTCTGAGTCCATTGTTGTTCGTGAATGTTTCGAACCATCATAGAAGACGTGTCGGGTTCTTCTGCTAGTGGTCGGGCTTCCAATGCTCACACAGGGTGATAAACAACGCTGATATGAACACAAACCAACTGCTTTATCTTGAGTCTTCGAAAATTAGATTTTTCTCAAAGTATTTAAGGGATTTAAGGTGCCAATCACACGAGACATTTTACAGTCGTGAGGTGGTCAAACCTTTCTAAAAGTAGAAAAAAATAAAACATTAACAACTTACAAAGATTGAAGAACAAAAAGCCGCGTCGTATGACTGTAATAAAACGAAAGCTATCAACGCGGGGTTACGGGTATGGTGTTATGCTTTATTTAATATTTACAGAATAAAAGGAAGAGTGAGGCATTTGATGAGAGTTGTAAGGAGAAGCGTTGAAAAACAGGGTGAAAAACAACCCTTGATGTTGAAACCGGTTTTACCTCATGAAAAGGAAAGAAATAATTTTTTTTACAGAAGCGTTGGGATTTAAGGGTTTATGAGTCAAAGTTAACATTCAGATTCAGAAAGCAGATGATTTGTACTTGGTTTATTCTCTTAAATCTATTAGAACGATCCTTGTTTTGTCACGTACATGCGTTTAATTCCCAACATACTTGTTTTGTCACGTACATTTCGTAAGAAACTTTTCGTGCACTGAACCTTCAGTTGTGTACAAAAATTCACCACCGGTTTCTACAGCACAAGCACATACACCGGTTTCCAGGTAGGGTTTAGAATGTTTGAAGGAATGTTGGTTCAATACCAACTCATCTTTAGTAGTGTTTGTTTGAGAACCTGATTCAGATAAATAACGGTTCTCCAATTCCAGAGTAAGCAAATACACAACGGTTCTCCAATTCCAGATCAGTAATGAACGTTCAGTTGTGTACACAAATTCATCACCGGTTTCTACAGCACAAGCACATACACAGGGAGAATGTTCTCGAAATTGAAGGAAAAGAAAAAAACGGTTGCTGATGTTTTTCACTATCAGGATTTTGTTGGTTTGTTTCCAGGTAGGGTTTAGAATGTTTGAAGTATTCTTGGTTCAATACCAACTCTTCTTGTAACACCCCGTGTTACGAAAGTCAAAGTACAAGTTAAAGTCAAAGTCAAAGGAAGAAAAGATTGCTAATTGCGATCAGTCACTCCTTGCTTAACTATTGATTGTTCGTCATTGACTTGCAATCGAATCCTTTATTTTATTTGCTTTAGTTGTATTATGTGGAGTATCTATTAATAATCGCGGTTTAATCGATGTTTGATCGCTAATCTACTGCTTTATCGCTTATCGCATCGTAATCGCAATCGCAACCCGAATTATGCGTTCTGAATATTATTTTACGTGTGTGTGCTACTTATGTGTTACTTGTGCATGTTTATTTATGTTTATGCTTGTGGTGATTCATTGAAACGCAATCGCAACTCTATCGCATCACAGTCTAATCGCAAACGCTAAACGCAAGTTAATTATAGTGATTGTATGTTAGATATAGTAGTTATGTTATTTGTGTAACTAATGGGTAATACTATCACATCGCTCACTCGAAACGCAACGCTCAACACGCGAATCAAAACGACAAAACTCAACATGCCAAACACCGGGATCGAGTGGCCAACCGATCGAGTGGTCAACCGATCGGATTGCCATCCGATCGGGTTGCCATCCGATCGGTGACCAATCCGATCCAGGTGCCTTTCCCTTTTTGGAAACCCTATAAATACCCCCACTGTCACATCATTTGTGATGTGACAACTCCTTCACTCGACCAGCCCGTTCAAGCACTCTTTTCTCTCGATTTCTCGCGATTCTTGTAAGTTTTCAACCTAAATCTTGTACTTCTATGATCTACACACACTCCTTCATCTTTTTCACCTTTGAAACTTCACTTTTAACCGTGAAATCACTAGATTTGAGGTGTTCTAGGGTGATGTCATCATGGAGTTCTTAGGAACTTCAAGATTTGGCTTCATTCCACCAAGAACAACTTAGATCTGAATGATTTCCACATGAATAAATAATGATCTTGCATAGATCTGAACATATTCATGGTTAAAAAGGATTGAAAGAAGGTTTTCCAACTTTCTTTCAACTCTTTTACACTCAATGCACTCAAAACCGATAGAATCAGAGCTTATTCTGATCTTCTACTCATTCTTAGTGTTGTGTTGGTTCAAGATCTGAATTCTATTCAAGAGATAATGACTACGAGTTAAACATGAATCACCGTCATGAGCCGTTAGCTGAGCGGACCAGGGTGATTCCTGTTCGATAGGGTAACTTGGGTCTGATAAGGGTTCTGTTGTCTAATGCGTTGTCATACCGTCTCGATCAATCGTAAAGCTTAGCAAAACACCAAGTTAGCAATACGATCAAGTCGTTGGGATGGATCGCTGTCCGATCGGATTGCCATCCGATCGGGTGGCCATCCGATCGAACAGTTACCCGATCGGGTTGCACTTGGTCTCAACACTAAGCAATTTTCAACATGTTCATTGCACTACCAGTTCCAACGGATTGCCATCCGATCGGTAGACCATCTGATTGAGTGACAAACCTACTGTGAACTTGATCTCTGAGAAATACCTCGCTGAACGGGTCGCCATCCGATCGAACCGCTGTCCGATTGAACGACCTGAAAGGTAGAGATACTTCCCTGTTTTCAAAATGCTACAACAAAAACTTCAAAGGACAAACCATCATACACAAACACATCTATCCCAAACAAGTGTCGATCCGACCGAATGGCCATCCGAACGGATAACCATCCGAACGGATTGACATCCGATCGAATGGCCATCCGTTCGGATTGCCATCCGGCTAGATGACCACTCGTCACTTGTTCACTTTACAACGTTTTACGCGCTGCTTATCACTTACGCTATTATTCTGATCAGGCTAATCTCACATCTAGCGCTCCCTTCAATCTGTAGGTCCGTTTTTCTCGGAGGATCCAATACGTAACCTAT
Source organism: Helianthus tuberosus (assembly GCA_030545235.1). Lineage (NCBI taxonomy): Eukaryota > Viridiplantae > Streptophyta > Magnoliopsida > Asterales > Asteraceae > Helianthus > Helianthus tuberosus. The sequence goes on along the minus strand of CM060356.1, from coordinate 5,785,767 downwards.
CCTTGTTTACCACAAACACTATCACGGGTGCGGAATCCCCGTAAAGGTGCAAACCAAACAAATGTAAAGCGGATAACACAAACAGATAATCAAAGATTCACTTGGATTAAAAGGATGAGAACAAATTGCAAACACATACACACAATGCTTGACGATAAACTCTCAGTTTCTCTCTATGCTCTCATAACTAAAACTGTTAACATCTGTGCTATATATACTGACCAACGGCGGAAACCCACTTGACGAAAACCATGTGTGACAAAATTAGGGGATTTCGCCATATCAATATTGACGAAATCACACAGAGTTCGTCCAATATATGGCATTTAGAATTCTCATTGACATCATCATGACATCACTACGGTGATGTCATGGTGATGTGTCGGCGGGACTGGCCGGCGGCTCTCCGTGCTTCGTGTGTCGATCTCTGGGGCGCACGACGGAGGAATGTCGCAACGTCGGACTTGAGCCGGACCTAACCGTGTCGAACCGAACCAAGTCGAACCGAACCGAGTCGAACCGAACCAAGTCGCGTCCACATAAAGTGTACCAACAAACTCCCCCTTGGACGCTACTCGTGATGGTTCGTTCTTTACATTGTCGGATCTTTAAAAAGGTCTTCACGTGACACAATCAGGGAGTGTATCAACAAACTCCCCCTTGAATGATGCTCGTGAATCTTTTGAACTTCAAAACTTTAGATCCTTGTGGTGTTGAAAAGTGGTCAGTTGCAATTTGATCATCTTGATCTTCAGATTGCATCACTGTAGTGTCTTCACTTTATGGCTTGTCATCTGACATGTTCTCTTCGCCTTTAGCTGATTCTGATGTCGCATCTGCACATACAAGAAAGCTAAACACGTAATGAGAACAACCGCTTGGAATTTAGACAAATTAAATAAATGACACATATGAGATCAAATCTCACTTAAACACCGACTGACAACAGTTTGAAAGTTTAAATATTGATCAATTTTAATCTTTTAACTTTCAAAACTTGTTAACTTCGACAGTTTATAAAGGTGCAATTGTTTTCCGGCTTACAATCAGGATTTTGGGTAGGATAGACTCGAGTTCCAACATCGGTCAATCAAAAAATAAACTAGAAGCAAAATCTTTTTGGCTTTTATAAAGTTTATATTAAAACACACCTAAAATCTTTTTGGTATTTTTCATTTTTCAAATGTAAAGACGGAAAGAAATAAATAAATATATACAAAGATTCAGAAATGAAAGCAGTAAACAAATATTTACAGACATTCTTTTTGCGAGTTTCGAGGGTAAGAGAATCATATCAGTGTACGGTCACGCCAAAACGCTCTTTTTGTTCAATTAGTTAACATTAAGATAAGCATCCTATAAAAATTATCGGTATTGTTGTCCACATAAGCTCAACTTATCAGATGTAATCATGGCGAGGGGATACGATTAGTGTATGATTTATACTTACCGACCGGTGTTCATCCACACACGACACATTCCCGTATCAAGGTATGCATGAGAGTTCATCTTACCGGTGAGTATACCATTTATCATCTGTTTGACCGTATAAAAGATGTGAGAAACTCACTTATTTTGATTTGAAAACAAGCCCTATGTGATAGAATCACTTATTTATGAGGAACTTGATTTTCATATGCATGAGGGCACAGGAGCAAGTCCGTGAACCGGTCAGTACTAACGTACAGCAGAGAGACGAACTTGACTCCCGGATAAAGCTGTGATATATTATCACTTATTTTGTTTGGACATGTGATTGTTGATCACTTATTGAGGTCGTATGCAATATGTACACGTATGTATAGTATCATGGAAGATCTAGACTTCATCTCCGTTATTTTTCGGTAAAAGAAACAACCATGATACCCAGATGATAAACAACATAAAGACCACATATCTCAGAACCTCGGCAATCAATCAAACGAAATTTCGGTACTAAGACCATATGCCAATGTGTGGTTCCCACCTGGTCTTCAGTCAATTTAGGATTTATATCACCCTGCACACTTTAAAATGATTGTGAGCCTACCGATACATCTTATATAGAGCTGCTTAACATTTTTCATTTTAAGTTCAGTTCGAAAAGGTTTAGACAGACCACTGATGTACTATCATTTTCTCCTTTTCTAGCCAGGAAACTCATTTTCGATTTTCTATAGTTTTTGCGTTTTGAAATTTTTCGATGTTTTTGAATTTTCAAATTTTGGATTTACTCCCCCTAAAATGAATAAACTAAGAAAAATTTTAAAAACACAAAGGTATTTACAAAAACGATTTTCTGATGTCGGTTAACTCATGTTTTACCTCAATGCCGTTTACCATAATTAAGTTTTAATCAGAAAAGATTTATCGAATTTTGGAAAAATCAGTTGGCACGTCGGTAAGCGGTGTGGACCATGACAACATTGACGAGTTTCATATTGAAACAATCATGTGTGAGGTGATATTCGAGATCAACGTGTCTGGTCAAAGAATGCTGTACGAGATGATAATAATTCATAAAGCAGCTTAAATATCGACAAGTATTGGAGAGATATGAAAGTTAAAACCGTATCCTGCAACTGTTTCATGCATTGCAAGGAATCTGAGTGCTCTCCCAAACTGGATATCCACCCGGTGTGGATTTCAAAGTCGATTTTGTAGCTACTGAGAAATCTCTTCACAGCAACAAGATTATAAACCTTTGGGTCCGGCTGGTCTTCCACATTGCACCAGCGAAGGTCTTTGTCTTTCTCCTTCAGAAGTAGTGTGCGGTTGTTCAATCCACGCCAAGGCATCCGCACACCCGGTTGGTTTGTTCAACAAACACATTTTCTTCAATCACACAACGAAGAAATATACACTGCACGTTCATCTTGTTGATTTTGAACATCAGACGTGCTGCAGGTGCGTACATTTTGATTGAATCTATCCCGGGGACCCGATTAAAGCCTTTAACAATCAAACTTTGGAATGATTTCCATTTTGTCGAAGGTTTTCAATTTCTTTCGACAGACAATTCTGTCTTCTTTTCTTTTTCTCTCCATCAAAGGCAACAATTTCTTTGTCGCCGATCTTGTGCATGGACACTCCACTATCAACAATCCGATGACTATCGATAGTTCCTCCTGGAACATCCTGCACACTCACTCAGAGATTAGTTGGAGAGGGGGACCCAAGCCTTCATAGACTTGGGTTGCCCCTGAGAATCAAGAAATGTAATTTCAATTTCTTGAAGGTCCTTAAATTGCAAGCCTCCCCCTGAATCCTTACCTGTTTTCAGTTTCCAAGCCTGTTTCCGTTTACCGGATTGTATATCATTTACAGATTTAGAAATCTACGATTTTAACGGTTGCGACAAAATTGGTTTCCTTGTAACAGTTTCTGTTTTAAAGCCTTTTCGATCACCTTCACATTTTGACGTCGTTGTTTTGTTTCCTGTTCTTTAACAGTGCGTTTGTTAGTTTTTGGTGACACAGGACGACGTTGTTGGTGACCTTGTTCAGAAGGGGCTCTTTCTACAAAATTTGGTTTCAGAGAGTTTGTGCAATTTCTGATAATGTGGCCAAACTCCCCGCATTTAAAGCATGATCTCCTTTCAACAAAATTAGGAGATTCTGTTCGATGACCTGACGTTGAATTTGTAGACCCCAAGGTACTAGCTTCACACCCGTTTGTGTGTTGGGTGTAATTGTTATCACTATTACGTTTCAAAATTTTGACCTTTTGAACAAACTCAGTATTGGATTTATTTTCAAAAGTCTCAACTTTATCAGTACCCTTGGAGGCCACAAATTTAACGTCTTTTGCTTTCTTTTTGTAACGAGCTCCTTTTGATTCAACCTTAGCCTTAGGCTTTGGAGCTCGTTGTTGTTGTTGTTGTTTACCCTTAAAGTGATAGGTTGTTGCTTTGTCGGTAATGTTTGATTTCCATGCTATTTCCTAACTTCAGCTTTTGGAATAGGATCACATTGAGTTACAGAAACTCTTGGGATCGCTTTACCCAAAAACTTTGTTGTATTATCTTCAAACACTTTATCAATCAAGGATTGATTGACGTTTTTGATTGGAAAATCTTTGTCTGAATAAATTTTACTATCACCGACCAAAGTATACAACACGTTATCACTTTTAATGGTAGACACTGTCTCAGTGATAGGATCTATCTCTTGTTTAGCACCAGTTGATTGCACAGCAGGAGTAGGAGGATCACACAGAATGTGATTCTCAAAAGGCACTTCTACTCCTTTTCTATCGTCAAGAGATTAATCCTCATCACTCACATCTGATTCATCATCCGAAGAATCATAGTCCTCAACGGTTGGAGGACTTTGATTTGAAGCACATGATGACTTTTGCTTGCTATCAGATGAGCCCTCCGATGAATTGTCCGTTTTGAACCCTAAGCCAGTTGTAACTTCCTCATAATCAAGAGGTACAGTTGGCTCAAAACGCGGCATTTCCTCCTCATCGGGCATCTTGGTATAGTTGTGTCTCAAAGGAGGTGGACACGACTAATACCCAACGCCTTTAACATTACCCTTTAGTTGTTGAACGTCAATGATGTGATCAAGCACATATCGGGAGTTTGAGTAACTCTCCAATTTGAGCTTGATCGCTTCATGCTCACATTTCGCCTCGGCTAGCTCTTTCTTAGTTTCCTTGATGATATTAATGTAATTGTTAATACCAATTTGCTTATTGAAAACAGTTTTGGTCAATTCGGAAACACTTTTCTTTAAGGTTTCAATTACAGATTTAAAATCCTTTTTGTTACGAGCTAAGGCCATGTTTGCCTCTTTGCATTTTGACAGTTCAATAACCAAACTCTGATTGTGACTATGAACCTTTTCAGATTCATGTTTCAATTCAGCACAATCACTACATATGCTAGGAGTTTCAGATTTTACCTGACTTGTAGAAGCTGTGACATTAGCCATAAAGGCAGTCTGAGAAGAGAAAGATCCATCTTCAGTGAGAATCTTCTCCATTTCTTCTGATGTAGCATCAGCTTTCTTGACCAAGACATATTTCTGACACTTTATCTCCTCAGCATCAATCAAACTATCACCTTCAGAATCAGTTCTCTCATTCACATCTGATTCTTCATCCGAACTGCCACTGTATCCCGAACTATCATCTGATTCAGAAAATTCTTCCTTGTGCACATGCTTGATGTGACTGATGATTTTAGCGTAACATGCAGTTCCTCCTCTAAACTGTACGGACAAATCACATCCCTCATCGGCTTGTACCACTAATGCTCGATTAGTATTAGATGGCCCTGACTGGTTTGTTTGGTTGTTATCAGCTACTATCCCTCTTTCGTTGTTAGCTTGATTTGAAGTACTTGTTTGATTTTGGAAGGGATTTTGGTTGCCTTGTTTGCTCGGTCGCGTGCATTCACGTTTGAAGTGACCCTTCTCACCGCAATTGAAGCATGTCACGACATCTTTATCAAAACCGTACTTCGTATCCCGCTTGCTTTCCAAGCTAGTCTTCCTGGTTCTCCTCATATAATCCTTCGATCGTCTAACCACGCTCGCAAATGCCCACTTGATATCCATTAACTCCATTTCATCCCTGTCTATCTGCTGATAGTTTTCGTTTGTCAAATTAATGTTGCCAATCTGACTTGCGACTAGTCCGCAGTAGGCATTGACCATGGTGTTAAGAAGTTCCATGGTTTCCCTTGCAGTTTCCACATTGACTTTGGATAAGTTTGCTTGTGGCTGTTTGGATTGAGGTTGTAGTTGGGCTTGTGATGGTGTTAGAATATATGCATTTGGATCAAATTGAGGTTGAGTGGAAGGAACTTGTGGTGGAGGTTGGGGTTTAGGTAGCCACGCACTTGCATCTAATTGAGGTTTTGAGAAAGCATGAGCTTGAGCAATCATATGCGCTGGCGGATGATAAGCACTTGGATCGAAAACCTCAGGTGGAGCTGATTGTGGAAACGGAAAAGAGCTTGTATTCGACATAAACGCCGTCTGTAGCTTCAGTTGCTGAACTGAACTGGAACTAGCTAAAGAGTTAAAACCTGCAAGGTACATTTCGGTATTTTAAGGAACAGGAATTCGTTTAGCTTTCCGGATTTCTTCATCATTCTTGTGTTCCAACTTCTGAATGAATTCATAGATATTGACAGCATCTAGAACGCCCGTATGCTGTAGAAGCTCAATGAATGGGCTCCACTTTGGAGGTAGAGCATCAGCAAACCTTGCAACCATTTCCTGTTGAGTTGCACGAACATTATAAGAATACATTTCACTAATCAAATGAAAAAAACGAGTAGTCATATCATTTAGGGTTTCATTCTCTAAGAAATGAAATGATTCGAATTCCTTCTTCAACAGATCATGACGTGTCTTTCTTGTCGCTGCATTTCCTTCACCTCTTGCTACCAAGGCATCCCATAGTGCTTTCGTGCTCGTACAATAAAAGAATTGATGATAGATGTTTTTGTGGAGTGCTTGCTTGAGAATAGCAAACACCTTCTTCTCTAGATCATACGCTTTCTTGTCATCTTCTAGCATATTCGCCAATGTCGCCGCACTTGAACCTGCTTCTTCTAGATCTTGATTATACGACGAAATGAAGCACGTCCATACTTCGGTATTTTGCCCTAGAACGTACGTGTGGAAACGACCTTTCCATGTCGGATATTCGTTCATGTGATTTAGCTTTGGCGGGCGGTTATTGCTACCCGTTTCACTTTCGCTCATGAGTAGATTCTGGATACTTTGATTTTGATTTGCCACGCACGCCCATTGACTAGCCGAAATTCTTTCTTGTGGCATCAAAGACTTAACCCATGACATATCAGGGACCGTGCTAATGCTCCAATCGAATGGATTTGTACTCATATTTGATATATGAACAATTGTACCTGAATAACAACTTGAAAACAGACTGACAAACTAGATTTGCAAAGGTTTCTGTTAGAAAATAGACAAGTTTCGACGAAACCCAAATTTTGGCGAAACTCTCACTGCTTGACGAAACACACTTGATGAAACTTTGTTAAAGTTAGACGAAACTTTGTGCTTTTGACGAATCTTCTAATGACGAAATCTGATATGTTTTTTTTAATGTGACGAAACTTAAAGAATGACGAAACTATAGGGACTGTTGGCGAAACTTTACTTTTGATAGACAACAAAAACCTGCCTTTCAATTAATTCACACATTCATATGTCAGATACTAGTTCAAAGCTATTGGACCTTTCAAGTTTAATTGTCTGCTAATAATCATGAATATAGATCTCATAAATGCTTTCAAGAAAAATATCATGTGAACTGATTTCATAATGAAATCTCATTGGGCCTCTCAACTAATGGACAAAAACCTTTTAAAATCTATTGGGCCGTGATGTATGACCGTGACGAAGACTAATGGGTGACGAAATCTAATGTTGATGACGAAATCTGATGAATGGGACGAAGATGTGATTTCGAAGAAGACTCTTGTGTGGGACGAAGACTGATTAATGGATTTTTGTTGACAAGGAGATAAGGTTTGGTGAGATATTTTTCAAACTGACCTTATCCTTTTTCTGACAAGGACACTCTTTTTCAAACAGACAATGCTTTGTGATTTACGAAGCTTCCTTTTTTTTCAACAAGACATCATGACACTTGAACACAATTGTCAAACAATATTATTATAGTCTGCAACACTTTAACTTAAAAACAAACAAGATCAAACACACATATAATCTCAAGAACAATTTGAATAAATGAAGTAACTGATGAATATTCCGGCCAAAATTTCACCGGGGAAATTTTTCGAACACAATTTTGCATAAACTTTCAATAAAAACCAATTCCTATCATGCTAACATGCAATAAAACAAGGTTTTCAATAAAACTTTCAGCAAAAACAACACAATGTTCACAAATTTTCAATCCTTTTTCCAGAAAAATAAGAGCTTTTCAAGAAAAAAATATGAAAATCACAAGAATAACTTGATAAAACACTAACAATGTTTGGTTTTAAACAAGGAAAAGAGACAAGGCTCTGATACCACTTGTAGGTCCGTTTTTCTCGGAGGATCCAATACGTAACCTATCCTTGTTTATCACAAACACTATCACTGGTGCGGAATCCCCGTAAAGGTGCAAACCAAACAAATGTAAAGCGGATAACACAAACAGATAATCAAAGATTCACTTGGATTAAAAGGATGAGAACAAATTGTAAACACATACACACAATGCTTGATGATAAACTCTCAGTTTCTATCTATGCTCTCATAACTAAAACTGTTAACATCTGTGCTATATATACTGACCAACGGCGAAAACCCACTTGACGAAAACCATGTCTGACGAAATCAGGGGATTTCGCCATATCAATATTGACGAAATCACACAGAGTTCGTCCAATATATGGCATTTAGAATTCTCATTGACATCATCATGACATCACTACGGTGATGTCATGGTGATGTGTCGGCGGGACTGGTCGACGGCTCTCCGTGCTTCGTGTGTCGATCTCTGGGGCGCACGACGAAGGAATGTTGCGACGTCGAACTTGAGCCGGACCTAACCGTATCTAACCGAACCAAGTCGAACCGAACCGAGTCGAACCGAACCAAGTCGCGTCCACATAAAGTGTACCAACACAATCCATTAACTTCCATCGCTGTGAGTGTACTCGATCCCTTTTTGCTTCTTGCACTTTTGGGTGTTACATACGTTACTTATTCTAATCACATCGAACACACAACACAACACTTTTAACGCTAACCGCTATTGCATGTTATACGTGACTCGATGAATGCCCGTTTGTTATGTTTACACATTGATTGATGTCTACTTGCCTTAGCAATGATAGTACTATAGTTTGGACTCAACACCCGTTCACTCGGGGGTTGTTAAGGACAATTACTTCACGTGTTCACAGTGGTGAACATGTGTTGTGCACTCGCTGCTCGCAGTCATTGGTATTGATAGGATCTTTGTCGATAACTTACATGCTTCACATTATACGTTGTACATGCTGGTTATGCGTAAACTATTTTGAACTCTATTACGCTATATCAAACTTGTATGCTCACCTTTACACTCTGTGTATTGACCTTTATTTTAACATATGTGACAGGTGTTTAGGATGCTATCTGCTAGGATGCTTACTTTGTGGAATCAAGTTAGGATGAGTCTAGAAACAAAGACATTTTATCTTACCTTTATTTAAAATCTGAGTTGTCGGAACATGTTATTTGACTTTGAGATATCGCCGTCAGTAATAATTTACTTGCTTAATAGGTTATGGTATGGGAGATAATATTAACTATTCGGTAAAGTAGATGTTATGGAATTTCTCTTGGTCAATTTGTTTCGCTCAGTGCCGCGTCCCGATGTTTCCGCCATCGGTTGGGGTGTGACAGATTGGTATCAGAGCCATAACTATAGGGAATTAGGCAAGACTCGACCTAGTCCGGGTCGATGTCTTAGAAACGACCTAGTCTATAGTCTAAGTACCAACAGGCCGACTTGTGCATACCCGTTAGGGGTTTTGTACGAGCTTACTTGCTATTTCTCGCTCGCACTCGCTTTGCACTACCACTGCACTTTAATTTTCAAAAGTGAATGAGTGATTAGGTCGAGATTAGGTGTGAAAACCGTAAACCCTCGATTAAGTCGCTTGTTCGACTCACATTTTATCTATAAACAGGAATATTTGCGTTGAATCAGGAGTGAAATCCGCACTTCGACGCAAATTTCCTCTCTATTTTATCAAAACAGGAACGAAGTTGTTAAGTCAGGGGTGAAACCCGAATCTTGATGACTTGTTCCGTACTCTATTTTGGTTTATACAAAACTCTTACCAAAGTCTCGACGGACTCCAACGACTTGGGTCGCGCTGTAACTAGAAGGATGTGTGCCATTCGCCCACAATCGAAGTGATTGTACAGTCCCGAAAGCCAAAGTGGGTACCTAAAAATCCTTGTGAATAGTCGAATCACTTTGGGTAGTCGAAGTCTGACACACCCGAGACATTCTATTCGATTTTATGTGTTTCGATTCTGAGCCCACAACTGCCGACTCTGATATTTGTCGCTTCTATGTGGATTTTATGTGCTATTTGTTAGCATTTTGAGATAAAACAACACTGTGCACTATACTGATAGTTTCGATTCCACGTTCTCGCCCCACTAAAATACACGCAACACGCATCACACTAACAAATCGCCACTATTTGTGGATGATCGCATGCTATATTACTCGATATACTACTCGCTATGCTACTCGAAGTGTACTCGCTGATCGCAATCGCTAATCTCAAACGCGCGAACTTTGAATAATAGGTTTCTGTGTTCTGACTACCTCATGTGCTTATATGCCTTATGTGCTTTCGTGTTCTACATGCTTATGTGCTTCTGTGCTCTATGTGTCTATGTGCTTCTGTGATTATGTGCCTATGTGTTTACATGTTGAGGTGATTGGACGTGTTCCTGAGCTTTAGTATTAGTACGTGTGAGGTGAGATTCGATTATATAGTGTCTGAGTCCTATGGCGCTGTCTGTTGCAGACAATGTCGTCATCTGGGTCTCGCGCTACCCAAGCCACTCGCCGAAAGCAGGCCGATAAACGCCTCTCCTCTATGGTCGCTAAGCAGGTCGCGAAGGCCATTCCTCAGATTTTCAGTGAGATTCATGAGAACGCAAGCAAATCTTCTGAGGAGTCACGGACCGATTCTCCCAAAACTGCCTTTAGCTTTAAGCGGTTCAAAGCTTGCGGACCAAAAGAGTTTACCGGCGAAGATGGGCCTACGACCATGTTTCAATGGTTTGATTCGATCTAAGTCACCCTACGTCAGAGTGGCTGTCCTGATGATCTCCGCACTCTTAACGCTACCGACGTCTTCCAATCCCGTGCTCTAGATTGGTGGACGGCCGAGAGAAACAAACGCGGAAATGATGCAGCTTACGGGCTGACGTGGAAAGAACTGAAGGAAATCATGACGGAATAATTTTGCCCTCCCCACGAGCGCCAAAAGTTAGAGGACGAATTCTGGCACCTAAAGCAGAAGGATGGTGACAATGCTGCTTTAACTGCTCGCTTCAAGCAGCTAAGTATAATCTATCCAGATCAAGTTAAGACTCCCGAAATCACCATCAAGAAGTATATCCGTGCTCTTTCGGATTGTGTGGCTGATTTTGTTCAAGCAGCAAAGACAACAACGATTGAGGAAACTTATCTGCTCGCCGCTGAAATCAACGACAAGCGAGTCAAGTCTGGCTACTGGGATAAAGCCACCAAGTGTAACGCTCCGCGTTTTCATAACTTTCCATATTTAGAAACCATTGTTCATATTCCTATTTTTTGGAAACTTTGGATCCTTGTATTAGTCGTTTCGTTACAATCGTCAAAAAATCTTTATCTTTAATCTGATTCGTTATAAAAATGGGTATTTATTCATGGTTTAATTAATTAAATTAATGGATTTTACTATTTGGAAGTTTATTTTTATAATAATCTAGTTAGTCTCGTTGAATTTTAAAGTTAGGAAAGGATACAAACTAACCCGGTTAATTTAATTGTAAAGATTAGTTTTTATAGAAAATACGTATAACCTAGTTAGTTTGGTCAACCATGTTATATAACTTAAACTAAGTTAATTCAACTAATTATTTAAACCTTTCAAAGTTAAGGGACTATATTGGGTTTTTTCCTAAAAATGAGATGCAAGAACCTATACATATCTCGGTTATCTGTGCAGATCTCAAAAAAAAAAAAAAAAAAAACAGCAATAAGCTTTTCACCTCCCTATCTCCATCTCTTTAGAATCCGGTCACCGGATTAGGGTTCCGGCTACCCTTTCCGGCGCCGCCTTTCTGGTGAGCCACACCCAACAAACACAGACAAGGATCATCATTTTCACTCTCCTATCTCTCTCGATTATACTTACAGGCAACAAACACACATATGAGAACACTTCATCTCCTTTATCTAACTTGAAGGAACCCTAAATCCCTTACACAACAACACCACATACCTCTGTTCCCCCTCTCTTTCTACATTTGGTCGCCGGCAACCTCTCCGGCACCTCAATCCTCCAACGACAAACACACCCACATCTTTATACGTATAATCGAGTTAGGATGAGTCTAGAAACAAAGACAATTAGGATGAGTCTAGAAACAAAGACAATTTATCTTATCTTTATTTAAAATATGAGTTGTCGGAACATGTCATTTGACTTTGAGATATCGTCGTCTGTAATAATTTACTTGCTTAATAGGTTATGGTATGGGACATAATATTAACTATTCGGTAAAGTAGATGTTATGGAATTTCTCTTGGTCAATCTGTTTCGCTCAGTACCTCACCCTGATGTTTCCGCCATCGGTTGGGGTGTGACACTTCTTTAGTAGTGTTTGTTTGAGAACTTGATTCAGATACACAACGGTATTTAACGTACACACCGCATTCGAAGATCCCTGTCTCGTGGAAGTCAAAGATTTGAAGGATGGGACACCGAGGTAACCTTTCAGTTCTTGGAGAACACGAGTCTCGTTCTCGCATAAGTAAAGAATTAGAGCGTTGGAAATTATAAAAGTGTCGGCATAAAATAATATATTCGTTTATATTTACTTCCACTATCGAAATGACTAAACAAAATAGGGGTGATTCCCGCCTTTGGTGACTAATTTCAATCTACCCGACATGTTATTTTGCACGAAATTTCACTATTAAGTATAACTTGATGGAAATTTCTATATCATATTCTAGTGGATCCTTATTGACGACTCGAGATTTTTTTTAATCTTACTTTGTTCAATAAACCACATTTTGGGGACGAAATCGTCAAGTTAGGATTGATATCCACACCTTGATGACTGGTTCCACTCTTTGATTTTCAATCTTGCCGACGTTTTGTATTTTGATCAAATTGGAGACATGTAGTAACTGGAAGGATAAAATACCGTTAACCGATTTATCGGCGAGAGTATTTTATCTATTAGGCCAAAACATGGTTCTCTAATTCGAAAGGACTTATGATTCACTTTGGAATAGTCGATGTTTCTAAACCCGAAACACTCTGATATTTTAACAAGCCTCTCTTTTATGCTATCTCAATTTTTATGCAATTTAATACTTATTACCTCGTTTATTTCAAAATCAACGTTATACTAGAATCGATTTTATACACAACACGAATCAAACTTTTTATTTTCGAAATTCAAAATTTATTACACAACAATCCAATACATGCATGCTGGTAGGTTATACTTGATTTGGGATTACTGGATTATTCTATTGTGAGGAACTTGTCCTTGAAACCACACCTTAACATGTATAGCACTATGCGTAGTGCTATAGGATTAGCGCCCGCCCCGATTCTTATGGTCATGTTAAGTAAACAACATTACACCCTCTTCGTTGCGACGATGTTGGGTAGTCACAATTGCGGTACACGATGGTTTGATCCGTAAACTTTGATTAGGACACACCTTAACATGTATAGCGCTTGTGTAGCGTTATAGGAGTAGCACCCGCCCCGATTCTTAGGGTCATGTTAAGTAAACAACATTACACCCTCTTCGTTGCGACGAAGTTGGGTAGTCAACATTGCGGTACACGATGGTTTGACCTGTTTCTCACATACCAGTAATACCTTAATCTTGATAACTAAGTATGTCATGTGGATCGTTTAAAGTTTTTACGCTAATACTTATATCCTCAAAATGGAAGATTTATCATCAAGTTAGGAATGAATTCCTTATCTTGACGATTACCTCCACATTTTTCCTTTTATAACGACTTCACCAACGAGCTAAGGGTGAATACCCTATCTCTGTGATCGTTACCAAAACTTTTGGAAAATCTATCATGCTCAAACTCGTTATTTATACAATTGATACTATATACAAAATTCATATACACTCATATCCATATTCATACTCATACTTATACTCATACGCTATACTCTCATATACTCATGGATACACACTTAAATCTATATACGCTGTCATACACATATATTCTTACTCATCATACGTTAATGTGCCCTGACCCGTACACTACTATTACAAACTATGCGGACCATGCACAAACCAAAATAATCATGGATGCATACGGGATTATATTGGTAGGCGCATGAAAACCAGAGTACAGTACTACTGTGTATGGTAAGACACGGAACGTAACTTGACACCAGATACGAAACAGACGTAATATGGTCAAAACATGGTGGATACGCCGCTGGTACTTCATATATATAAGTGTTTCCACTATTTTACCAAACTTTCGTAAAACATGCCATGAGAAATTCAGTGTTTTGCAGACCTATTTAGACTTAATGCAACTTTAAACAACTCACAAACGCATTATATCCGATTATCCACGACGAGACTTCATTCTTAACACGCTACTTTCATCTATCCGATACGTATGCTATTTTTATACTCAAAATCGTTATTAGATCAATCGTTCACCCTTATACCTCAATTATTCTCTGTTGTCTCAACCCCAATGCTTCAATTTTAAACAATCCTCTTCTGTTTGCCAAAACCCTTTCAAGTCTTCCTTCTGAATAAAATTCGGGACGAAATTTCCTGAAGGATGAGAGACTGTAATGCTCCGCGTTTTCACAACTTTCCATATTTAGAAACCATTGTTCATATTCCTATTTTTTGGAAACTTTGGATCCTTGTATTAGTCGTTTCGTTACAATCGTCGAAAAATCTTTATCTTTAATCTGATTCGTTATAAAAATGGGTATTTATTCATGGTTTAATTAATTAAATTAGTGGATTTTAATATTTGGAAGTTTATTTTTATAATAATCTAGTTAGTCTCATTGAATTTTAAAGTTAGGAAAGGATACAAACTAACCCGGTTAATTTAATTGTTAAGATTAGTTTTTATAGAAAATACGTATAACCTAGTTAGTTTGGTCAACCATGTTATATAACTTAAACTAAGTTAATTCAACTAATTATTTAAACCTTTCAAAGTTAAGGGACTATATTGGGTTTTTCCTAAAAAAGAGATGCAAGAACCTATACATACCTCGGTTATATGTGCAGATCTCAAAAAAAAAAAAAAAAAAAAAAAAAAAAAAAACAGCAATAAGCTTTTCACCTCCCTATCTCCATCTCTTTAGAATCCGGTCACCGGATTAGGGTTCCGGCTACCCTTTCCGGCGCCGCCTTTCCGGTGAGCCACACCCAACAAACACAGACAAGGATCATTATTTTCACTCTCCTATCTCTCTCGATTATACTTACAGGCAACAAACACACATATGAGAACACTTCATCTCCTTTATCTAACTTGAAGGAACCCTAAATCCCTTACACAACAACACCACATACCTCTGTTCCCCCTCTCTCGCTACATTTGGTCGTCGGCAACCTCTCCGGCACCTCAATCCTCCAACGACAAACACACCCCACATCTTTATACCCCCCCTGATGACGTTCCGACGGCGGAGAGCCGTCGCCGTGTGACGGCGGAACCAGACGAGCACAGAAATCAGGAGAGATAGGAGAAATCGGGAGAGAAGAGTCGTCTGCGGCGGCGTCGGATCCCGGGTTCGAGTTTTCTTGTTCGATTTGGTTTCGAGCTGGTTGAGTTTGTTTCCGGGTTAGGTATCAAGCCCCGGTTCAGATCTCCGTCGACTGTGGAGTGGCCGGAATGGTGGTGTATGGTGTAAGTCTGGGCTATCTCGGGTCACGGTTTACGTTCGGTTCGGTTCGGTTCGGTTGTCGAGTCAGCAGGTCAAATTTCAGTTCAAGTCAACTTGGTCAAACGACAGAAACGGTTTGGTTCGGGCCTCGGTTCAGTCAGTTCGGGTCAGGCCCGGTCAACTGGTCAGTCTCGGTCGAAGCAGGTCAACGGACAGGTTCGAGTCATGTCGGTTCCCGCTCAGTCAACTCCTGTCAGCTGAGGTCAAATTCAGTCAACGCGAGCTCGGTAAACTTTTAACGACGTAAATTTTATTAAGTTATTTATATTGTTGGTTTATGTTATCTAGTTTAAAACCGAGTTCGATACGATACACTTTTCGATTAATTATGTTTTGACACATCGATGGAAATTTTATATATATTATGATATTGCGTTGATTATTGTTGCGTTTTGATAAAAATAAGCGACAACTTGTGTTGTCGGGACCCTCCACAAACAGAGGAAACTCTGTTCGATTTTCGTGAATATATATATATATATATATATATATATATATATATATTATAACCGAAACACCAATAAAAACGTATGAAACTCTAATGAAGTAAATATAAACGAATATATTATTTTATGTCGACACTTTTATAATTTCCAACGCTCTAATTCTTTACTTATGCGAGAACGAGACTCGTGTTCTCCAAGAACTGAAAGGTTACCTCGGTGTCCCATCCTTCAACTCTTCGACTTCCCACGAGACATGGAATGCGTTGTGAAACTGTGAGCATACTCGACCCCTTTTTTACACTTTATGCACTTTTTGGGCGTAACATGTATTAATTAACAAATCCACTTGTACACTAAAACCTACACAATTATGCATTCCAACACACACGCTATTCGTTATACTTAGGATGTTTATACATGATAGCTTCAATTTGTTTTTCCATGCTATTCGTCGTGTTTAGATTGTTTATGCATGTCAGTTTTAATTTGTGTATTCATGCTATTCGTTATGTTTAGATTGTCTATGTATGCTAGTTAACACGTGAATACAAGTTGCCATGTTAGATTGAAACAAACTTTTGTACTCATACTTTTATTCAAACTTGTATGCTCGCCAGTGCTTTTGTACTGATCCATGCTTTTAATACATGTTGCAGGATTGTGACAGATGAATCCAGTAGGATTGCCTAGAAACACATTTAAACTTTATTGCTCGTTGTATTGTAATTTACTTTCAATCCTGTTGTATTCTGGTTCCAATACTTGTAATAATTCATTATTAATGAAATGAAATATAACTATTTGAATACTTATTGTGCATTATTTATTTTAAATTTGTTATATTCTAGATCAAACATGTAAAATATAAATATCAAATACTTGACACAATTAGGGTTATGAAGTCTCGAGCAATCTACGCACTTCGTCTCATCCCGATGTTTCCGCTATCGGTTGGGGTGTGACACCAAGAATCTGCATCAAGCTACCGCTACTCCAGCTGCTGAAACTGTCACCACACCTCAGTCTTCAAAATCCACCCGTCGCAAGAGGAAGAACAACAACAACAGCTCCAGCAACAAGAACTGTGCTGTCACAGCCGTCGCTCCGCTTCAAGCTGTCTCTGCTCAATCGCAACCCCAACCCCGTCAGGTAGCGGCCCTGATGACCTATGCACCCCAGGCTAAGCGAGCATACACTGGTCCTCACCCGCTTTGTCCTACCTGCTCCTATCATCACCCGGTGGGGATTGCTTGGCTGCTTGCAGATTCTGCGTGCATTGCAACATGTACGGCCAATTCACTGCAAACTGCCGTACTGGTCCACGTTAAACTCCAGCTCCAACCCAGGGTCAAGCTCCGGCTCAACAAGCTCTACTTCCTGCTCCTCAGGGCCAATAAGCGGCTCCGGCACCCACGATCAACGCTAACCGCTATTGCATGTTATACGTGACTCGATGAATGCCTGTTTGTTATGTTTACACATTGATTGATCTCTACCTGCATTAGCAACGATAGTACTATAGTTTGGACTCAGCACCCGTTCACTCGGGGGTTGTTAAGGACAATTACTTCACGTGTTCACAGTGGTGAACATGTGTTGCGCACTCGCTGCTCGCAGTCAACTCGCAGTCATTGGTATTGATAGGATCTTTGTCGATAACTTACATGCTTCACATTATACGTTGTACATGCTGGTTATGCGTAAACTATTTCGAACTCTATTACGCTATATCAAACTTGTATGCTCACCTTTACACTATGTGTATTGACCTTTATTTTAACGTATGTGACAGGTGTTTAGGATGCTATCTGCTAGGATGCTTGCTTTGTGGAATCAAGTTAGGATGAGTCTAGAAACAAAGACAAATTATCTTATCTTTATTTGAAATCTGAGTTGTCGGAACATGTCATTTGACTTTGAGATATCGTCGTCTGTAATAATTTACTTGCTTAATAGGTTATGGTATGGGACATAATATTAACTATTCGGTAAAGTAGATGTTATGGAATTTCTCTTGGTCAATCTGTTTCGCTCAGTACCGCACCCTGATGTTTCCGCCATCGGTTGGGGTGTGACACTTCTTTAGTAGTGTTTGTTTGAGAACCTGATTCAGATACACAACGGTATTTAACGTACACACCGCATTCGAAGATCCTTGCATTAGACACAATTTGTTGGAATTTGTGGATCAACATAAATAACTGAAATAACAGCTTCAGAATCTATTAACCCACAATTGGTTTGAATTTGTAGACAGAAACTTGCTTCATAGGCCCGTATACTATGGGTAAAAAATGGTAAATAATGGCCAATAAGAAACAAATCATTAAAAATACAACTGATTACCCGCCATTCTCTTGCACCTTCAACTATGTTGGTTCGGTTTAGTTATTTTCCGACTGTTTCAGTTATGATTCAATAAATAATATCTGATTGAGAAGCACTAAAACGGTTGCAGTTGTCCAATTCCAGAGTAAGCAAATACACATTTCGAATAACTTCACAAAGATTTGTTAAAAACCCAACTCTCTCTATAGATATGACTGAGAGTGAGGGCAACTCTGTTATATACATCAACAAATGATTGGTTTAATACCAACTGCTCGAAATCCGTTTTCGTTTTTTGGATCGTTCTAATAGATTATAGAGAATAAACCATTTTTTACCATATGAATACGGGCCGTATACAATTATACGGCCCGTATACACAAAGTGAAAAAAAATTACCAGATCGTATACAATGTATGCGATGATTGTATATGGACCGTATAATATTTTACGGCTCGTATACTATGGGTTAAAAATGGTTTATTCTCTTTAATTTATTAGAACGATCCTTGTTTTGAGAACCCTGATTCTGATTTAAACAATGCAATTATTCCTCTCAATTTAATAGACAGACGCTTGCTTCATAGGACTCACTTGAATCGTCTCGGAAGTACTGAACAACAGAAATAACAGCTTCGGTTTCATCAACCGGCTTTGAACGAGTCTAGAACACTCGTAATCCTCAACCGGCTTTAAAACCAGACGGAATCTACGAAGAAACTTTTGGAATTTGTGGATTTCGGTTGGTTCAGAAACTTAACAAGAGAAGATCCTTGCATTAGACACAATTCTATGGGAAATACAAACCCGACACGTCTTCTATGATGATTCGAAACATTCCGAATAACTAGCAGAAGAACCCGACACGTCTTCTGCTAGTTACTCTTTTCTTCGATTTCAACAAATCTTTCAAGACCATTCACCTCTTTCAACCTTCCAAAACACCGTAAACCCTTCTTTTAATCTATTAGAACGATCCTTGTTTTGTCACGTACATGCGCTTAATTCTCAAACATCAGCACCATTTTTCCTTTTCCTTCAATTTCGAGAACATTCTCCCTAACATGATGTAACGACTCTCATCAAAAGTCATAATTATTAAATTCATTTGACCAATAGGAAACCCTAATTGAGACACCCAAGTGATTTTACGCAAACCCTGAAATTTTCATAATTTTCAGAATCAGGATTAGGGCCCCTAAAACTCAAGGGGGGTAAACCCTAGTTGAGAATTATCTATATTTGCGTGGAGAAGAAGCTGAATTTTAAAATATCGTCGACTCATCTGAGCTAGTCCCACACGTGGCAACAATATAAGCCTGAAGACTACCTTACGAACCGTAAGGTCATTAAGCTTACGGTCCGTAAGCTTGACAAAATTGGTGTATAAATTCAGAACATTGGCACTTGCAATCTGGAGTTGAAACGTCGTAAGAATTCCAATTCTACGCCGAGATATCTTCTGTATACTACAATTAACACCCACAATCACTAAATTGAAGCTGCAATCGGGGTATTAGCACAATCGCTGCTACGATTCATTGTCCGATTGATCTAAATATCCAATGAATGTTTAAGTGCCGCCCACATTAGGGTTATACTTTATCGTTCGTCATTAATTTGACGAATTGTCGTTAATTCGATAGATAAAGTATTATACTTTATCGTTCGTTGTTAATTCAACGGATCATCGTTAATTCGATGGGTAAAGTATTATACCTTGTCGTTCATTGTTAATTCAATGGATCATCGTTAATTCGATGGACAAAGTATTGCATTTTGACATTCATTGTGAGAATTTGATCTTATGAGTTATCGTAAATGCTGGATTGATTACTAATTCCAAATTGTGTGCTTGTTATTGAAATTAGGATAAAAGCCTAATCAATAGGCTAGGTTCTGCCCGTATAAATCTGCAATGTGAGTCATTCTTCTTTTCTCACAGTTTGTGAGTTATTTTTATTAAATATTTTACAATACTCCAAATTATTTTCAAGATTATAATTACAGGGACTAAGTCGTGGATATCTTGAATTACTGGTTAGTGGGGTATTGTGCACATTACTAATTTCTCCCAGTTAGGTTCATTGACCTACTCGGGATAATCACTGTTAGGTTCATTGACCTACAGAGATAATCATCACTATTTAGGTTCATTGATCTAAATAGTGGTATGACCATCGTCACCATTGTGACTTGTCACCATTGTGACAGAATGCCAGATAAAAATAAGATAGAAGCCATTGTAATCGCTCTTATGCTGTAATTAATAACTATGCATCATTATGCAAAATAGAATGATTCACTCAGTATTTCCCGCTGACAAAACCTTTTTCAAACATGTTTCAGGTGATCTGTTGTAAATCAGGAAAAGTGCTGTGGAGCATTTCAAGCTTAAGATAGTGGCTCAATATAAAATAAATAAATGATTTTGTAATATCACACTTTTATAGTAAAAATATAATATTGTAAATTATCGGGGTTTTATCCCGAATTGTGAAATAAATAATCGGGGAAAAATTTTAGCTTTAAGCGATCCTGTTTCCGCTGTTAAACTCAATTAAATCAATACCGCAGTATTTTCTGCCGCGGCTCCTGAAACGGGTCAAACCGGGTCGTGGGCCGTGACAGAAAAAGGTGGTATCAGAGCCACTGGGTTAAGCTAATTAAGTATTTGAGAAATACTTAATTTTTCCTGATTACTATTATATGATTATGTGTTTTATTAACTGGCTATTTGTTAATGTTAATATAGGCAGATTTTTATTTTGTTGCTCTATTATTGTTAATTGAAAAAAACATTATATATTTGATTAATATATGGAATTACCCAATATAGTATTACTATATTGTGGTAAAGAAATTATATTTTTATATTTGAAGTATATTTTTATTTAAAATTATTGTCTAGTAAATTATTATTAATAATTTTAGTATTAATAATATATATATTAATAGTAGTAATAGTATTAAGATTATTTTAAATACTATGGTTATTATCAAAGGCAGATATTGGATAACCTAGCCTTAGTTATGCATGGACTGATCACCTATGCTTAAACAAGGCAGCACTAACCAATATCCACCATGATAATGACTAAATAAATAAATTAAGTCATCATACTTATTTAGTATATAGATTTTGATATGTTAGTAAATATAAATCTTTAAATATTCTGATTTAAAGTTTAGTATTATTATTATCTACAGTCTAGAAAAATTTATAAATAAAATTACAAATAAAACCTAGTATGTTTTAATTTATAGTTGTTTTGGTAATATGAAATACTATTTAAAAAGTTGTTTTATAAAATTTTAGTATGATTTAATAATTATGTGTATTTTGTTAAATAGCATGAGTGATCTGTCGAAAGCCCTTCAGAATTTAAATCTCTATCCAGTAAGAATAGAAGTTTCCAGAGATTTTAATAGGTATATTCCAGACATAGAAGGACCTATAGAATTCAATGCTTTACCTCTTAAGAAACCTAAGCCAAAGAAAATGGAAATTGGGGAAAGCTCTAGGCAAACTGAGGAATTACCATCTCAAGAAGAATTAGATTTTATAATGACAACAGATGATACTATTGAGCCTGTTAATGAAAATAATTTTATGAACTTAGAACCATCTATTCCAAATTCTTCAAATAACTGGAATATAGACGAATGGTTGGATAATGAAATACTGTTACAAAACCATCCCTATAGGCTTTTTCCTAAGTACAATCCAGAACCTTTACCAAATTCACCAATAAGTAACCAGAATAGGACTGAACTCCATCATTTTGACAACATGGATGCTGGGAATAGAATCCAAAAGACTTTGGGACAAATCTCCTGGAAATACGACGAGAAGAAACGCCGTTATTAGAACATCATCTGATAAAGGATAGGGGATTATGAAACGGTGGTTGTGTAAAAGTAATAGTAAAATCAGTATGTGTAAAATAAATAATAAAACAGGTGAATATAGAAACATGATATAAGGAAATATTAGAAAAGTTACAATTTTGTTTGTATATTCGTTTATGTGATTATGTGCAACTAAATTGTGACATTGAATTATTTCCTTTATACTAATTATGTATCTATAAAATAGATATCAGATGGAAAACGCTAATAATGAACCAGTTAATGAGGGTAATCAATCTGAGCAACAATCGGGGAACCAATATGTGACTAGGCAAGATATAGAAAATATCATTGCTCAAGGGATAGCCAACACTATTCCAGGAATAGTTGCTCAAGGGATAGCCAATGCTATACCAGCAATCATTGCTGCTGTTAAAAATCCAATTGAACCTCAACAAGTTATTCCTAGTAAACGCATTTCTGAAGATAATTTCAGTAATAGCATAAATGGAGGTAGTAATCATGTTAATCATGATAATGAACCACGGCAAGCTCCGCTCCCTAAGAAAAGGAAAGTTGCAACGCCTGGTTGCACTTACAAAGAATTTCTTGCTTGTAAACCCACTGAGTTTGCAGGCAATGAAGGAGCGACTGCAGCACTGCGTTGGTTAGAGAAAACCGAGGCAGTAATTGCCATAAGTAAATGTGCTCATGATGATCAGGTTATGTACGCTTCAAACCTTTTCAAAGAAGTAGCGCTAGAATGGTGGAATACGATATTACAAGCAAAAGGAAGAAGGATGGCGTATGCTATGGACTGGGAAGAATTTAAGAGTCTTGTAGAAAGAAAATTCTGTCCTGAGTATGAAAAAGATCAAATGGCAAATAAGTTTCTAACCCACCGGATGGTGGATGTAGATTGTCGAGGGTATACTACGATATTCTTCGAGTATGCTAGAGTAGTACCAACCCTGGCTTCGCCAGAACCAGTACTTATTTCTCGTTATATTTGGGGATTAATTTCCGAGATTCGTAATATCGTCAAGGCTGCGAAACCTCGTACGATTGATGATGCAGTAGAATTAGCCAATACTATGACTGACGAGCTAGTACGGACAAGAGAAGAAAATAGAAGGAAGGAAGTAGCCCAAAAGATTACCCAAGAATTCAGTTCGGGTAACCATAACCATTTCAAGAAAGGAGGGAATGGGCAATCTTCTACTAGTCCATTTTGCAAATTATGCAAAAGAAAGCATTTTGGTAGATGCAAAGGATATTGCAATTTTTGCAAAATTCCGGGGCATCAAGAAGAAGACTGTAGGAGGAAGAAATTTTCAGTTTGCTACAACTGTAGAGAAACTGGACATCTTAGGCCAGATTGTCCAAAACTGAATAAATCATTTGACAATCAAGTCAAACCAGCAGAAGGAGTAAAAAGGAATGCGAGAACCTTTCAGCTGACTACTCATGAAGCCGAGATGATTCCAGATGTGATAGCCGGTATGTTCTTAGCTTATAATGTTTACATGAAAGTATTATTCGACTCTGGTGCAAACCAAAGTTTTATAAATACTTTACTCTGCCAAATTCTTAACTTAACGTTAACCAGCATTAGATAAATTTCTATATTAGAAACGACAGATGGGAATTCAGTTAAAATAAATAAGGTTATGCAGAACCTAGAAATAAGATAAGTTTTCTGCAATTCTATTGTCTATGAAATTAGTTGAATTTGATGTTGTGATCATTATCTGTGATCAGAATTTTTTTGAAATTCAATCAACCATCAGAGAAGTAATTAGAATTACCGGAGATAAACCAGGTAAGTTTATGAAGTTCATATCAGTAATGGAAATTGCTAATTATGAACGAAGGCAAAGGAATAGTATATATGATTTAGTAATCATTAATACTAAAGATACAGAATTTAAGGAAATTTCTGTAAAATCCGAATACCCAGATGTAGTTCCAGAAGATTTACCTGGATTACATGAAGATAGAATTTAAAATTTATCTAAATTCCAGGAATTTTACCGATAAGCCAAGAAACCTTATCGGTTAGCACAATATTGATTGTTAAGAAAAAGAAAGACATTCGATGAGAATGAATATTGATTCTAGGAAATTGAATAAGGTTATAACTAAGAATCAATACTCATAACTTAGAAATTAGGAGCCATAAATTTTGCCTTAAGATTTGAAGATATTATCTGTATGGAAGTAAGGATACTATCTATATGGATTATAAGAAGTTAAGATATATATATTTAGGCAAAAAGAATTTGAGGCAAAGAAGATGAATGAAAATCCTAAATGACTACGACTGTGATATTCGGTATCACGAAAGGAAAAGCTGAAAACGGCAAGAGATAGTCATAAGAATTATGCAGATAATAGATAAAAGCCGTTGAAGTTCGAGTTGGAGACAAAATACTATTAAAAGTATCTCCTTGGAAAGGAGTGGTTAGATTTGGTAAGAAAGGAAATCTAAGACCAAAGTATGTAGGATCATTTCCAATAATTTCACATATTGGATCAGTTGCTTATAATTTACAACTACCAGGAAGGATAGTTGGAATACATGATATATTTCATGTATTCAAGAAATGTCTATCAGACGAATCTTTGGTAGTACCTTTCCAAGATATAAAGTAACAAATAGTATTAAGTAAAGTAGGATTCAAAGACAGGATCCTAATATACTTGGGAACTGGAATCAAAAAGAAAGAGAAAGTATTCTCAATTATTCCAGTAAATCTCGAGGACGAGATTTTTATTAAGTTGGGGAGAATGTAACGACTCTCATCAAAAGTCATAATTATTAAATTCATTTGACCAATAGGAAACCCTAATTGAGACACCCAAGTGATTTTACGCAAACCCTGAAATTTTCATAATTTTCAGAATCAGGATTAGGGCCCCTAAAACTCAAGGGGGGTAAACCCTAGTTGAGAATTATCTATATTTGCGTGGAGAAGAAGCTGAATTTTAAAATATCGTCGACTCATCTGAGCTAGTCCCACACGTGGCAACAATATAAGCCTGAAGACTACCTTACGAACCGTAAGGTCATTAAGCTTACGGTCCGTAAGCTTGACAAAATTGGTGTATAAATTCAGAACATTGGCACTTGCAATCTGGAGTTGAAACGTCGTAAGAATTCCAATTCTACGCCGAGATATCTTCTGTATACTACAATTAACACCCACAATCACTAAATTGAAGCTGCAATCGGGGTATTAGCACAATCGCTGCTACGATTCATTGTCCGATTGATCTAAATATCCAATGAATGTTTAAGTGCCGCCCACATTAGGGTTATACTTTATCGTTCGTCATTAATTTGACGAATTGTCGTTAATTCGATAGATAAAGTATTATACTTTATCGTTCGTTGTTAATTCAACGGATCATCGTTAATTCGATGGGTAAAGTATTATACCTTGTCGTTCATTGTTAATTCAATGGATCATCGTTAATTCGATGGACAAAGTATTGCATTTTGACATTCATTGTGAGAATTTGATCTTATGAGTTATCGTAAATGCTGGATTGATTACTAATTCCAAATTGTGTGCTTGTTATTGAAATTAGGATAAAAGCCTAATCAATAGGCTAGGTTCTGCCCGTATAAATCTGCAATGTGAGTCATTCTTCTTTTCTCACAGTTTGTGAGTTATTTTTATTAAATATTTTACAATACTCCAAATTATTTTCAAGATTATAATTACAGGGACTAAGTCGTGGATATCTTGAATTACTGGTTAGTGGGGTATTGTGCACATTACTAATTTCTCCCAGTTAGGTTCATTGACCTACTCGGGATAATCACTGTTAGGTTCATTGACCTACAGAGATAATCATCACTATTTAGGTTCATTGATCTAAATAGTGGTATGACCATCGTCACCATTGTGACTTGTCACCATTGTGACAGAATGCCAGATAAAAATAAGATAGAAGCCATTGTAATCGCTCTTATGCTGTAATTAATAACTATGCATCATTATGCAAAATAGAATGATTCACTCAGTATTTCCCGCTGACAAAACCTTTTTCAAACATGTTTCAGGTGATCTGTTGTAAATCAGGAAAAGTGCTGTGGAGCATTTCAAGCTTAAGATAGTGGCTCAATATAAAATAAATAAATGATTTTGTAATATCACACTTTTATAGTAAAAATATAATATTGTAAATTATCGGGGTTTTATCCCGAATTGTGAAATAAATAATCGGGGAAAAATTTTAGCTTTAAGCGATCCTGTTTCCGCTGTTAAACTCAATTAAATCAATACCGCAGTATTTTCTGCCGCGGCTCCTGAAACGGGTCAAACCGGGTCGTGGGCCGTGACACATGAGAAACAAAAGAGATTTCGAGCAGTTGGTCGATGACATGATAGATAAAATCTTGACACGATCATATCCATTTTCAAGTTTTAGACTAGATAGAAGACGTGTCGGGTTCTTCTGCTAGTGGTTTCTGTAACCAATTGGGAACCACATATTTGCTTCAAGATTTATGTCTGATGTCCAAGTTTGATCACATTTCACTTCATCTACATGTGTTTTGAAATAGGCTTTGTTCTTCGTTTAATGAAGCTACACGTAACATCTAGTTATATTCCTACATCTATATCTTTTGTTCACTGACAAACTATGTGACATGTGTCTGGTCCAGTGATCCCGGTACTACAACTGCATTTTAAACAATGCACGCCTCAACTGAGATAACGGACATCCATCAAGCTCAAAAAGAAAACTTGTGTTTCCCATAGTCACAAACGATTGCGGTTTGTATTTCGCATAGCCACCGTTTCTGTACTAAAAAACGGTTGTGGTTTGTATTTCGCATAGCCACCGTTTCCGTAGTAAAAAACAGTTGCGGTTTGCACATTCAATCTTCAATACTTCATTAAAATACCACTAGTAGAAGAACCCGACATGTCTTCATGTTACGGAGAATGTTCTAGAAATTGAAGGAAAAGGAAAAGATTTGTTGAAATCGAAGAAAATATTAAAAAATATGAATTTAGGCGAGAATTTGAAACAAGAAGTCCAACAATCCGTTTATTAAAAGTAGCAATCACCTCCAATCATTTCCTGGTCAAATCACACAATATAAAGTTTAAAGTTATCGTGTGTTGTAGTTTGGAAAGATGACCGAATAGAGATCTGAATAACAAACTGTGGAGAACTTGTTTGTGTCGGGTTCTTCTGCTAGTTATTCGGAATGTTTTGGATCATCATAGAAGACGTGTCGGGTTCTTCTGCTAGTGGTTTCTGTAACCAATCCATAATCACCCTTGGTAATTATTCGGAATCGATAAATAACCAACACGAAGATCTCTGCGATCGCTAAGGTTTCCATCAATGGACTGATCGGTAACGTTACTGTACCTGTGCTCCGATTTAAGCGGCGTGTTCCGATCAACGTTTATCGACATTGTTAAAGGTGATGAAGAGTTTAGAAACCCTAGAATGATTGTGTTTTTACTGGAAAAAACGTGATACTTGAAAAAACACCATTATATACGGCCCGTATACAGTTATACTGCCCGTATACATGTGGTAACATCAAAAACCTCACAAAAATAAATCCACTGAGCCGTATACATTTTACAAATCGTATACACATGTATACGTCTCGTATAACTATATACGGGCCGTATATAGTAAAATCAAAAAAACATTCCTTGCGTATTTTCCTATTCAAAAACATTATATACGGGCCGTATAATTATATACGGGCCGTATACAATAGGGGGTGTAAAAATAAGATATAGGGGGTGTTAAAATAAGGGGGGCCTTACTTTATCTCCAACCCTACAAATATCCTTACTCTTCTAAATTTCCACCTCATCACCTACCCACTACACACAATATTTAAATAAAAGTTTTTTTCTTATAGTTTGGGCCCACCTTATCAACAAAACCAATACAAACATGCATCCATAATCAAGGGCTCCATAGTTAAGGGCCTTAAAGGGCACCCTTGCTCCAATGGTCAGGGCTTGTAAGGACTTGTAAGGGCAAGGATACTAAGAATGCATTGGAGACGGTCTTATTAAGCTAGTCTTTGAATCAAATTACAATTTGTTTGTGTTCCGTTTTCTTGTGTATTTAAGTTGGTCTTTAAGTTAGTCTTTATGTCAAATTACAATGCATTCCATTCCGTTCTCTCGTGTTCTCGATTAAAGAAAAGTGTCATAGTTCTTTTATGCAAAATTCATTAATTGGTTTCTTTGTTTGTTTTGCAAGTGAAGAAAATTAGGGTTATTCAAAAAACTCGCAGCTCGCTCGAAGTTCGCTCAAAAAAAGTTCGGTTCAAAATTGGCTCGGTTGAGCCGATTCGGTTTGTAAACGAGCTGAGCCCAAGCCAAGATAGGTTTGGTTCGTGGCTCGCTCGTGAGGTGGCTCGTTGGGATCGTTATAACTAAGGGCTTATTATATATATGCGTGTATATATATTTCAGGTTATCTTTTTAGTAAAAAAACAAACTGATCACTATATAAATACTAGTATATAAAATTGATTATTCAGTTGATTGGGAAAGAAAATGAAAAAGACAAAAAACAGGACAATGAGTTGATGGAAAACAACTAAAATAAAAATTCAAATATATAATTAATTGAAGAAAAAGATTAAAAAAATGTATAATAAATGAACAAAGATAATTGAACCAACTCGTGGGGAGGGAATGTGCCTCTTATTTTTAATTTTTTAAATCTAGTAAATAAATGAGAAGGTTAATAATAAGTAATGAAAACACTATTTTGGTAAATAGTGTTTAAATAACACTAAAATGGTAAATAGTTTTTCCTCCAACACCACTATAGGAAAAAACTCAAACTTTAAACTTAAAAAAACTGTCGTAAAATAAAAATACAATACACAGAAAAAAAAGAAGATAAAAACAATTCTGGGCATAGGCGACATTATCAAAGAAAAATTTATCTTCAAATGTAACTTAGGATCTTCTACAGCTAATTATAACAAAAACATTCGGAACTTTCACTTATTACGGTAGAGCATATGCCTGTTTCTAAACAGGGTAGCACCAGATGTTAATCTTACCGAGTTTGAGACAATAGATAAGCACCCCCAAGTGTATGTAATCATCGTCGGAAAAGCAATTGCGTAGAATATGTAGGTCCAGGTGCTTTTACGATATAGAATTAAAAAGCTGAGAGTAAAAGCCATGCCTAAGAAAAATACGGAGCCCAAAAGAAATAGCTGAGCATTCACCCATCTTAGAAATAATATTTGCATCTCTCTGTGGTGACGAGAGAGGATGACAGAGAGGAAGAAGAGGATTGAAGATGCAGAGAAGATAAAAGAAATGGCATCCATTACTATAAAAGCAATGAAATACCTGTTGTGGAGTAACACAGGAAATCCATTGTCTTGATCAAACCCACCAGGAATTACATAAACTACTGCAAATCCTATCCCGCATACAAGCGCAGCTATCACCATGGATACATTAATTGAATCATATATCCACTTTGTCGCATCGAGAAATAGTTTATTGTGGTTCTCTACGAATACTTCATGTGGTGTTTGGCCTGCTGCATTCTTCATTTCTCTACAAGAAGGAGGGAGTATATGGCTTACTTCCTACAAGGCACATACATAAATGTGAGTTTTAGGTATTAGAAAATATAAATGATTGTGCAAAAAAAAAACCATGGGTGGTGTTATGGGCCATTTTCTGAGCGTATATATCCTGAATAATATCTTGCTTTTGATTGTTTGCTTGTGATCAGGATACTGGATCGGGATATTGGTAACATCCTGGGCGATATCCTGGCGTTAACTAAATTGACCACGTGCAGGTTAGAAGCTGTGGGTCACTAACGGTCAGATGGACTTCTTCTCCTTAAGACTCGGGCAAATCTGTTATTTGAGAGACGTTGAACCCGAAAGACCAGGTCTACAACGTTCAAGTGGGGAATATCCGCCGGATCTCGGTTTAATAGGGTAGTTTGTTACATTTCTTTTACTATAAATAGATGGGGCGGATTAGATTAAGGCACACAACTTTACACACACACACACACACTCTTTCGCACACTTTTTCTCTCTAGCTTCTAGCAAACACTATACACAAACACTTATACTCGAATTACATTGTAACACCTAGTTGATCCGCATCACATCCTGCACTGTATCCTGATATTTGAAGTAATAGAAGAACAAGGCAACTGCGATTTTCAGTTCCCGTTTGTGCCGGCGATCTAGATTGATCAAGGGCTTTCCTCGTACATCACGTGTCAACCTTTACTTTTTTGCTCATTGTTTGATCACCGATACAGCTCTATATCCTGAGCCGTATCCTGAAACTGTTTTTGCAATTAATTTGACTAACATTTTTTCGACACTCATTTCTAGCACACTACCTCACTTAACTAATTTGATCACTTAATTGCTTCGGTAATTTTTTACCAAAACAATTTGGCACCCACCGTGGGGCTAAGTGGTGCTATTTTTACTAAAAATTTAGTAAAATCATTACTCAGTTTTCTATTGTCAAAACTTTTTGCTACATTGTTTTCAATGGCCTCGAGATCAAACATGAGCTCTTCCTCCATGTCTGCTACAAAATCTGCAACATTTGGTTCGGTGCTTCCACCTCCTCCTCCAAGAATGCAAGCTTCTTCACACGGAACTGAAAGTCATGTGGCTCGGGATGTTATCCCCGCTCCCAGTACCCAGGGATCTGGTCCTGTTTTGGCTTCTAATGATGAAATTCTGAATTTGTTTGGTAGTGTACAGGAACAGATGAGGCAGCAGCAGGAAACTAATCGGATGTTGATGAGAGAGATACAACTCTTGAAATCCGGCCCAAGTAGACCTGCTGAAGAAACTGTCACTCCTTTGCAGCCTAGAGCTTTGAACTTCAGTTCTGCAGTTTACACTGAAGATAACCGGGGGAATATCGTGCCAAGACATTCTCAGAATCATAATCCTGAGATACCCTCCTCGATCAGGATGTCAACTGTGAGGAGCTCAGGATATGCTTCAGGATATGGCCAAAATCCTCAGACTGGTAACGTGTCAAATAATAATATTCTTGCTGCTAACAATAATGGATCTTTGCAGGATGCAGGTATAACATCAACATTTACTAGGGAACTTCAGAAATTGAAGGACATGATATCCAGTGTACCTAGAGTGGTCCAGCCAATTCCGGAAGTGTCCCAAGACAGTCACAGGATATCCGGCTTTGCATATCCTATCTGTGATGCTGAAATCCCAAAGAGATTTCAAACCCCCAACATGAAACTGTATGATGGGACTACGGACCCTGAAGAGCATATTGCCCAGTATAGGGAAAGAATGGAGATTAACCCTATCCCTCCGGAGCTCAAGGAAGCATGCTTGTGCAAGGGTTTCGGATCTACCCTGACAGGATCACCCTTAAAATGGCTGTTAAATGTCCCTCCTCACTCAATTACTTCGTTTGCTCATTTGGTTAATTTATTTAATAGTCAGTTTTCTTGCAGCCAGAGTTTTGAGAAAGTAACCAGTGATCTTTACAGGATAACTCAAGGACCTCAGGAATCCTTGAGGGATTATGTGAACAAGTTTAGTCGGGAATCCTTGGATATCCCACATCTTGATGTTGCAACAGCTGTGCAGGCTTTTAAGATGGGGTTACAAAAGGATTCTCAGTTTTATCAGGATCTTGTAATGAATCCCTGCAGGAATCTCGACGAAGCTCGTAACAGGGCCTTGAGATATATTCGCTTGGAAGATGACAAAAAGATGCAAGAGAGAATGAATTCTACCTCAACCTATGAATCAACCAACAGGAAATCAGAATCCTCGTATAAACCATATCGCTCTAAGCCATATGGCAGAAATGACAACAAGAAAGTGAATGCTGTTGAAGACGAGGATCCTGAAGAATATCCTGAATTATCTGAATACTGCTTTTCTGTTAACATACCTGAGTTAATGTATGCTATGCAGGGTTTAGGAGACAAAGCTAGGTGGCCTTGAAAGAATCAACAAAAAGCTGATTGGAAGGATAAATCCAAATGGTGTGCCTTCCATGAAGATTTCGGACATGTGACCGAGGATTGCATTGCTCTAAGGAAAGAAATAAGCTACCTATTGAGCAAGGGGTATCTGAAGGATTTGCTGGGAAGAAAGAAGAATAAAGGGCAGGATCCTGAACGAGCAGCATCACCCCCAGCAGATGCCAAAATAATTAACTTTATTTCAGGAGGATCCGACATTTGTGGGACTTCGTATTCTGCGGCCAAGAGACATGCAAAGGAGGCTAAGACTGAAAGGGGAGACAAACCAGCCAGGATGACTACCCTTACAACTGATAAAGTGATCACTTTCGACAGTGATGACAGGGATACTGTGCATGATCCTCACCATGATGCTCTCGTAATAACATTATATGTTGCTAACCATTTTGTACGCAGGATATTAGTGGACAATGTTAGCTCTGTCAACATAATTCAGCTGGAAACATTGAAGAGGATGAATGTATCTCCGATGGACATTACTTCGAAATCCACTATGCTCGTTGGTTTCAGTGGAGAAGCTAGGAATACCGTAGGGGAGATAAAGTTACCAGTATATGTTGAAGGGGTCAACTCGATACAACGCTTCTGTGTGATGGACTCCCTATCCTGCTATAACATCATACTAGGCAGGCCATGGATCCATGACATGAAGGCTGTGCCATCGACTTATCATCAGTGCATCAAGATCCCTACCCCTTGGGGGGTTGTCAAAGTTGATAGTGATCAGCAGGAGGCGAAGGAATGCTACTCATCCTCAATGAAATCCTCAACCAAGCCTAATGCAGCATAGCAATTAAAGATGCGGGCCCAGGATATCATGGAAGCTTCGGAGCAGAATGTAAAGAAAGTTATCCTGGATCAGGATAATCCGGATATCTCGGTGCTCGTAGAAACCAATATCCCTCAGGATATTGAAAATCAATTGACTAACTTTTTGAAATGCAGGATGTCAACATTCGCATGGAAGCACGAGGATATGACAGGTATATCCAAGGATATTATAACACATAAGCTTGGTATTGACAGGTCATTCAAGCCGGTCCAACAAAAGAGAAGAAAATTTGCTCTGGAGCGAAATGTGATCATCCAAGAGGAAATTGAAAGACTATTACGGAGGAAGATGATTAGAGAAGTGAAGTTTCCTAGATGGCTTGCGAATGTAGTCGTGGTACAAAAGAAAAATGGGAAATGGAGAGTTTGTGTAGACTACACAGACTTAAACAAAGCCTGTCCGAAAGACCCGTTTCCTCTACCTCATATTGATTCAATGGTAGATGCTACCGCCGGTCATGAGATGTTAACCTTCATGGATGCCTCATCAGGATTTCAGCAAATCCAAATGGAACCCTCTGATCAGGAGGATACTGCTTTCATGACGCCCACAGGTATTTATTGTTATACTGCTATGCCCTTTGGTTTGAAAAATGCAGGTGCAACATACCAGAGGTTGGTGAACATGATGTTTAAAGACAAGCTGGGGGACACCATGGAGGTATACATTGACGATATGGTGGTGAAATCTAAAAAGGCTGAGGATCATCTCCGGGATATTAAGGGAGCGTTTGATATCCTGGATCAATATAACATGAAACTGAATCCTGCTAAGTGCCATTTCGGAGTGGGGGCAGGAAAGTTTCTAGGATATATGGTGACCAAAAGAGGCATAGAGGCAAGCCCGGGGCAGATCAAAGCTATCCTGGATATAAAATCACCTTCGAATATGAAGGATGTTCAACGGTTAACAGGCCGAGTAGCAGCATTGAACAGATTTATTTCAAGATCCTCGAAAAAATGCAAGGAATTTTATGATATCCTCAAGAAGAATAAGAAGTTCGAATGGGGAGCGAAGCATGAAGCAGCCTTGCAGGATTTGAAGCAGTATCTTTCAACCGCACCATTATTAATGAAACCTGAGGATGGCGAACCATTATCCCTGTGTCTTGCAGTGTCAGGAAATGCAGTAAGTGCTGTCCTTGTAAAGGATCATGAAGGTCAGCAGTATCCTGTCTATTATGTTAGTAAAAGCCTATTAGATGCTGAAACTAGATATTCTCATCTAGAAAAATTGATATTAGCCCTAGTTATGGCATCAACAAAACTTAGACATTATTTTTAGACACATAGGTTCATGTTAAAACCAATTATCCTGTTAAAACGTGCTTAGGAAACCCGAGATGTCGGGTAGGATGGCTAAGTGGCCAGTAAAATTAAGTGCTTATAACTTAGTATATGAGCCTAGAAATGCCATAAAGTCTCAGGCTTTAGCTGACTTTGTGGCTGATTTCAGTAGTGACATTCAAAATGAAGTAGACCTAGAAGTACAGCAGCTAGGAGAAAACTTAGAATGCTGGACATTATATACTTATGGTGCATCTAATGTAAGAGGAGTAGGTCTAGGTATACTACTAAAATCGCCACAGGGGGACATATTACCCCAGGCTATTAGGTGTGAATTTCCTGCTACTAATAATGAGGCAGAATATGAAGCTTTGATTGCAGGATTAAAGTTGGCTAAAAATATGAGTATCAAGAATTTGCAAGTATATGTTGATTCTTTGTTAATCACTAATCATTTTAATGGAACCTATGCAGTTAAATGAGAGAAGTTAATCGAGTATCTTGAAATTCTCAAAAAATTAGCAGGATACTTCGATATTTTTACACTTGAACAGGTACCAAGAGAGGAAAATGCTGAAGCTGATGCCTTGGCAAATCTGGGATCATAGGTCAGGATACCGGAAGGAACCCGAATACCAATATTACATATCCTATATCCTGCGACGAATCCTCAGGATAAGGAAGTAATAAGTATTCAGGATCCTGATGATGAGTATCCCGAGGAGGATCCTAAGTCCTGGACGGCTCCAATCATGAGATATCTCAAGGAAGGACACATCCCAAAGAATGAGAATCCTAAGGCCTTTAGAATGAAGGTATCACGATTCACTATTATAAATGACGTTTTGTATAAGAAATCTCTTGCAGGACCATATCTGAGGTGCTTGGAGGATCCCGAAACCAAAGAAGTGCTTCAGGATAACACGAAGGGGATTGTGGTAACCATACTGGGGGCAGGTCGTTATTCTCAAAAGTATTAAGGACAGGATATTATTGGCCGACGATGAGAAAAGATGCCACATAATATGCTCGAAGATGTGACGCATGTCAAAGACATAGTAACATATTACATCAGCCTGCTGAACCGCTGTATCCTATTGTTTCCCCTTGGCCGTTCATGAAATGGGGTATGGATATAGTGGGAAAGCTTCCAAAGGCTCCAGGAGGAAAGGTTTTCATGTTGGCAATGACGGATTATTTCTCCAAATGGGTTGAAGCAGAAGCATTTGTTCAGGTTAGAGATCAAGAAGTGGTATCCTTCATAAAAAGGAATATCCTGACTAGGTTTGGAGTACCAGTTGAGATAATTTGTGACAATGGATCTCAATTTATAAGTAAAAGGACTACTGACTTTTGCAAGAGTTGGGGAATTAAAATGATCACGTCTACTCCGGTGCATCCTCAAGCAAATGGACAAGTAGAATCCTCGAACAAGATAATTGTCAACAACTTAAAAAAGAGACTAGGGGCTAAGAAAGGAAGATGGGCAGAAGAATTACCCTTTGTTTTGTGGCCTGATAGGACAACGGTGAAGAGTGCAACTGGCCAAACCCCGTTTTCTTTGGTGTTTGGAGCAGAAGCGGTGATCCCGACAGAAATGGTGATACCTACAGCGAGATCCAACCTCAGGGATCCTGAGCAGAATCCTGAAGTCCTATGCCAGGAACTGGATACTATTGATGAGACAAGGGATGCTGCAAGGCTAAGGATGGCAGCATATCAACAGAGGATATCCAAAGCATATGACAAGAATATAAGGACTAGAAGATTTCAGGTTAGAGATTGGGTATTGAGAAAGGCTTTTTCAGAATACTACTAATCCTGCTGATGGAAAGTTGGCTCCAAAATGGGAAGGACCCTACGAGGTTGAATCAGAATCAGGAAAAGGAGCATACCGACTCAAGAATATGGAGGGGGATATGCTACTGAGATCCTGGAATGCTATACATCTAAAACTCTATTTCAAGTGAGTATGGAATTTAAATTCCAACTCAGGATGGTATGAATTCTGTCTCTTTTATTAAATTTTGATATCATTTACTATTTTGAACCCATTACTGACTTAAGCATCGGAGGGGTGTTAGCCAGGCTAACACCCACCTTAGCTTACAGTGGTTTTGCAGAATACGCTTCGGGATATAGCACCAGGATACACACTCAGGACACTTCGGAAGATTAGAGGATTGTCCCCCTCTCTTACGTCTAAGGGATCCTGATCCCTTCATAGGTTTAAAGGTATTCACCTTTCTTCTGAATTGGGTTTAAACACCCCGCCTGGAGCGCAAGTTATTCGGGAATAGTTCAAGGTGGCGGGACCAGTTCATGTAAAAGTGGCTGACAATTTTGTTACTGTTGGCTATATCCTGAATCCTAAAGGTATATGAGGATTGATCACCCTCTCTCACGAAAGGGTATTTTCATACTCTCTAAGGTTTAAAGGTTTTCACCTTTCTAAGTCTTGGAGTTTATACACTCCCGCCTGTAGCGCATGAAAATTTGGGATTTTCCCCAGGATACTAAGGATTTATCTCCAGTGTATTTTGGGTTTTACCCCTGTAACACAAGAATCGTCTATACAGTTGGAACTAATGTTCAACAATTTTCTAAGTGTTTGAGGACATCATGCACATGGGACATTCCTTCTAAAACAATTGTGTGAAGCTCGAAAGATCAAAATTGGGCTAAGTGTCTCGGACTGGGGACATCTTGGTAGGAGAAGTTGCAAAAGGGGTTGGTGTTTGATGCTAGGGTTACACTCAATTCCTGGTATGATCTTTCCTTTGTGAATATTACATGAATTGTTTAACTCTGATTAAGGCTCAAAATATCCTGAAAACAACATATCTTTAGGATATGCCTTCAGAATGTGTTTTTGGATATGTTTCGGGATATCTGATTGAAATATTGGGGAAGTAATACTTGATTGAAAATAAAACTCTGATCAAACAAGTGTTATCAAAACAGGTTTTAGCAAATGGACTATCTTTTATTCTTTAGAATTTTTGTCTAAAGTTGATTGAATTTTTAGAAATTCTATTTAATAAAAGTTTCCACAATATATCACTGAGTATATTGATCAGGATATTTTGCAAAATCTGCACTAAGAAATGCATGACAGAAATTAGGAGGCAACAACAAATAAGTCAAGAGGTAGTTATATTATTAACAAGTCAAAAGTTGTGCTTTTGGTTTCACCTCAAACCGAGGCCCATCCGCCAAAAGCACGATTAGTTTTAACCATATTTGCACAACGGTTGAAGGTTTCATCTCAAAACGAGACCCATCCGCCTCTAACCGTTGCATCATCCAAAACAACTTATTCTAACCGATGACCAAGGGCTTCATCCTGAAACACAGGACCTATCCACCTTTGGTCATCATATTGTTCTAGTGCAGAAAATATAAATTGTTCAATGACAGGAAAGGTAAATTGTTTATACAGACCACAACCATGAAATTTTAAAAAAGTGGGCTCCGGCCTCAGCACATATATCCATCATCGCCCACGTCGCTGCATTTAAGGGTCAGCTCCCTCCTTCATCATGACATCTCCACCAGTATTTTCTCCAGCATTCCTCTCAGCATCATCAGCAGCATCCTCTCCACCAGCATTTTCTCCAGCATCATCCACCTTCTCAGTCACCTTAGCGGGCTCCTCTGCAGCAGGTTTTGAAGGGGGCTCCACAGGGCTGCCACCGAGATCCTTCAATTTCATCTCCCAGGCTTTGATGTTCCACGAAGGGCATTCAACGCCCAAAGCCCTGGCCTCGTAAGGCATTTTTAGTCTGGCCTGGAGGAGGGAGATGATAACTGAATTCTTAAGGCTCTCCCGGTATGAAGCCGTATCTTGCTCATGTTTAACCTGGGCCTCGTCAGACTTAGCTTGAGCCTCTTGGGTGATCTTCTGGATGGCAGACTGGTGGTCTTGAGTCATGGCCTTATACTTAGCTTCATAATGTTCCGACTTGGCAGTGGCGATTGCTGCTTGATCCGCGATGGTAGCCTCAGCCCTCTTCAGTTTGCTCTCTAACATGACGTTCGAGCCACATGCGTCCTCATAGAGGAATACCAGGCGTTCAAGGCCCTGCAAGGTAAGGAAACAGGTATCAGCCTAAATTAACATTTGTAATTAGCATGTGGTGCAGGGTACAGGTCAGGATACTAACCTGGTTGAGGAAACCTGTCATGAATTTGCTGGAATCTGTGAACCCATGATTCTCAAACGGGAATACATGGGGAGTAGTAGGATGATCTGCTTCCTTCCTCTTCCGAGAGCTGGAGGCCCGGGTCCTGGATGCTGGAGGAGCTTTGGGAGCGATAATAGTCTTTGAGCTGCTGAGCTTTGGAGTATCGGCTGGCTTCGGATTGATCTCTTGTTTGATGGGTGCAAGGCTGGAATAACTATCCAACTCATCGAGTTGGAAGCCTTCAAGGTTGATGACCGGCACTGTGTCAGGAGAGAAGTGTTTAATTTATGTCATTTATATTCTATAGTTAATTTACTCACGTATACTTACCAGACATTTCTGAACTAGATTTCTGACTTGAGTTTGTAAGAGACAGGGAGAAAGTTCTTTCAGCGGCAGGAAGTCGGTAAATCTCTTTGATCCTGGATTGTGATTCTGCACTTGGGGATGCTAGGTCTCTGAAATTCGCTGCACAAATATTAGGATATCAGTCAGAATATAGTTAAGGATATATTTGGGGATATTCCTAAAACCCTAAATCCTACCCTTGGTTAGCCATCTAACTGGCAGATCGAAACCCCCGTCGATGGAGTCCCTTTTTACAAAAAAGAACTTTCGTTGCCACTGATCTTCGTTCTTAGTGGCTTTAAGGATTAGGGGATTTTTGGAAGTGGAGAACAAGAGGAAACGGCTATTGCCATGAGATCTCAATCGATATGCTATGGGAAGGTCTTCAATACACAGGTCAGGGCAATGACGAGATTTAATTTGATCTAGCACCATCAAAACTCGCCAGACCATTGGCATAGTTTGGGCATAACTAAGGCCGGTGAGCTCGAAGAAACGAGAGATGAAGGGTGGAAATGGATACTGGAGTCCCAAAGAAAAGGGGTAGGCAAAAAAACAGACCCACTCGTCTGATGACGCGTCTGATCGGACCTCCCGATCAAAAGGGCGAATGACTGTTCCGGCGGGAAAAGTGCCGGAATCCTTCAGGGCAGCGATATCGGCATTATTGAAGGAGCAGATTTCTTTTTCTGGTTCTCGTATGAGGTTTTGACTCACAAGGGTTGGGACTGGTTCATCCGAACGAGATCTTGTCCGTGATGCCATGAGGGGTATCAAGCAAACTATAAGAAATTCAAAGAAAAACAGAGGATGAAAGAAAGGATGAGTACCTGGAAATTGCTTGAAGAGTAATGATAACAATGTGAAATATCTCAGCTAATTATAGGCTGGATATAGGGGGTGAAGAGTAAAAGTAGCATGGGAAGTTGCACAATGTCATCTCAAACGTCGCTTCGTTTTAATTGCCTCGGTCTACGAGATAGAATTTTTAAAATATATCCGTTGGATTGGTATACCAACAGATATATTTGGGGACAATTGTTATGGGCCATTTTCTGAGCGTATATATCCTGACTAATATCTTGCTTTTGATTGTTTGCTTGTGATCAGGATACTGGATCGGGATATTGGTAACATCCTGGGCGATATCCTGGCATTAACTAAATTGACCATGTGCAGGTTAGAAGCTGTGGGTCACTAACGGTCAGATGGAATTCTTCTCCTTAAGACTCGGGCAAATCTGTTATATGAGAGACGTTGAACCCGAAAGACCAGGTCTACAACGTTCAAGTGGGGAATATCCGCCAGATCCCGGTTTAATAGGGTAGTTTGTTACATTTCTTTTACTATAAATAGATGGGGCGGATCAGATTAAGGCACGCAACTTTACACCCACACTCTTTTGCACACTTTTGCTCTCTAGCTTCTAGCAAACACTATACACAAACACTTATACTCGAATTACATTGTAACACCTAGTTGACCCGCATCACATCCTGCACTGTATCCTGATATTTGAAGTAATAGAAGAACAAGGCAGCTGCGATTGTCAGCTCCCGAGGTTTTGTGCCGGCGATCTAGATTGATCAAGGGCTTTCCTCGTACATCACGTGTCAACCTTTACTTTTTTGCTCATTGTTTGATCACCGATACAGCTCTATATCCTGAGCCGTATCCTGAAACTGTTTTTGCAATTAATTTGACTAACATTTTTTCGACACTCATTTCTAGCACACTACCTCACTTAACTAATTTGATCACTTAATTGCTTCGGTAATTTTTGACCAAAACAGGTGGTTGTGTGTTAAGAAACATGTGAGTTTTAGGTATTAGAAAATATAAATGAAAGCTTCAAAAAGAAATTCATGTACCTTGTACCATAAAAAATCAGTAAGCATTTGAAAAGGAGTAGTCACCCAATCCTCATAAGCATTTTTATGTGGATCCTTTCCAACTAAATGCAGAATATTGTTGCCTTCTTTGTCTGTCATAGGTGTTATCAGATCCTTCATTGACCCAA
Source organism: Helianthus tuberosus (assembly GCA_030545235.1). Lineage (NCBI taxonomy): Eukaryota > Viridiplantae > Streptophyta > Magnoliopsida > Asterales > Asteraceae > Helianthus > Helianthus tuberosus. The sequence continues at coordinate 5,744,739 of CM060356.1, read as the reverse complement.
TCTCATATAATAGATTGTAGATACGGTGATGACGATGAGCAACAGCAATGTGGAAGATAGTTTGTCCATCATCATTTCTCTTCCATATAAGATCAGGATATTCATCAATCAGCTCAACCAAAAATTGCGTGTTGTTCCTTTTTGCAGCTATGAATAGAATTTGAGAAGGGTGTGTTTCCATTTTATCTTTCTCAATCATCGGACCTAGGAGTATCTCATCAATGACATCCTTAGAATTTTCCATTACCCTTTTCCAAAGTAATCGTAAAAATAGTGTGGGATTACTTTCCTTTACTGGTCCGGTCACCAAACGCCATAATTCTTCCCCTGCAAGTAACAATCAAATAGGAAACCAAGAAGATGAACCAAAATCCGGTTTACACATTTACTTGAATATTATATGTAACATAAAGTAAATCACTTGAAGGTGTTGAATGTTCATTGAAGGATGCTTACATGGGGTGATAATTTCCGCTTCATGAAACTGTCTACTTTTGGGAAATGCCTTAGCATTTCTAGCCAACAAGTGCAGCACATCCCATAGATGCTTATCTTGGGGAGTTCTTCATTGTCCTCCAATATTCATAGTGCAACATCTACAAAAAGTATTGATGTATAGAGTAGATTAAATCGTGAAAAAGCAACTAAAATGAAGAATAGATATAAATATTTAATAAGGAACCTTGCATACCGAAGATGTCAGCCTGGATGCATTTCAACAAAATCCCATCCATGACATCGTTTGTCCAAACGTCACCCCTCGTTCTATCAGACTTATCATAGAGAAAAGTCACCATTGCACGGTTTCCATGAAAAGCGGCCAGATAAAGTGGTGTCATGCTCTTACTACCACAAATTGTTGGCAGTGCCCGATTCTTCTCAAACATAATTTTAGCGATACCAACATTTCCTGAGATAGCTGCAATACAAAATGTTGTATTGCCATCTCTGTTCTGAAGCTCCAAGTCTACCGTCTCCATCCTGTTCACAAGATAACTCACAAACTTGGTGCTATGGCCTGCTGCCGCAACATGAAGGGGAGTTTCCTTTTTTTTTCTGTGATACTATATCGAACCAAATCTCTTTGGTCCTGATAAAAAAATGACTATTGCAGCTTCCAAGTCTCCTTTGATTGATGCTCTATAGAGAGGAACAACGATATCAAGGTATTCTCTTCTTCTTCGTCCTAAGTAATGCCATGATTACTTTAAGTTAATGTTTTATACAATAAAGTTTAGTTAAGTATAGAAAACTTATATAGGGTATGTTTGGCAAAAGTAGTTGGTGGCTGTAGTTTTTTAGATGTATTTAGGTGTTTGACAGAGTAGCTCGACCTTTTAATAAAGGAATATTGGATTTTAATAATCCCAACTATTCGTCGTTGGCCGCCAACAGTCCCAACTTCAAAAATAACTGCTGGAAGTCCCAACTATTGACATATTGGCCACCAATGAACCCTGACTAACAGAACCCTAACGCCGTTAGTCTCCGGTCATTGGAAAACCATTTTTGGCCACTAAAAGGTTTCTAAAGGTCCGATCTAAGGTTGCAAAGAGGTTTGGGACGAGGATGTTAAGTTTTTCGACCAAAAAGTTGAGTTTTCCAGCCAAAATTAAGTTTTCCGGCGAAAAAAAGAGTTTTCCGGCGACTTCAATAATTGGGGTTTTTACTAGAAAAAGGTTCCTAAAAGTTCGTAATAAGATTACATTGTTACAAAGAGGTTTGGGACGAAAATGTTGAGTTTTCCGGCCAAAAACGTTTTTCCGACGACCGGAGATTAACGGCGTTAGGGTTCTGTTAGTCAGGGTCCATTGGAGACCAATATGTTAATAGTTGGGACTGTCAGTGGTTATTTTTTAAATTGGGATTGTTGGCGGCCAAATAGGTGGGATTATTAAAATCCAATATTCCTTTAATAAAATGTATAAAATGACCAAAATGGACATAACTAAAAAAACATAATACTAAACGTAATCACACACATTAAAGGTAAAACGTCTGCAGTTTGCGGACCACATCTGCAGACCTCTGTAGCAGAAGAGGTGGACCAAACCTCTGCAGTCTGCAAGAAGAAGACTGTTTGTTTTCTCAGAAGTGTTTCATAACAAACATCACCATAAACAAAACCGATAACAATCAAATTGGCACAAAAATTCGTTCCCACATTTATAAAACTATAACTAAACAAAGCATTTAAGAACTAATGTTTGAGGGGGCATGATGGGAATTTTCTAATTTCAAAGTGTTAGAATTGTAAAGATGAGAAGCAGTTGATGCTAATAAAAGAACAAGGGTAGTAAGTAGAAACATCATCATCAACTGAACACAATACAATGTTTCTAGGGTTTCATAAAATAATCAAGCTATAATCACAGTTCAAAACTCAATTTCCTAACAATATACACTCATAATTCATCCAAATAACCAAACAGAATAACATGATTGCATTCATTCATGTTTACTATTAGCAAACTGGAAAAAAAGACGTACAGTATAAAGGAGATGATAGCGACTGAAAGAGCAACAAAGTCGCTAGGACAACCGCCGGTGACATCACAACCAGCCATTTTATTGATTACCACCGGCGAGATGATCTCAATAAATCTTGTTCGTACGGGCGCCGGTGTTAATTGAAAATTGAGAAGTTTGTGGTGTCGGCTGGGAGGAGCTAGGGTTTGTTGTGTTTTGAAAGAGCAAGGAGGAGAAGAGGAGAAGAAGAGCTTTGAAGAAGAGGGGAGTACAGTCTGCTTGGAAAAGAGGTCCAGTTGACCTTTTTTTTTAATGAAATCACTTTCAAAAAAACAAACACTCTACAGACTTAAACGGCTGCACGCGGTCTGCATGGGCAGACATAAGAGGTCCAGAAGTGCTTTTCACAAAAAACAAACACCCCCTTAGAGGTTAAAATAGTCATTTTTTCCCTAAAAGGTTGTAGCTCCTTCTAAAGGCTACTAATAGGAGCGTTCAACCAAAAACTTCAAGATCCTAACCTAAAAATTTCAAACTCCTTCAATCAAACAAAGCTTTTTATTGAGTAGGAACTTTTTGTTAAAAGCTTAAAGCTCTCCTAAAAGCTCAATGCCAAACATACCCATAATAAGACTGAATGTACTTAGTTACTTACCATCAAGTAGATCCTCACAAGGATGATTGTATGTAGGCGTCTGTGGTTGTTGCACGGGAAGGGGTTGTGTGTGTTGCCATCTCCTCAGCCGACTGCTTGTAACCCTGCACATTCATATCGATTATAACTAAAATATGTAACATAACAGCACAAGGAGTCTTCAGAAATTAGTACCTGAAGTTGTATGAGTAAAATTCTGGCTCTGTTTCACCAAAGAAAAAAGATATTTCTTTCTTACTAATATATTGTGTGTCATGAATGAGGGGCTAGACATGAACTTATATAGACTTGGACTTTTAACCCAAAATTATATTACTTCCTTCATCTACAGAGGCTTAAAAAGAATTTGAATCATAAATAACATTTTCTAAACACCACACACATATATATAAAGATATGTTTTTATCACATTTGTCGCATATTAATTGGTTTTAAATACGAAGTAATTCGATACGTTAAACCGGAATACCGTTATGTGTATTTATTTTTTTAAATTGTCTAACAAAGTCTGGCCACCTGTGTACACCATAGGAAAAGCTCACCCACGCCTGCGATCGCAAAAAGCGCTGGTGACACGGCCCGTCAACAATCCCAAAGGAAACCCATTGCCTGATGGCCCAATGTGATTAACCCCACGGCTCAGCTCGCGCATGACATTTTGTCGTGCATGACGTGTTAAGTATATCATAAAAAATTATTGGAGCTTTTGCATATAAAGATATGTAGAGAAGCGTTGGGATTTAAGGGTTTATGAGTCAAAGTTAACATTCAGATTCAGATTCAGAAAGCAGATGATTTGTACTTGGTTTATTCTCTTTAATCTATTAGAACGATCCTAGTTTTGTCACGTACATGCGTTTAATTCCCAACATACTTGTTTGTCACGTACATTTCGTAAGAAACTTTTCGTGCACTGAACCTTCAGTTGTGTACGCAAATTCACCTCCAGTTTCTACAGCACAAGCACATACACCGGTTTCCAGGTAGGGTTTAGAATGTTTGAAGGAATGTTGGTTCAATACCAACTCATCTTTAGTAGTGTTTGTTTGAGAACCTGATTCAGATAAACAACGGTTCTCCAATTCCAGAGTAAGCAAATACATAACGGTTCTCCATTTCCAGATCAGTAATGAACGTTCAGTTGTGTACACAAATTCATCACCGGTTTCTACAGCACAAGCACATACACAGGGAGAATGTTCTCGAAATTGAAGGAAAAGAAAAAAATGGTTGCTGATGTTTTTCACTATCAGGATTTTGTTGGTTTGTTTCCAGGTAGGGTTTAGAATGTTTGAAGTATTCTTGGTTCAATACCAACTCTTCTTGTAACACCCCGTGTTGCAAAAGTCAAAGTACAAGTCAAAGTCAAAGGAAGAAAAGATTGCTAATGGCGATCTGTCACTCCTTGCTTAACTATTGATTGTACGTCATTGACTTGCAATCGAATCCTTTATTTTATTTGCTTTAGTTGTATTATGTGGAGTATCTATTAATAATCGAGGTTTAATTGATGTTTGATCGCTAATCTATCGCTTTATCGCTTATCGCATCGTAATCGCAATCGCAACCTGAATTATGCGTTCTGAATATTATTTTACGTGTGTGTGCTACTTATGTGTTACTTGTGCATGTTTATTTATGTTTATGCTTGTGGTGATTCATCGAAACGCAATCGCATCGCAATTAATCGCAAACGCTAAACGCAAGTTAATTATAGTGATTGTATGTTAGATATAGTAGTTATGTTATTTGTGTAACTAATGGGTAATACTATCACATCGCTCACTCGAAACGCAACGCTCAATACGCGAATCGAAACGACAAAACTCAACACACCGGACACCGGGATCGAGTGGCCAACCGATCGAGTGGTCAACCGATCGGATTGCCATCCGATCGGGTTGCCATCCGATTGGTGACCAATCCGATCCAAGTGCCTTTCCCTTTTTGGAAACCCTATAAATACCCCCACTTTCACATCATTTGTGATGTGACAACTCCTTCACTCGACCAGCCCGTTCAAGCACTCTTTTCTCTCGATTTCTCACGATTCTTGTAAGTTTTCAACCTAAATCTTGTACTTCTATGATCTACACACACTCCTTCATCTTTTTCACCTTTGAATCTTCACTTTTAACCATGAAATCACTAGATTTGAGGTGTTCTAGGGTGATGTCATCATGGAGTTCTTAGGAACTTCAAGATTTGGCTTCATTCCACCAAGAACAACTTAGATCTGAATGATTTCCACATGAATAAACAATGATCTTGCATAGATCTGAACATATTCATGGTTAAAAAGGATTGAAAGAAGGTTTTCCAACTTTCTTTCAACTCTTTTACACTCAATGCACTCAAAACCGATAGAATCAGAGCTTGTTCTGATCTTCTACTCATTCTTTGTGTTGTGTTGGTTCAAGATCTGAATTCTGTTCAAGAGATAATGACTACGAGTTAAACATGAATCACCGTCACAAGCCGTTAGCTGAGCGGACCAGGGTGATTCCTGTTCGATCGGGTAACTTGGGTCTGATGAGGGTTCTGTTGTCTAATGCGTTGTCATACCGTCTCGATCAATCGTAAAGCTTAGCAAAACACCAAGTTAGCAAAACAATCAGGTCGTTGGGATGGATCGTTGTCCGATCGGATTGCCATCCGATCAAACAGTTACCCGATCGGGTTGCACTTGGTCTCAACACTAAGCAATTTTCAACATGTTCAATGCACTTCCAGTTCCAACGGATTGCCATCCGATCGGTAGACCATCTGATTGAGTGACAAACCTGCTGTGAACTTGATCTCTGAGAAATACCTCGCTGAACCGGTCGCCGTCCGATCGAACCGCTGTCCGATTGAACGACCTGAAAGGTAGAGATACTTCCTTGTTTTCAAAATGCTACAACAAAAACTTCAAAGAACAAACCATCATATATAAACACATCTATCCCAAACAAGTGTCGATCCGACCGAATGGCCATCCGAACAGATAACCATCCGAACGGATTGACATCCGATCGAATGGCCATCCGTTCGGATTGCCATCCGGCTGGATGACCACTCGTCACTTGTTCACTTTACAACGTTTTACGCGCTGCTTATCGCCTACGCTATTATTCTAATCAGGCTAATCTCACACCTAGCACTCCCTTCAATCCATTAACTTCCATCGCTGTGAGTGTACTCGATCCCTTTTTGCTTCTTGCACTTTTGGGTGTTACATACGTTACTTATTCTAAATCACATCGAACACACAACGCAACACTTTTAACGCTAACCGTTATTGCATGTTATATGTGACTCGATGAATGCCTGTTTGTTATGTTTACACATTGATTGCTGTCTACCTACCTTAGCAATGATAGTACTATAGTTTGGACTCAACACCCGTTCACTCCGGGGTTGTTAAGGACAATTACTTCACGTGTTCACAGTGGTGAACATGTGTTGTGCACTCGCTGCTCGCAGTCAACTCGTAGTCATTGGTATTGATAGGATCTTTGTCGATAACTTACATGCTTCACATTAATGTTGTACATGCTGGTTATGCGTAAACTATTTCGAACTCTATTACGCTATATCAAACTTGTATGCTCACCTTTACACTATGTGTATTGACCTTTATTTTAACGTATGTGACAGGTGTTTAGGATGCTGTCTGCTAGGATGCTTGCTGTGTGGAATCAAGTTAGGATGAGTCTAGAAACAAAGACAATTTATCTTATCTTTATTTGAAATCCGAGTTGTCAGAACATGTCATTTGACTTTGAGATATCGCCGTCTGTAATAATTTACTTGCTTAATAGGTTATGGTATGGGACATAATATTAACTATTCGGTAAAGTAGATGTTATGGAATTTCTCTTGGTCAATCTGTTTCACTCATTCCGCCATCGGTTGGGGTGTGACAGATTGGTATCAGAGCCATAACTATAGGGAATTAGGCAAGACTCGACCTAGTCTATAGTCTAATTACCAACAGGCCGACTTGTGCATACCCGTTAGGGGTTTTGTACGAGCTTACTTGCTATTTCTCGCTCGCACTCGCTTTACACTATCACTGCACTTTAATTTTCAAAAGTGAATGAGTGATTAGGTCGAGATTAGGTGTGAAAACCATAAACCCTCGATTACGTTGCTTGTTCGACTCACATTTTATCTATAAACAGGAAGATTTGCGTTGAATCAGGAGTGAAATCTGCACTTCGATGCAAATTTCCTCTCTATTTTATCAAAACAGGAAAGAAGTTGTTAAGTCAGGGGTGAAACCTGAACCTTGATGACTTGTTCCGTACTCTATTTTGGTTTCTACAAAACTCTCACCAAAGTCTCGACGGACTCCAACGACTTGGGTCGCGCTGTAACTAGAAGGATGTGTGTCATTCGCCCACAATCGAGGCGAGAGTACAGTCCCGAAAGCCAAAGTGGGTACCTAAAAATCCTTGTGAATAGTCGAATCACTTTGGGTAGTCGAAGTCTGACACACCCGAGACATTCTATTCGATTTTATGTGTTTCGATTCTGAGCCCGCAACTGTCGACTCTAATATTTGTCGCTTCTATGTGGATTTTATGTGTTACTTGTTAGCATTTTGAGATAAACAACACTGTGCACTATACTGATTGTTTCGATTCCACGTTCTCGCCCCGCTAAAATACACGCAACACGCATCACACTAACAAATCGCCACTACTTGTGGATGATCGCATGCTATATTACTCGCTATACTACTCGCTATCCTACTCGAAGTGTACTCGCTGATCGCAATCGCTAATCTCGAACGCGCGAACTTTGAATAATAGGTTTCTATGTTCTGACTACCTCATGTGCTTATATGCCTTATGTGCTTTCGTGTTCTACATGCTTACGTGCTTCTGTGCTTCTGTGATTATGTGCCTATGTGTTTACATGTTTATGTGATTGGACGTGTTCCCGAGCTTTAGTATTAGTACGTGTGAGGTGAGATTCGATTATATAGTGTCTGAGTCCTATGGCGCTGTCTATTGCAGACAATGTCATCATCTGGGTCTCGCGCTACCCAAGCCGCTCGCCGAAAGCAGGCCGATAAACGCCTCTCCTCTATGGTCGCTAAGCAGGCCGCGAGGGTCATTCCTCAGATTTTCAGCGAGATTCATGAGAACGCAAGCAAATCTTCAGAGGAGTCACGGACCGATTCTCCCAAAACTGCCTTTAGCTTTAAGCAGTTCAAAGCTTGCGGACCAAAAGAGTTTACCGGCGAAGATGGGCCCACGACCATGTTTCAATGGTTTGATTCGATCGAAGTCACCCTACGTCAGAGTGGCTGTCCTGATGATCTCCGCACTCTTAACGCTACCGGCGTCTTCCAATCCCGTGCTCTAGATTGGTGGACGGCCGAGAGAAACAAACGCGGAAATGATGCAGCTTACGGGCTGACGTGGAAAGAACTGAAGGAAATCATGACGGAATAATTTTGCCCTCCCCACGAGCGCCAAAAGTTAGAGGACGAATTCTGGCACCTAAAGCAGAAGGATGGTGACAATGCTGCTTTAACTGCTCGCTTCAAGAAGCTAAGTATAATCTGTCCAGATCAAGTAAAGACTCCCGAAATCACCATCAAGTAGTATATACGTGCTCTTCCGGATTGCGTGGCTGATTTTGTTCAAGCAGCAAAGACAACAACGATTGAGGAAACTTATTTGCTCGCCGCTGAAATCAACGACAAGTGAGTCAAGTCTGGCTACTGGGATAAAGCCACCAAGAATCTGCATCAAGCTACCGCTACTCCAGCTGCTGAAACTGTCACCGGACCTCAGTCTTCAAAATCCACCCGTCGCAAGAGGAAGAACAACAACAATAGCTCCAGCAACAAGAGCTGTGCTGTCACAGCCGTCGCTCCACTTCAAGTTGTCTCTGCTCAATCGCAACCCCAACCCCGTCAGGTAGCGGCCCCGATGACCTATGCACCCCAGGCTAAATGAGCATACACCGGTCCTCACCCGCTTTGCCCTACCTGCTCCTATCATCATCATCCGGTGGGGATTGCTTACTGCTTGCAGATTCTGCGTGCATTGCAACATGTACGGCCAATTCACTCCAAACTACTGTACCTGTAACACCTCGAAAATTCATGTCCAGTGAAATAAAGACATGTGTCATGTTATGCATACGTGTTAAAAAACAGGATCTGGATAAAGATATACGGTAGGCTTTAAAAACGTCGACATGTTAATTTATACCTCTGAGCGACCTAATAATAAATCCATGACCAGAATATATGTGATCAACATCTGAATTATGTTTATAAATCTGGAAATCCTAAATAATAAATTGGTTACAAATTTAGACATGGATTCAACATCAATTTCTTGGTATTTCCGTCAATTTAAACTTCCCACAAAAGTACAAGATGTGTAAATACATGCCTAGACATGCAATGGCTGAAAACATGGTCCCCATTCTGATTAAAATGCATGAGATTCGGAGATGTAAGTGTTGCATGGTCATAGCCCGAAAAACAACAAAGTTTTGTCCTCTGCTGAAGCCTTACGGACCGTAAGGGTTGGAGCTTACGGTCCGTAAGCAGTGTATCTGGGCGTTTTTCAGGACAGCTGCCTGTATAACCGGTTGCACCGCCTCATTTAAGTGGTATTCGAAAATCAGGGACTCTCTAGGTGGTTTTTAGCATCCTAGGTACACCTGGGATGATCTTATAACACCTATAGACTAATTTGGCATGATCTAAAGCTCTTGGGTTCACTATATAAGAAGATCAACTTGCTACATTTTGGACATTCATTTGCAACTTCTATCAAGATAGTCTCTGGAGCTCTCCTGATCAGCAACAAGTTTCCTAGTGGTCCCTAATCATACTTAGGACTTTTGTAAGTATTCTTAACCCTTCCTAATTCAGTTTAGCCTAGTTAATTAGCTAAAAGTCAAACCGTCGTAATTAACGTTTGACTTTAAGATTAAATAAAAATTTCTCAGTCAATTCTCGAATTGAAAGTACCTATAAGTAGGTAATTATGTGGATAATAAACCCTTAAAAGGGTACTCTCTGATTCCCACTCTAACTAGGTCAATTGTCGGGTCAAACCTGTTATTAAAAAGTCAACAAAATGCTTATTTTCGAATTAAGGCATAATTAGCAATGTAGAACCCATACAACCAGTTTTATCATTAATATAACTTGGTAATTAGTGTAAGAACATGTCTAACCATGTTCAACCCGACAATTTTCAGTTTAAACCCGGATCGGAACCGAAAGTCGCATAATTTGACTTTTGCTTTGACTTTCAGTTCTGACCCGTTTATGCATGTTTTAGAATTGCCTTAGAGCTTTATTTGGACCAGGTTTCATATAAGTATAACTCTCTGAGATTATACAACTTGGTTCATTAGTTATCCGATTCATATGCATGTTTCCGTTAAATGCTTAAATGTTGACTATTATGCCCTTTTAACTATAAAACGTGATTTTTGAAAAAGTAAAAGAGTAGAAACCTTAGTTACTGATTTATAAACTTGCACCTAAAATTTGACATCAGTTTGAGGTCTAGATTAAGAGTTATGCTCATTAGCGTAATTTGAAAGCTTTATGTTAATTAAACGGCGTAATTAGCGTATAGCCTATTTAAACCCACTTTTTGATATCAAAATTTATACCCACTGATGTAATATAATATTTTGGGATTTTTGAAGATTTTTATTTAATTTTTGGCTGAGCATAACATAGGTCTCTAAGTTTGATTCGGTTAACGCCGGTTTTGCCCTTTTAAGCCATAAAATGAGTTTTACAAATCCTTTTGACCCCAAACCTTTTTCTACTGATTTTATTTGACAAATAAATATTTTGAGCCTTCTGGAATTATAAAAATATCAGCTTTCCTTTGAAAACCCGGAAATGGCTCCAAATCGCCTTTTTAAGTTTTTTTTTAACGCATAGTATGTACTAAAACTATATTAAACTTATAAGGTTGATACCTACTGATATTTTTAGTATATTTTTATATAATAACAGTAAGTAAAAGTTTTTAAACTCAGGTTTCCAGTTTTGACCTTTTTAGCCTATGTGAAATTACCAAAATACCCCTAGAATGCATAGTTTGGTTTTAAATGTTAAATTTCACATATAGGTCATACCTTACTGTTATAACTTATTAAATTAAGTGTTTTTACTGAATGAATCAGATCTGTAACTCAGATTACTAATTAAACTCTTTTATAACCTTTTAAATGACCAAAATGCCCTTACAAGGCATAGTTTGAGTTTAAATCCATTTCGGGCATAATAAAAGATATCTTACTGATGTCACAACATATTTAAGGCATATTAACTTGAGAAACTTGCATATGACTCATTTGGTTACCCGTTACACACTTTTCGCGTTCGGAGCGGCTTATGTAACTAGTTTGCATATATTAGCCGAAACGGGTCAAACCTTATCATCTTTGTCTCAAAATCCAAAATGTGTTTAGTATACCCATATTATACAAGTCTTCAAACTTGTCGGGTCTAAATCACATTCTGTCCGGTCTTCGCTTAATCGTGCGTTTGAACCGTATCTTCCTTTAAAACTGACCGGTCTAAGCTTAAGCTTAATTAAAGACCCGTTAGGATTCTAATAGGATAAATAAACATTTGTTCCAGATTAGGAGCCCAGTAAAAGCCATTTGTACTTGCTGTATTTGACTTATACATTGCTCAGGTAAATACTCTTAACTTATTTTCCCTATACGGGCTTGGGATACGGTATTATAATAATACCGCTTGGTCGGGTGTGTAATCATTTAAATTGGATTGTGATTAATGTAATTACATACTCGTTTAATATGTATTATTTGGTGTATGGCCTTTGGGGGTTAAATGACCATGTCCCGGATATCCTTGGCATCATTTTACGAAATGGCCACGACCTAAGCACGGGGTGTAGGCGTACACCTGACCGTTGCATATGTAAAAACTGGTAGCCCATTTAAAGGAATTAACCTTGTGGGTATTATACCTGTGGCGTGTCAGTTAATCTTGTCCGGCCCTACCAACCGGCCCTGATGGACGACAAATAAGTAATACTGTATACATGATTATTTAATAATTGTCCCAAGTTATAAAATATATTTTTGCCGAAGTGCATTCAAATCAATTTTCAAACTCTTTTCAAAATGAGTCAATTGAGTTGTATTTACCAGTGCAAACTGACGTATTTTCCAAAAAAGGTTAAGTGCAGGTGCTACACGTAATAGGCTGGATACTCTAGACATCAATAATCAAGTGTTCGCAAAGCTCTAGGTGTCAAAGTCTGTTGAACAGTTTTTCCTCTTTATTTTGATCCGCCTGTGGATCTGTTTCAACTACATTGTGATACTTTATATTACAATTTATTTGGTTGGAATAAATCTATCTTTTGCTTCCGCTGTGCATTTAAAAATTGTGTTGTTTGACCATGATGATATCAACTACGTCACGATACTCCCTACCGGGCCCACCGGTAATACGTGGAAATATCGGGGTGTGACAGGTTGGTATCAGAGCCAACACTGAGTGAATTAAACACTAGCCTTTTGTGTTTAATCTCAGTTACACAATTGCACATTCCTCGATTCTCGAGTCTAGACAAAGAACTTAGGAATTATCCAAATTTGTTTCATTTCTAACTTTGTCTTATATATTTTCTTGTTGTATCACTTGTTTGTTTTTGACAGGTTGACAAAATGCCACCAAGGAAGAGGAAAAGGGCCACTCGTCGCCCCAAATGACCATGAGGTCGGGCCTTCGCACCGGCGAACACCATCAGATCCCAACAACCCGGGTCCTCTAGAGCCCTGGAGGACCTACATTGAGCCAGCTAGGCGCTCAGTTTCACTGAGTACCTCCCCTTCTATTCCACACTCTTTTGGGCCTCATTCTGAAAATGAGCCCCACAACTCCCACCAATCCTACATACCTCTTCAAGGACATAACTCACCCTTCGACCACCTATCACATGTTTTCCATGGCCAGTTCAACCCTGCCGACTACCTTGGAGCACCAGTGGGTTTTAACCCACTTGGACCTGAAGATCATTTTTCCGGTGGCAATGCGATGGATATAGATGAGGACACCGATCCTGCCGAACCACCATCCGGAACTCCTAACCACCCCATTGAAATTTCAGATGGGTCACCTTTTGTGGGATCACCATATAATGGTCCCGACAGTTATGAGGAGAGGTTCAGACAGATTGACTGGGCGTTTACCCCCCAGTTACCATAACTCTCCCCTGCAGCAGCATCAGCAGCAGCGAGATCCTTCCGAGGATTCTCGATTCGTAGCGGTCACTCCACCTCCACCACCACCACTACAACAGCCTCCGGAGCCCCCGAGGCGAAGAAGAACGACCGTGCGAATATCCGCGCGAGGAGGAGTGCGTATCAACACCCCTCCACTTTCAAGTGGCAGCCGATACTCGCCACTTCACGAGGAACCAGAGATGGGAGAATCTTCACACCCCGTCTCAGAAGTAAACTCTGCGCCAGTTGCGCCGCCACCACCACTGGGTTTTGGAGACCCAATTCCTACGTACACTGGTGCGGCGGCATATAATCCCTTCGAGCAGCCGATCCACAACAATTACAATTATGCCGACGCCGATCCCTACTTCGTAGCTGCAAACTACAACGCTCTCCATCCGGAAGGTCCCTATGGAGGTCCCTGGACTACGGGATACCCGACCTATGGATACCCACCATATGGGTATCAGCAACCGCCGCCTCCTCAACCTCCGCAATTATCAGCAACCACCGCAGACGCCGGTGATGTCACCGCCACAATTTCAAGAAATCCTTCAAGGGATAAATGAGGTACGGCAAGAGGTGCGGTGTAACACCTCGAAAATTTACGTCCTATGATGTGTTGACACGTGTCATAGGTTTGAACGTGTGAAAGAATGTTCTTGAAGGACTAAAGTTGACAAACAATGAAACTATGTAAATATAAGGGTTCAAAGTGTCAACAATGAATAAATATACTTTACAATAACCCTACATGATGTTTATAACCTTAAACGAATGGATCATGGATCATACGAAGCGAATTGTAAAAGAAAGTGAGAGATTACAAACTACAGGGGTTAAATGTGTCAACATGTTAAGATATATCTCCGAGTGACCTTTTAGCAAACCCGAAGCCTTGTAACGATTAATTATGCTCACTAGAATGCACCATAAAATTTTCACCAAGTTTCGTTACCGTATGAGAAAGTTATGATAAAATTCGTGTGTGAGGGTTAGAATCGTCAACATCGAAAATTAGGGCTTTTCGGGTGATCACAAAGTTACCCGAGGACTTGACAAAGATGGTATAAGCCTTAAAGCCCCCATATGTCAAATATAAAGGCTTAGAATGCAAGAAACCATGAGAAAGCGACCTTTCGGGGGACCAAGGACCAAAAATGCAATAAAGGAAACAATTGTAACCTGATCCGGAGGCTAAGGCGGGCCGCGTAAGGTCATGAAGACCTTTACGCGGGCCGCGTGACACGTACCAGTGACAGAAACTAACAGACAGCTGTCTGTTGATGTTTTAACCAACTTACATGCATTTCTTTGATACCATGGGCTGCCTAAGATGGTATTTAGACTATAGAGGACACATGTAAAGATCCATGTTCAATTGTAGACTCATTTGGCAACCATCTAGGAAGATCAAAGTCACTATAAAAGGCTTATGTTGCAACATGCAACCACACTTCAACTTCTGATCATTGGAGAAGCACAACAGCAGACACACGACTTTCCTAATCATCCATTAGACACGTGTAAGTACCCTTGACCCTTCTTAATTAAGTTTTGATTAGTATATAGCTTAAAAGTCAAACCGTCGTAATTACGGTTTGACTTAACGATAAAACACAAACGGTCCAGTGTTTTGCCGAATTGAAAGTTGTTATAAGTAGGTAATTAAGTGGGTAATAAACCCTTAAAAGGGTACTCACTGATTCCCGATCTAACCAGGTCAATTGACGAGTCAAACGTTGTCCGAAAAAGTCAACAGAATTGTTATTTTCGAATTAAAATGCGATTAGCGATATAGAATGCGTGTAACCTGTTTTATCATTCATATAACTTGGTAATAAGTATAATAACTTGTCTAAGCTGTTTTGAACCGATTCGGAGCCGAAAGGCGCATAGTTTGACTTTCTGCTTTGACTTCGGTTCTGACCCGGTTTTGATAGGTTTAGACACGCCTTAAAGTTCAATTAGGACCTAGTTACATGTGTGTATAACCCTCTGCGTTTATACCACTTCAATCCTTAATTGTCCGACGTTTCCGTTAAGTGCTTAAATATTGACCATAATGCCCTTATGACCATAAAATGAGAATTTTGGAAATATGAAAGTACAATAATCTTAGTTACTGATTATTAAACATGTCTGTAAATTTTTACATCAGTTGGACATATAGATTAGGAGTTATGCTCAATGACGTAATTAGAACACTTCTTAGTGATTAAACGGCGTCATTAGCGTAAAGCCTATCTAAACCCAATTTTTGACACCAAACCTTTTACCCACTGATGTAATATAATATTTTGGGATTTTTGAAGATTTTTAATTATTTTTAAACTGATCATAAGCTAGGATTAGAGTCTTGATTCGGTAAATACCGAATATACCCTTTTTGGCCATAAAATGAGTTTTACAAATCCTTTTGATGCCAATCCAATTGATACTGATTTTAAATAATAAATGAAGTATTTTGAACCTGTTTAACTGATCAGAAAACTCAGAATCCTATTTTAACCCGTACGTCGCTTAAAACGGCTTTATACGCGTATTAAACGCATAGTTTGGGTTTAAAACTATTTTGGCATATAAGACTTATAACCAAATGTTATAACCTGTTAAAATAAGCTATTTTACTGATTTATTCAGACCCGGATCACAGAAGTTAAATAAATCCCTTTT